>JAVLUZ010000665.1:0-364755 GCA_036768485.1 Mermis nigrescens
AAAAAGGCCAAGTATATTATAGGTAGCGCTATCGCGCTACCTACGACTACGACAGTTACACCGTACGAACATTATTCGAACACTTTATTATTAACATCGCGGAAGCCAATCGATTACGACTTTACATCATTATGGAATATCATAACTAGTCGAGTAGCCATCCTAGGTGATGCGCTAGCTCGAGGTTATGCCTTCAGTTCCCATTTTATTCCTATCTTTCATTTCAAAATTCCATTAGGTACTTGTCCGGTAAATCAGAGTTATGTATACGTTAAGATCAGTAAATTACTTATTTGAATTACCGCTGTAAATATGTTGATCTTATAACTTGGTTAAAAGTTAATTCAGTCTTTGTTTAATTTGTTTTGGATGATGATTAGACATCATGTACTGTAATTAATCATGTGTAGTAGTAGTGAGTTGAGCCGAGCCGGCAGTCGTGTGCGTTACCGCGTTGGAGCGCTTTTTCGTTTTATTTTGTTTTGTGCTGGCTTGCAGCCGTGCCGTTGTTTATTAGCATTATTAAAATTGGAAAAATAACTTCCCAGTGATCACATATATCGAGGGAAGGCCGGGCCGCGACGATAATAAATATTTTATTTTATTCCGGCTGAACTTGGAAGGTAAACAATTTTATGTCTTATCTTCAACTTATTTTTGGAAATTCTCTTATCTCTTTCTCAACCCACAAAATAGCTAAAATACTATTTAATCTTTTCATGATGACTGTTCAGATTGAGAGCTCGCTGTTGTTTGATTCAAAATTTGGAGTGCTACACAAATTAGGAACCAAAACATTTCGAAACTGGTTGACATTGGAAAACAAGTTAAATTATCAACTTGAGAGTGGGTTGAGATAGGTCAACTGACCTTGCGAGCATTCCGGGATTAGGTAGGTACTCAAAGCTAGGAAATAGGGCGTAGCTGCTGAGACTCCCGACGAGAAGCGGTCAGCAACATTAGGACCGAGGCAGTCAAAGCCGTAGGTCATTGAGGGCCATCGGGTTTAGAGTCGCCCTGCGAACTTGCAGAACCTGGCCAGCGCTAAGAGCAGCGTAGGTACCTAAGTAACTCCCGAAGGCAATTACGGGTCCGTGCCAGTGTCGAATTAGTAGACACCGGTAGGGCCTGTTATTACATATAGTCAAGTTTACATGATCAATGTTTTTTAATAAAAGTGTTGTCCTCAGTATCAACTGTCATTTTTTGTAAGAACCTCACTGCATAATTGGCTGTGTAAACATAAACAGTTTCATATTTTGGTTTCAAGACTAAATTTTGTTTAATTCAAAAAATTTTCATATTTTGGGCTCAAAACTAAATCTTGTTGGATTCATAGATTACATCTTAGACTTACATCTACGATTTTGGCCCATTCCCACAACGTCGGCACCACACCTGGGCGTGGGGGGGGGGGGGTTTGGGGGGTATGCACCCCCGCCAGAAACCAAAATACTCCCCCAGAATTCAATTTTTGAAAATTTTTTCGTTTTTTTCGCAATTTTTTGATGCCAATGGATAGTGCTTGATGAGAAACGTCGAAAAATGGTGTTTTTATCGCCATACCACCATTTTTAAGGCCATTTTTCGACCTTCAAAAAAATCTTGCACCCCCCCCAGAGTTTTCTTGCTGCCCACGTATGGTCGGCACCATTTAAACGCGTGTTTAGTTGTGCAAGTGTGATTTTAGATAAAAATCGTCACAATTTAAGCGATGAGCGTATTGAAATGGAAATTTTTTGAAGTTTAACTCTGAACTATTTGGCCAGTAATATTTGCAATTTTTTACTTGAATCTGAGTAAAGTTTTTTACAAAATGTATTTATAGTAGCACCTATAGGCGTTCTAAAGACAGTTTAATTAAACGATCGTTATAAGACAAACCGCTCTTAAAGCCAAAAATACTTTGCGTACAATGTACCTGCGCTGAATTTTTTCGATGCGATCAATATCTCGAATACGATAAGGACTCCAAACGAGAGCAAAATTCAAATGGAGGAACAACATGCATATATGTACATATGTATATCTTAAACGCACTAGACAAAATTTCATTATCACGAGAAAAGAATAACTTCATAACACTGGCGGATCCAGGATTTTCCTAAGGGGGGGGCGGTACCCCTAAGGAAAGGGGGGTGAACCCTGACTCGCTAAAAATCGCTCAAAAATCATTAATTTTGCGCACTATTTTGGGCCAATGGGGGGGGGCGGCCGCCCCCGCTCCCCCCCTAAATCCACCCCTGCTTCAGAATCAGACTAGAGCGGTGAGAAGCATTTTTAATTATTTCGCGTGATATGCTGTTGAAATTTCAAATTTTGAGACATTAGAACACCAGTCTGTTTCACTCAGCTGCGGTCATAAATTTTAATAATATCTCTGACAATAAGCTGACAGATTGCGATAATAGCATTGATCTGATATATATTCATCGTAATCCTCGGCTTACTGTTGTTGAAAATTCTCAGAATTTATGCACGAAGTTATGTGAAATGGACTATAAGTCACGGATACAGTCTGGATCAGAAGGCAAAAGTAGATTTCCAATGAAATTTTGATGTTTTGGATTTTTATAACCCATGTATAGAACTAAGCATTTATCATAGGTAGCGCGATAGCGCTACCTATAATATACTTGGCCATCCTTTTTTCTTACATGTTTTTCATAGCGAGTGCGAAATTTGTGTCCCCCTCACAGCTATAACGGCACACATCTGAGAGATGCGGTTTTTTTTAAAAGGTAGATAATAAAAAAACTTAGTGCCCCCATTTTTTCTTGTTTACACTCAATACCGAGCGCGTCGTGAGTGTGTAAAGTTTACACCAAAGATTCAAATAATTTGCGGAGGGCCAATTTTTTTAAAAATGTTTTCCCTAATTAGTAGGTTACGAATCTGATCTTAAAATTTCTTTACACTCATTGGTTGTTGCACAGGACTGTAAATTAGACGGTTTTTTTACAGTTTTCATGTGGCCAAGCATATCTAACTCAGTTTTACATTCTATGCAGTCTGATTGGTTTCAAAATGTAGACGGTTAAAAAATCTAGGGGAGACTTTTTTTAATTTTTTTCAAAAGTAATATTCTCGAATTTAGAGGCGGTTTATTGTAAAGAGTCTGAGACAAAAAAATTTTCCCTGCCATATTCTCCACTAGGTAGACACAACGTGGTAACTACCCTTAAAATGTGCCTCGTCTTATGCGCTACACGTCAAAATTTATTTTGTTTTTTTACAATCAATATTGCGTTATTAGTGCAAGTGTAAACTTTACACTGAAAACATTTTTTCCGCCCATAGCGTCGTGGATGATGAATTTTAAAAAAAATGTTTTCCCCAATTAGTAGGTTACGAATCTGGTCTTAAAATTTCTTTACACTCATTGGTTGTTGCACAGGAGTGAAAATTAGACGGTTTGTTACTGTTTTCATGTGCAAGAGCATATCTAACTCAGTTTTACATTCTATGCAGTCTGATTGGTTTCAAAAGGTAGACGGTTATAAAATCTAGGAAAAACTTTTTTTATTTTTCTTAAAAAGTAATATTTTCGAATTTAGAGGCGGTTTATTGTAAAGAGTCTGAGACAAAAAATATTCTTTTCTCTGCCATATTCTCCACTTAGTAGAAAGAACGTGGTAACTACCCTTGAAATCTGCCTCATCTTAAGCGCTACACGTCAAAATTTATTTTGTTTCTTTACAATCAATATTGCGTTATTAGTGCAGGTGTAAACTTTACACTGAAAAAATTTTTTCCGCCCAGAGCGCCGTGGATGATAATTTTTTTAAAAATGCTCTCTGTGAGGTCAGAATAACGAATCTGACCTTCAAACTTTTCTACAATTAATACACATTACCAGGGGTTTAAACTTTACACTCTAGTGGATGAGTAAAAAAACAGATTTTGTCCAAGATTTCTCTGCCAACTTTTTCGGTTATGAGTTAAGATAATTTAAATAGATAAATATAAAGTAACTTTTAAGGGCTACACGTCGAAGCAAATCGCGTTCAAAAAAACGTAATATTGAGTTGTTTATGGGGGTGTAAAGTTCGAAATCCGAGGTGTAAAATAGGCGAAAAAACAGGTTTTTTCGTATTTAATTGGTAAATCATATCAAATATTTCGCGGAACATAAGTTTGGCACATACAAACGTACTACAATCAAAGGGCTACAAACTGGCCCAAACCGAATTTATTTTCACTCAATAAATAAATTCGTTCGGTTCAGATTTTTAAAGTTTACAATGTGGTGGACAGTGAAAAATACGTGTTTGTCCATATTTTTGTTCGCCACCCCTTAAAAAGTATGTTATTTTTATCCTATTCGACCTCTCCCGACTTCTTCACTTCATATTTCTGTTCGCCACCCCTTAGAAAGTACTTCCAAATCTGAGCGTTAGTGTTCCTAACACTTGAAATTTGCGCAAAGTTAATGCTGAAAAACTTTGATCTGTTAAAATAATGTAAGGTTGTCTTGTTTGAGAAGGATAATGCTGATGTTAAGAACAGTATTGCTTTCCGTGTTCTCGGACTGCTGTCATTATAATGGCATGTTACTGTATGTGTTCACTGACTGATGTACTCAAATCATACTAATTAAAAGTGGGGTACTAGCAAAGAAAAATGCTCAGATGGAACAAAAAAGATCAATATACTTGGAATTGTGGATTATTAAGGATGTAAAAGGATGGGACTAGGAAAAATCTACCTACAGTCGCAAAATCTGCTAAAAATCACACTTTCTCTAAGCAACGCAAAAAATCGAAGTATATTCTGCGGCCAACAGATTAAAATAAATATTTAACCATAAAATGATTGAAAAAGCAGCACATTAGGTACGCAGTAGCTATGGGAAATGATGTTGAGTAAACTAACTGTCTTTCTAAGCCAATTGAATGAATGGTTTAAAACAGTAGGAAACACTTAAGTTGACTTGAAACAGACTAGATGTAGGTACACTAGCATGCCCTTAAGGATTGTGTGCACTAATCAATCGGCCGCTGCTTTGCTTGCTTTAATGCTCAGAACAAAATAAAACAACTTTAAATACAATACCACTAAATTTTCTATCGATCAGGATACGAAGCTAGTCAGCGTTGCTACTTGCCATTAATTTAAAAAAATAAACATTACAGATTTCGTTTATACACTCTTATCTGAAACTTTGAACATTATTTAAAAAAGACACTTTTTAGAGGCTGCAGAATATACTTCGATTTTTTGCGTTGCTTAGAGAAAGTGTGATTTTTAGCAGATTTTGCGACTTTAGGTAGATTTTTCCTAGTCCCATCCTTTTACATCCTTAATAATCCACAATTCCAAGTATATTCACCTTTTTTGTTCCATCGGAGCATTTTTCTTTGCTATTGATAGATATCTGAAGATGCCACTCACGCAACCAAGCTTATTAAGATCATTTTGAAGTACAGCATTACAAGTGGACAAATTATACAATTTGACATCATCGGCAAATAAATGTAGGCACACGACTATTGATATTATCGCACAAATAATTCATATAAATGAGGAAGAGTTGGCCCTATTGTAAATACAGAGCCGCCCTATGTTTACAGAAACAATATAGGAACCGGGTGTATTTGCCATCGAGACTTACTTAGGTACTTAGGTACTTAGATCTGCTCTCAGCGCTGGTCCCGAACGCTTAGTCTGGGGTGACTTCGGTCTTTGGACCCTTACAGACCTTACGGCTTCGATCCCCTCAGTCCAAATATTGCTGACCGCTTCTCGTCGGGTGATCTCAGCAGCTACGCACTAAGCTGTAAGAATACCTACCTAAATCTCGGTATTGCCGCGGAGGTCAGTTGACCTATCTCAATGCTCAAATTGATGATTTAGCTTCTTTTCTGGGTTCGAATCAATCAGAAATGTTTTTGGTTCCTAATGTACGTAGCACAATGAAATTTGAAAACAACACCAACGAGCTCTAGACTGATCAATCATCATTAAAGATTAAATAATATTTTTAATCAATTTTTGGATTGAGAAAAGAGTTAAGACGTTCGAACGAAATGAATAATCATACGAAATGTACTTATCCTTCCACTTAGAATCCCGAAATCCTCGACGATGGGAAAAACCGACCTTAACCGCGGTATAACGAAACCTCTGGGTAGGTTTTCTCTTTTATTTCTATCACTATATACACGGCTTGCTGCCGGACAACAAAATAACGCAAAAAACGAAAGAAAACGTACTCGACTATACAAGCGTACGTCCGAGAACCAACTAACTAAGATGGCCACATAGGACCATTACAGTAAACGAAGTTTACGTCAAAATAACATAATACTGGAATACTTTTAAATCAGATCGAATGTTCTAAACTAATACGAGCGGTTATGCATAAAACGATTACTATTATCATATACTTAATTCTATGTTACCGGACAAGTATCTTATTGTTTTTTAATATTGAAAATTTGGGAAATGGTGGGAAAACCGAAGGCATAACCCACAGTGCACTATGACGCTCGCGGGACACCGCTTGAGACACTTAGGCTGTCTGAAAAAGAACTATTAATAACTGTAAGTGTAGCCGGATACTACACCCACTTGTCTTACTTATGCCCGAAACTTAAGCTCACGCGCTCGCACAAAAGGCGACTCGGGGGTAAGGCCCGGCCTGTCAAGATAGCCCGGCCCTCTACTGCGCGCACCTAGTGAAACTTACTTACTTAACCCCTTTTGAGATTAAGTACCTAAATAATGTAAGTTCCCCGGAAACCTAATTGAGGGCTCAAAGAGATTATTATTTAACTTGTTTTGGGACCGAATTCCGGTGCTTGAAAATATTGAAGGTTCCTAAGTATAGTGTAGCACAAGGACAGAATTCAACAGCACGGAAATTCGAACCGAGCTCAATCATCGTTAATTAAATAATTAATTTTTACAATATTTTTGGACAGAGAATTATGAGGCAATTAAAAACGCGACAGCATGAAGATGCATGCTGTCGACTGTCGTGTTACGCTAATCGGTTAAAAACAACACTATAATTACGAGGGCACGTAGCCCGCCAACGGCATACAACTATTGCCGTGAAGGCACACAAATAAAATAACAAATGCGTAGGGGCGAAAGATACCTGCCCACTACGCGACGAAATACGACGAGATTTCCCTGCAGCCACACCGGGGAAAACACAGGGAGACTCAGGCACGTAGCTGGCCCTCCTATTTGGGGGGGGGGACCAACACCAATTTTGGGGGGGTCTAAGCCAAAAATAGCACCAAATAACGTGTAAAAAGTCCTATTTTTACGGGTTTTTCTGAATTTTAGGGGTCGGACCCCCCCCAGTCCCCACAGCTACGTGCCTGGGGAGACTACGTGCGGAAAAATGCGTCGCACGGAAAAGAAAACAGGCACAGCGTACAAGCTGGCGAAAAACTGGGAAGCTCAATGTAAAATGAAAAAATTCTTAACAAAGAAACGCGAAATGGATCTACGAGAATAACAATAGGCCTATGGGCAAAGCTTACGGTAAAGAATGTACAAACGAAATAGACACGAATATGAGACACACACATATGGAGTTTTAACACGCGTATGATATGATAGCACACATACCAATTCGTACTCAAGTCGCATTAAGCCCGAGTGCCCATTTTCCTATCCCGGATTTTTATTGAAAATATGAGTGTGAAAGGAAATGAAGATATGATAATTTTAAGAGGGAAGGTGGTCCCGGGCGACACACTAAAGCGTTACGCTGAGTGGTCGCGTACGTGCAAATGGAAATTAAGCACGAAATTGAGCATCTGGGGCAAACAGTCATCGGCATGTATGTACAACATAGCACAAAACGAATGGAATTTCGCGTTGAACCAACGCAGCAAAAATGGGGTGTAGAGCCATTTCTACACAACTTCGCATTGAGATCGAGAAGATAATGAAGATTTAAGCCAGTTAAACAGGACATTGTTCAATTTTCAAAACTCAAGCATCAGTTATGTTACTTTTTGCATCATAACAAATTTCATAGAGCAGAACTACATTTAAGTGCAGCGAAATAAATGCGTTTTCGTCTGTTTCTCACAAGATTGCGCCTTTCACATAACAATTTTCAGCTGTGTATTAAAATAAATTAAATCTAAGCGAATGATTTCTGTTATTACGTGACTAACATTTAAAAAATCCATATTTATTGAAAAATGTTAGTTTACGTCAGTGAAAATTCCCTATAAAATTTCACAGGGTTTGGCATGTGAAAGGGGGTATATGAATCGCTATTGCTCGTCCTCTACTTTTTCGAAGCTAATTGGTTTTACGGCCAAGTTGAACTATCTGCTACAATAAGTTGAAAAAGCTCTAGTTTTCTCTGTTACTGTATTTAGTACTGATGGTTTGCCAACAGGGTAGAGATGAATTTCGGGTTGACCTTTTCGACCCGGGTATTGCTGTGCCTAGTGCACACCTACCCTTTGTGTGTGAATATATATTTTACGTGAATCGAAGTTTTTCGACTACGGGAGTACGTCAGACTTCTCAAGATGAAAGTACAGAGAGTTGCAGTATGTTGGGCATTGGTGTAGCTGGGGCACTGATTATTGGCCAATGTTGGCCCCGAATTTTTCGTTAAAGGCCAATAACGACTTCATTAGGGGCCAATATTTGCAAGATTTAAAATTCTTAAAAAGCTTCGCATCCGTGAGTTTCGAACCCCGTACTTTCGTGTTGGTAAACTCACGCGCGCACAATGCGCCACCGAAATTGTGATCAGAAATCAGAAGAAAAATACTAATGTTATCTCTTATTAACAGTATACGCAGTTGCTATTTTTGTAAGAAACAGATTGCTCATCTTACTCAGTGAATTGATGCAAAAAAAGTTCCCGATTTGTCAATTATTGTTACCTATATACCAACCTATACAACTCCAAACAAAATCATTACACAAAATATGTACATACATATAAAGGTACCTATACCTATGTATCTATAAACCTTCACATGAAAATTTTCAGCGATCTAACGAACAACTACAAATGTAGGTACAATACAATACAATACAAATATTTTATTTTCGTCGCACAAAAAAAGAACACAATAAGAAAAGAAACATTAATATACAATGAAATACAATTATAAATAAACATTCGACATGAATCATCATACAAAATCACATATTCTAAAAGCAAGAAATTATTAATTAAAGTACATTTATACGAGATTAGTGCAAAAGACGAAGGTAGGCGCGCAGGCTAAATAAATTATGCACTTAGAACACGCCCCCTAGCAAATACCCCGTTAGATCAACTTTTTTCAACTTTTCACGGAGGAAGCAACACTAGGAGATCTTACAACAGCTTCAGGAGAGAATTCCATACGTGAATCCACCTATTGGATAAATCATACCCACGAACATCAAGCCGAAAAGGAGTGCATTCACATTTCATTGAATTTTGAGCACGCGTGTTGTTTTCACAAAAAGTAAAAAAGTCGGCTTGCTGCAAAACGCATATACCACTCAATATCTGATACATCATACACAGATCACTACGCAATCTGCGAATCTCCAGGCTATCCAATTCTAAGGAACTGAGTCTTTCAGCATAAGAAAGTCCCCGAAATCCAATAATTTTACGTGTAAATTTCCTTTGAACATTTTCGATCATTGAAACATGGGTCTTACGGTATGGATTCCAAACAGTGCTACAATACTCAAGAAGCGGTCTGACGTAAACAGTAAAAGCCCTAGACATATTTAGTTTATTTTTAGAAGCAAATGATTTCGATATTAGCATAGCCCTAGCATAAGCTCTACGCGTTATATCATTATAGTGGAAATTAAAATCAAGTTTACTTGATACGTAAACACCCAAATCCTTTACAGAATTTACACTCTGTTCTACAGTCAGGTCAGAAATTCTATAAGAATGCTTGGGATTTCCAAAACCTAGATATAACACGTAGCATTTTTCAGTAGCAATTTTTAACTGCCAATCCTTGGACCAGACTACGAGTTTAGCGATATCATCTTGAAGTTGGGTGTGATTGCTAGATAAATTATAAAGCTTGAAGCAGATTATTGAAATAAAATTTTACACAGTAAAACTTTAAGCTTATCAAATGCTACGCTCTATATTGAGATCGCTATACTTCAGCTTAAACCACTTTTGTAATCGATTTACGTTCGCTCTAAGAAGGTGATTCATGCGCAAAAGCTCGTAGAGACAGACTTCAGATAGGTGTACATATGTACATGTATGTACATATAGGTACAATCTATAGTCTATTTCACGAAACCTTGTGTATGGAAATCAATTTTCACCAATTTAACGAGAAGATACAAAAGTGGTTTCTAGGCAGCTTACTGTAATGCAATTTCGCACGGTAAAACTTCATATGTTTGTCGATTTCTGTGTACAGTATCGCGATTGCTGCTTTAGTTTGAAACGCTTTTGTTTTGCAATACGTAAGGCAAACCAACGAAAATTAGAAATACCTGCCATATAATTCAAACTACATACTAGGCATAAAAGATAGGATAAGCAATCTCTTTCAAACAAAAAATAGCAACTGCGTATACTGTATATAACAGATAGCATTAGTATCATTCTTCAGATAGCATTAGTATCATTCTTCAGAATCTTGATCACAATTTCGCTATGGCGCAGTGTGCCGCGTGATTTTACCAACACAAAAGTACGGGTTCGAAACTCACGGATGTGTAGCTTTTTAAGAATTTAAAATCTTGCAAATATTGGCCCCTAATGCACTCGTTATTGGCCAATATTGGCCTTTAACAAAAATTCGGGGCCAACATTGGTCAATAATCAGTGCCGTGTAGCTGGTTCACATATGTATTAAGATAGCCACGTTATAAGTACGTATACAGCAAGTATTATCTGGTGAAAGCTGCCACATAACTGGTTTGATTTGAGTCAAGTCGAAAACAAATAAGGCAGTCATCAGATTTTTCCAGTAGATTCATGTGACTGACCAAAATGTTGGTGCCAGCGTTTAAAATAAGCCTAAGCAATGGGATGCAACTCGCGTCGCTCGCTTTGCTCGCTCCGCTCGTCGCATCCACACCTGGGCGTGGGAGGGGTTTGGGGGTATGCACCCCCCAGAAACCAAAATACCCCCCCCCAGAAATCAAAATACCCCCCCCCCAGAATTCAATTTTTGAAAATTTTTTTCGTTTTTTTCGCAATTTTTTGATGCCAATGGATAGTGCTTGATGAGAAACGTCGAAAAATGGTGTTTTTATCGCCATAATACTATTTTTAAGGCCATTTTTCGACCTTCAAAAAAAATCTTGCACCCCCAGAATTTTCTTGCTGCCCACGTATGGTCGCATCCCATTACTCAGGCTTATTTTAAACGCTGGCACTAACATTTTGGTCAGTCCATGATACTAAGCCTAAGCCTAATCAGCTGGTAAACCAGCAAAACATCAGGAATAGCTTGAAATCTTTATCGAAATTAACCAGCGTTAGTCGATTGGTTATGGTTCTTGACTTTAGAGCAAGGGGTCCACGTTTTGAATCCGACTGCCAGCAACTTTCTCTCGTTTCCTCAGATAGTATCGACCGCACACATACACCCTTATAATATGACTATGTTAATACATATGTTAACCAGGTACACGAATGCCGTATGTTGGACTCGAACTGAGGACATCTGGATTTGAAATCCTATGTCTTAACCGGGCGAATTCTAGTATACCTCCATTCTCTAGATTAAAAAAACAGCGTTTTTATGCGATTTCAAACTGATATTTCTAACATAAAACTTGAAAAAACAACAGAAAAGCCTTTAATTGAAAAAAACTTCAAAAAATTTTATTTTATAACCTTCATTTCCATCGGTTTTTTCAACTTTTATATTAAACAATCCTACTTGAATTCGCATAAACTCGCTATTCTCACCTTAATCAAAATTGTCTTTGGGCTCTGTGCGTCTTCACATTGGTGTCAGGGGATGATCTAAGCCTAAGAAAAGATGGGGCGAAAATTGCTCCGCTTGCTTTGCTCGCTCTGCAATTTTCGCCTCATTTGTCTCAGGCTTAGATCATCCCCTGGCACCAATGTGAAGGCACATACTAAGCCTAAGCCTAAAGAATAAATATTAGAAGAGGCATAGGGAGAAAATGACGCTAGCACCCTTATTTGTCAAAATGTACGTAATCCTTCCCTTTCTAACTAAGACTAACAAGAAATATTGATCACTGGATAGTTTACATTACCATTATTATAATTACTGAAGTGTAAATTCTCACTTACTTTTATCTGTTGATATCCGTGCTGATCCAGACAGTCGTACGCCTTTCAGCAGTCGCTGGATAAAATTTCATATATCAATAGTATTGAGCGTTCGATAAATGTGCCACGTCAAAACAGAATCTGATGATAAAAATTTGTTTATCAATAGTTTTGAGCATTTGACAAATGTGCCATGTCGAAACAAAATCTGATTTCCGTATCAAAAGCTGCTGTCAAAACGGCCAATTTCAATCCTCAGCCACACCTATCAGATTTTTAATCCGGCTCCTTCGATACTAATTGACAATCTTATACCAATTGTCAGTGTTTCGCCGAATCGATGGATAGTTCTTTAAGTTCTGTAAGATTAAGGTACATTCTTAGAACGCAGCAGCTGCGCAAAGCATAACAAAATCTTGTCACAATCCACTATACGGAATGCGTATAACACAGCAGCAGGGTAGAGCGTAAACAACAGGAATAAGCAATTTTAGCGTCCGGAACAACGTAAATCACTCATACGATTGAAAAAAAAATTTGCATAGAAAAGCAACGTCGACTTCCACACGAGCATAAGGTTACTAATTTAAACCGATCCATAATAAATAATTCTTGCGTCCGAACAAGCGCCTATCACGTAAATCACTCATGGTTATAAAAAAATTTGTGTAGAAAACCTATGTCGATTTCCGTGTGAGCAAAAGATTACTAATCTAACACCCTACAGTATCATGAGTATTGTTCAGTTAGATTTTGCTTCACAGATCACCTGCCTGTCATGCTAAGCACAACTTTTATCGAATTCATTGGGAACAGAGTCTTCTATCAAGGTAACAGTAAGTGCGCATAAGTTCCATTCTTTTATATTTCAATCCTGTTAAAAACATCGACCGTTCGCAATGTATTCATATCAGTACATCAAGCTCTACATAAAAACCAATGAACGCATTGTGGATAGTTTCCTATGTATGTACTTCATATATGCTCCTCTTGTGCCCGTCTGTACAAATATTCCTGTTGTCTTTTCCTTCATCATAGAGTAATCTATCACCAGCTTTGTTGCCGTCGCCTTTGCTAATGTACGTACATACTCACTATGTACGTACATACCTATGTTCCTATTGTACACACAGTCAATTTGATCAATCATTGCGACGATTTTCGCACTTGCCCTCCCAAAACATTGCGTATCTACATACAAACAAATGTAGGTACCTTGCATCAGTATATATACATTAAGTAATCAATGCACTGTTTACTGCTATTGCCTTCCCTTGCTTCGTGCTTCTATCACTTTACAACTTCATCATCGCATTTCTCCCCTTCTATATGCTTTCTGTCAAAAATTTCTTTTGAATATCTTCTTTACTCCTTCTTTTCTTTTGATAAATACCCATTAATTTAAATTCTATTACTTCTATTTATTCTAGAATTAAGCCGTCTTGGCCACTTGACAACACCAGTTCATTTTAAGATTGTATGCCGCAGGTAAAGTAGAGGAGATCGGAAAGTCACAGAAAGTTACGAGAAGGACATTTTCTAACTGAGTATAAGATGGGGAGTTCATATTCAAAAGAATTAGGTGGCGGTCGGCATTATTGACCAAGTGACAGGCTGTTGAAGTTCATGTGTTTAAAGATAGGCGAAAAACTCTGCCTTTGGGAATGTTTCAAATTAGTGTCCGAAGCGTAGGGGGACTGTGACTGAGCGGTGTTACCAATGTCTTAGGCTTAGGCTTAGTTATGTGCATTCACATTGATGCCAGTGCATGGGCTAAGCCTGAGATAAAAGGAGCAAAAATTGCAGAGCAAGCAAAGTGAGCAGAGCAATTTTCGCTCCATTTATGCCTTAGGCTTAGCCCATGTCTGGCACCAATCTGAATCCGCAAGCAATTGCTGTCGCCACAAATTGAAAATTGAAAAACAACCCCAAACGCCATTTTTTCTCTTTTTTCGCCTATCCTTGAGCACGTGAACTTCAACAGCCTGTGACTTGGTCAATAATGCCAAACGCCACCTAATTCTTTCAAATATGAACCTCCCATCTCAAAGTCAGTTGACAAATGTCCTTTTTTTCGAAAATTTGACTTTTTTCCAGTATTCTCTATTCCGCCCTATGTGCGATTTGTTATGTTTTTCAGCAGATTTTCAAGGAAAATAGAATTATCTGATGCCTGTTACTAATGTGTTAGGCTTAGGCTTAGTAATATGCATTCATATTGCTCCGCTCACTTCGCTCTTGCTTGCAGATTCACATTGATGCCAGACATGGGCTAAGCCCAAGGCATAAATGGAGCAAAAATTGCTCGGCTGGCTTCGCTCGCTCTGCAATTTTTACTCCATTCATCTCAGGCTGCGCCCATGCACTGGCATCAATATGAATGCACATAACTAAGCCTAAGCAAGCCTAAGACATTAGTAACCCCACTCAGTCAGCCCCCTGACTCGCTTTTATCACATTTAGGTCGTAATTATTTGCAGTCAACTGCAGGTAATCACAATGTAAAATTATATGAAGTCAAAAACCAGTGGCCTAGACTGCAGGCAATATAGCACACAATGTAAAATTATATGTAGTCAAAAACCAGTGGCCTAGGTTGCAGGTAATACAGCACACAATGTGATATTATATGCAGTCAAGTTGAATGCTTATTGATATGGGAAGCTGGCGCTTCACTCGCATTTTAACCTGTAGTAGATGGTTTTAGAAGGCACTTTTATCTGAGATAGTCTGGCAGATTTGCTTCCTCAATAGGGAAAGTCTTTTTGCGCTGCATGGGTAGCAGCTTGTTGTTGTTGCAGCAGTGCTCAATCATTGATCAGTCGAATCCAGCCCCAGGAAGCATGCTACTTCCACTGGATGTTTCCATAGGTCAATTGCACGAAGATTGGTCAGTTTTGTAGGGCAGTGGAAAAGATGGTGGACGTCATGTGACCCATTTCCACAGTCCGGGCATAGATTGTCAATGGTTGGGTTGAGGCGTGTCAGATAGGTGTTTAGCATCCGACCCTATCCTGAGCAAAGTTGAGCTAATACAGTCCTTGTGGCACATGGAAGCCGAAGTTCGGCAGATGTTACAGGAGGTGGGTAGCCGCCCAGCACCAGGTTTGGTCTGTAGCCTGCGATTCCATCTGCAACTGCCTTGCTTTGTATATCTTTGAGGGCTCCTTTGTAGTTTGCATTGTCAGCTTTGAGTCGCTCAGTGTATGGGTCTATGTCAGGTTGGTAGTGTGAAATATCTTTGCGGATATTTCTTGGTGTACGGGCTTGTGTGATCAGGCTGTGGTTCGGGTGGTTGGTCAAATTGCATGACAGTAGATACTGTCTTGACAACATTTTGTTGTGTTGCTTAATGGGCAGCAATTTAGTTTCAGTTTGCAGATGATCTGCATGGGTAATCAGATGGCAGCCAGTGATAGTTCTCATAGCTGCATTTTGTGTTGTTTGTAGGTTAGTCCAGTGGGTTGGACGGAGTTAAGGTGTCCAGATTGGGGCGGCATAGTTAGTGACAGAACGACAAACAGCTTTGTACGTTGTCAGTAGTGTTTCTTTGTCTTTGCCCCATGTACTACCCGCTAGTGACTTCAGTACATTATTGTGTGTACGGAGGCGGTTGCAAGTGTAGTTTGCATGTGTTGAGAAAGTGAGCATGTTGTCAAACAACACCCAACAGTTTGGGATTCTTCACTGTTGGAATGCGATGTCCTGCAACTTGCACATCAAGTTCATTTTTGATTTCCGTCGACCATGTGGTGAAAAGTGTAGCCGTTGATTTTTCAATAGCTACCCAGTCACCCATTAGCGCATTTTGATAGGCCAGCATAAGCGCTGGTCCTGCATGATAGATAGTGAGCAGCTGTTGCTGTTCTTGTCCTCATTCTAGGGAATTGTTTTAAGTTTAGTAGAAATAAAATGCTTCAAAGTTTATTCGACAATGTGAAACAAGGATTCTGAAAAGAATTTGGGAATGTTTTGGATCAAACTCCAAAGCATCAGAGGACTGTGACTGAGCGGGGTTACAAATATCTTAGGCTTAGGCTTAGTTATGTGCATTCACATTGATGCCAGTGCATGGGCTAAGCCTGAGATAAATGGAGCGAAAATTGCAGAGCGAGTGAAGCGAGCGGAGCAATTTTTGCTCCATTTATGCCTTTGGCTTAGCTTATGTCTGGCACCAATGTGAATCCGCAAGCAATTGCTGTTGCTTACACCATTTTTTCTTTTTCCAGTATCATATTTATCTGCTGTATAATTTTATTTCCACTAAAGTAAAACAATTCCCCAGAATGAGGACAAGAACATCAACAGCTATGCAATATCTATCATGCAGGACCAGAGCTTACACTGGCTCATCAAAATGTGCTAATGGGTGGATGGGCAGCTATTGAAGCTGCTACCCATGCAGCACAGAAAAAACATCCCCTAGTGAGGAAGCAAATCTGCCAGACCATCTCAAATAGAAGTGCCTTCTAAAACCATCTATTAAAGTTTAAAATGCGAGTGAAGCACCAGCTTCCTATATCAATAAACATTGAACTTGACTGCATATAATATCACATTGTTTCCTATATTACCTGTAGTCTAGGCCGCTGGTTTTTGACTGCATATAATTTTACATTGTGTGCTATATCACCTGCAGTCTAGGCCGCTGGTTTTTGACTGCATATAATTTTACTTTGTGTGCTATATTACCTGTAGTTGTCTGCAAATAATTACTGCCTCACATTTAAGGTAATTTCACTCGCTTAAGTGTTGAAGATTGTGCTTTAAAAATGTCATAAATGGAACCAGTGCATGCAAAAACCTATAAAATCTGCAAACATGCTCTTCTATTTGAGTTTGCTGCAAGCAAAGTAAGCGCACACACAAAAGGTAGGTGTGCACCAGGCACGGTATTACCTTTGACCCGCACCCAACCCATGGAACCAGTCAGAACCGTATGTGGGCAGAAAGAAAAATCTGGGGGTGCAAGATTTTTTTTGAAGGTCAAAAAATGGCCTTAAAATGGTGGTATGGCGATAAAAACACCATTTTTGACGTTTCTCATCAAGCACTATCCATTGGCATCAAAAAATTGCGAAAAAACGAGAAAAATTTTCAAAAATTGAATTCTGGAGGGGTTATTTTGGTTTCTGGGGGTGCATGCATACCCCCAAACCTACCCACACCCAGGTGTGGTCAGAACCCCTAAGCCACAGGGTTTAACCTGCATCCTGCGTATATAAGGAGTCTGTCCGACCCGACCCCACCCAAATAAATCCACAGCATAATAAAATCTGCTATATTTACCTAACTTAAAACTTCAATAATCCATGTACATAAGTACCTATTGTACTTTCATTGTTCATTTTATGCTGCTACCTAATGTACCTCTTGCTATTGACTATGCTCATGAGATGGCCGAAAAAATTTTTTTCCTCATGGAATGGCATGATAGGCGGCCAATTAAAAGCGTGCACTTGGCCCTACAGTGTTGTTGGCCGATAGGATCCGATTGCATAGATTATTTCTGTACGCATTATGCATTTAGCTTCAGTGATATTCGTGCGTATTATGGTGTCCAGATGGAATCTTTGGCTATAAATAACTGTTTGTAACAAAGAAAAGAAAATTTTTGACCTGACACAAAAATGACAACCCGCGCTATTCGACCCACAGCCCAATTTTTGCATTTTTCCGACCCGACCTGACCCGCGGGTCGAGTTTTCGGGTCGGGTCAGGTTCTTTGGACCCAAACTTTCATCCCTACAACAGGGTTGTCAACTTGTCCAGAAAGCGGACATTTATGCCATTTATGTTGGTCCGCTTTTGTCCGGTCTTAAAATTTTGTCTGAATCAGGTTATTGCCATACTGCATGTTCTTGTTTCACATTTGCTTACTGTAGGCAGGCACCATGCATCTGGCTAGGCCAGTAGTCTAAGTTAACTAGCCAGTGGCTAGTCATCCGCATTCCTCCTCAACATCCCTCAACTTTGTTCACCTCTAACTTCACTACTTACACATTAAGGCAAGTCAAATTGCTTGCTATTCAGTCAGTACTCAGCTCATGTCGTGTCTTTTTACTTTATGTCATGGCCTCTAAAAAAATCAAGGTAATTGTAGCCTGAAAAAACACTTGCAACCTAAAAAAACCAGCGCCAATTTTTATAGCCTCCTAGAGACATATACATGTTATCCAACCCTTATTTTCTGAAAAGGATAAGGTCTCCCTCCAAAAAAGGAAAAAAAGTTTGATTTTGACTTAAAAAACCACTTTAACCTAAAAAAGACCAATGCTAAGTACATTTAGCATTATTTTCTTGTAGTGAACGTTGAGGTAACTTGGCTAGAGTTGTTTCTGCAAGTTAAACATTGTATTTGTGAAAACAAGAGGTTTATTAACAAAAATCAAACAAAAATATTGATTTTTTGTAAGTTTGATTGAATAGAAGAAAATACGGGCGAAATTGACAATACTGAAAAGTGTCAAGTTTTCAAAAAAGGACATTTTCTAACTAACTTTGGAACGGGGAGTTCATATTTGAAAGAATTAGGTGACGGTTGGCATTATTAAGCGAGTTACAGGCTGTTGAAGTTCACGTGCTCCCCACTCAGTCACAGTCAACAACAACAACAACAACAAAGGATTTATTGCTACATCCAAGAAAACACGTGATAAGAAATAATAACAGCATATGATAAAAAACGACAGGGATAGGGACACGCAGTCCCAAAGTGACAACTTACGAGTACCTCTTTACAAAAAAAGATAAATCAAAAGTACTGAGTTTGCGCTTAAAAATTTCCAAGCTAGGTGAATTTACAAGATCGTACGGATGCGAATTCCACAGATTAACATATCTATGACTGAATTCATACTTGAGAATATTGGAATGAGCTACTGGAACAACAAGCTTAAAATTATTAACAGAGCGAGTATAATTGTTGTTGAAAGCAAAAAATTCGTCACAAAGAATATGGGACTGTCCAGTAATAATTTGAAAATACAAGCACAATGCGAAATGGATGCAGCGTGTTTCAGAAATGTTCTAAAGACAGTTTAATTAAACGATTGTTATAAGAAAATCTGCTGTTAAAGCCGAAAATATTTCGCATTAACCTGCACTGAACTCTTTCAATGCGATCAATATCTCAAATACAATATGGACTCCAAACAGTAGAGCAATATTCAAGCAGTGGTCGAACATAGATCTTAAATGCACGAGACAAAATTTTATGATCACAAGAAAGGAATAACTTCAGTATCAGACTAGAGCGCTGAGAAGCTTTTTTAATTATTTTGTGATGGTGCTGATTAAATTTTAAATTTTGAGACTGGAGCACACCTAACTCACGGACACGGTCTGAATCAGGAGGCAAAAGTTGATTTCCAATGAAATATTGATATTTAGGATTTTTGTAACCCATGTACAGAACTGAGCATTTATCCATAGATATCTGATGCTGCCATTTATGTGACCACATATAAAGCTTTCTAAGATATTTTGAAGTATAGCATTACAGGAAGACAAATTATACAATTTAACATCATTGGCAAATAAATGTATACAACTATTGATATTATCGCACAAATCATTCATGTAAATCAGAAATAGAGTTGGCCCTATCACACTCCCTTGCGGGACACCGCTGGATACATTTAGGCTATCTGAAAAAGAACTTTTAACGACTATGCACTTAGATCGAGAAGATAACAAAGATTTAAGCCAGTTAAATAGGAAACCATGTAAGCCATATGCAGAAAGTTTATGAAGTAATTTTGTACGCGAAATTTTGTCAAAAGCGTTTTTGAAATCGATGAAAGTTATGTCCATTGTAGATTTTTTATCGAGACATTTTGCCCATTTGTTTTAACTTTTTAGCAATTGGGTTTCACATGATCTACCTTTTAAAAAACCAAATTGAAGGGGAGAGCAAATTATTTTTATTTAAGTACCCAAGAATCTTATTATTGACGATTTTTTCCATAATTTTACAAGCAGAGCAGCACAAAGAAATCGGACAATAATTTTCAACACAATGAGAATCGCCTTTATTCTTAAAAACAGAAATTACATTTGCTTGACGCCACAATTTTGGAACTGAATCTAATCAGAAAGACGTTTCAAAGATAGGAGCAAGAGGAGAGGATAGCAAATAACCTAAATTTTTTGGTAAAATACGAGCACAGACCATCAGGGTCTTAATGCAGTACTTGGTTTAGATTCGCAAATAGCTCTGTAAATGGTGTCTACATCAAAATCCATAGTCGATAAAGATGAAAATGTACGAGGGTGAAAAACGAGAAGAGTTTTATTATCCAGAGTGAAAACAGATGCAAAATATGAGTTGAAATGATTAGCTTTTACATGATCGTTATCTAATTCAATACCGTTACGTAGAGTCAAGGGAAATGAATTTTTATTGATTTTTAAACTAAAATTAACAAAATTGTAAAAGTTATGGATATCACCTGATTTTAAAAATTCTAATTCTTCGTTAGCAAAAAGTTTCTGGTTTCTCTTCTTATAGATTTGCAGAAACTAGAATAGATAATACGATTAGCATTAGCTCTAAACAATTTGTATTTCTTCCATAGTCTCAGTTTTTTGAATGTAATTCACGAATATCCTTAGGGAGGGCTTTTTTAGATTTTTTTGTACTTTTTCAGGTATGAGATCAGAACTAATAGTTTGAAGAACAGAAATAAAAACATTATACATGTCATCCGCTAAAGTACACTGGTTAAATAAATCAGGCCAAGAAACAGTGGTTAAACAAATAGAAATTAATTCATAATAAGCTTTATGAAAATTTCGACGAAAGGGCACGTTTTTTATCTCTTTTGACCCGTGAATCTCAAAAACAATAGAATTATTGTCACTATCTGAAAAGGGGGTAACAATTTCACGTTAGGGGCTATGTTAAGTGAAAAGAGCAAATCTAAAATATTATTACTACGAATTAGTTGATCCAAATCAGTTGTACAGAATGTATCATAAAATAAAGTATTAATAGGATCAGGGGAAAAGTGTTGGAAACCCAATTAATTTTAGGAAGATTAAAATCGCCGACTATTATTAAAGGATAACAAACATTTGAAGCCCATTCAGTTGAATGACAAAGATTTTCAGCATTTATAGTATCATTGTTAGGAGGACGATATGCTAAAATAAATCTGGTTTTAATATCTTCATTGCATAAATCGAACATTAAGATTTCACTGGCAGAAAAAATGACAGGAATTGTGATAATTTTTATACGTAATCTGTTACCGACCAAGGCTTTAACTCCACCCTCACGTTTACTGAGACGGTCACAATGAAAAACTTGATAACTATCTGAACTTCAAAGTAGGCTATCTGGAATTTCAGGATAAAGCCAAGATTCACAACAAAGTATTATCTCAAATTCTTTGCTATTAAGTAAAAGTTTAAAATCACCTAGCTTATTTAACAAACTTCTTGAATTAAAATAAAGAACTTTTAAACGCAAAACATTAGCGCCAGGCTTTTTTGAATTGACAGACGGATTAGAACGTAACTGCTGAGTCCTGACGCTTTTTGATACAATCAGCTTGAAAATCGATGAACAGGCCAGACTCGCCATTAGAAATCCGTTCACGGAGCTCACCAACCAACTGACGTTGACGCTGACGTCCCCCAATGCTTTGGAGACTGTCCGAAACATTCACAAAGGCAGAGCTTACTTTTCGCCTATCCTTAAACACATGAACTTCAACAGCCTGCAGAAAAAACGGGGTACCTACTGCTCAGTGCTTACTGGCTGGTCACTGATGGTCGCGCTGCGCTTGGCTGCCACCAGTAAGTGCACCACTTTTATTGACATCTCTATCTTACTACCATATGTCCTTTGTCATCCCTGTTAATTCATTTTATTTAGCTATATGTTTGTGTTTTTTGACAATAAAATTTCTTTCCAACCACGAAATTTGGAATTTCGAATTTATAAGTTCCTAGCTTAATTTTTTCGGTCTTTTGTGGGTCATTTTAGTTTTCCTTGTGGCTTTTTATAGGAAATTTTCAGGTTTTCAGCAAATGACTCAGTGGAATCCTTATTTGCTTTGCAAATTGTTTCCCTTCGAAAATTCACATAACGGCTTTCTAATGGAAAAAGGATCTTCTTTGATTAGAGATTGAGTCTACTAATTAAGGAGGAGTTGAACTAAGGTATATGTATGTATGATGACCTTACTTAAGTTTTTCCAGGTTCCAAATTCTGCCTTTAAATTGAAGAATAATTCAAACGGAGCAATTAACTCCTGCAAACTTTTTGTTGATCGTGTGTACGAAAATTGCAAAAAAATGTGAATTTTGTAGGTAACCGAGTAATCTCCATTTGGAATTTTTACCTGGACATTTTATAAGTACACCAAGTAGGCACATTTTAGATTAAAAGGGATTGATTTTAAACGACTTCAAAAGGGCATGAGCAAGCGCAGTCCTTGCATTGCCTTTTGATTCCCGCTTTCGTCGACCATTTCGTCCTTCAATGTATTTTTAAATCGTCATTCGTATTTAGTCGTTGCGATGCGATAATTAATTAGGGTAACACTGCCGCCGGCTGCTCTTTCTTAGTGAAGGTTTGCTTTTTGAGGCCATCTTAAAAGCTTATTGTATCTTTTTCGTAGCTACCTAACCCATATATGTATATACATTGAAAGGCATCTTTGTATTTTGCTTCATCGTACTTTAATGTTTTTATCCAGTACTTTGATTCAGGATTAGATTTCGAGGCCTGCTAGGATGCTTTTTCTGGAATTTTGCATTAGATCAGCCATTTATACGACTTGAACTATGCTATTAAATTCAAAATATATTTCATTGCTTGCGTCCATCGGACAATATTTTGCTCAGGATGCAAATCTATCTAGTCAACAACTTAAAAGGTTATCTGAGCATAAATATTCCGCTGCTGATAATTCGGTTATGGATACTTTATTCATGAATAAATTTTGGAACTCTATTGTGAAATTCTATCCGCTTTGGGTCGCACCGAATTTGATTACGATTACGGGTCTTTTTATTTAATATGGCTTCGGTGTTGGTATTGTCTTATTTTTAGCCCTGGCGGCACGAGTGTCGATGTAAGCTTCAGTTTAGCTTTATTTGATTAATTTTTACGTGTGATGATGATACATTGCACTGTATGTAGATAAGTGAGAATCTGATGGTTCCGGTTCTTGGACTTGGAAACTGGCTGTTTCGGTTATCCCTTCGTGGGTATATATGCAAGCTCAGACGATATAAATTAGACTTTATCGAAAGTATTCCTTGAAAATTATTGTAAGAAAAGCCAGTAGTATAGAAAATTTATATAAAGCTGCTCGTCTATCTACTACAGCTGCATGCTGACATGCACGTGATGAGGTTTAGAAGAAAAGGGCGGATTTTTTAGCAAAATATAAGGTTTAGGCCCAAACGGACAAAAATCAAGACTTTTTCGGGAATTATCCTGGAATTGAACAGAAAGTAAAAATTGATAAAGTTGTTACGCTTTTTAAAAAATGTCTATTATTTGTAAATTTATTTTGGCTAGAAAAAGTTATATGACCGTAGACTGGTCTGGTCAGGTCATGCTGGTCAGCTGTTGATTAAAGTTATAAGTCGAAGCATTTTCCGTACTGGACAATACACTTGCATACGGTCAAGAGCTCTGGGAGGGGGTAAACCGTGATTCCTGATTCCTGGGGGGCGGTGGATATGGGTAATTTTTCATCTATTTAACGTCAGATTTTCGTACTTTATTAGTCGTATTTGACTTTTTATGCATATTAGTGATTAATTTGAATAAAACAGTAACAATAAGGGCAATGGAATGGCCTGTAATTTCAAATTTATACAAATTAATTAATACGAGAAAAATGTCTGGATCAATGAATTGAATAGTCAACTGCTCAAAATTATATATATATACTTAAACTTATACTATTAGACGTCATTTGACGCTTTTTCATGGCTCAAGCAATCGATTTTGGTCCAAAATGGCCTGAGGGGGTATATATGCCTTCCAAAAATCCTGGTAGGGGGTTAGCCCCCACACCCCTCATTTTGCATGTTTTCGGGACAAAGATTCTGAGGCAAGTGCAAAGATTTTTGGAGCGATCGTTGTGCACCTTTGTACACAAAGTATTGACAATTTTTGACTGTTTTTCCTTTGTATAAAAAATCAAAGTTTTTGTAAAAAGAGTGACTATTCGAGGCAATGATTGTTGTTAGCTGCAAAATCATTGGCTTGATTGATTGGAAGAAGTGTGGTTTCATCAGTTTTAATATCTCATCGTTTATAGTTTAGTCATAATTTAAAGAGTAAATGCGCGATAATGCGCTTACATACTACTTCTACATAACGAGAAAAAAGTTGCGACTGATGATAATACATATGTGTTGTTAAGCTTCTTTTACCACTTGTAAGAATATTTTTACTACGCCCTTCCCCCAGATTCGCAGTTTTTCAACTAAGCCGTAGAAAACATCCTGGCTCGAGCGTTTTTAATAAATCTTTTAATCTAAAATTTTTTCGTTGCTTCGCACCAAACAGCAATTTCGACTACATCTTGTAGAATCATATTGCGTTCCTGAATACTTATCCTGTTTTTAACGTCTAGAAAGATCAAGCATTGTCAGAAACGCCTATAAATGGTGTTTTTGATGCGCATACATCGTTTTTGAGCCCAAAAAGATACTTTTGGAAAAGTTTCTGGTTTTACCTACCAGAATTTTCATACTGTGCATATATGGTTTTGAGATTTCGTATTTCAATCACTGTTTTTGCACAAAAACTTCTATTTTTTGTACAACCGAAAATCGGCCAAAAACTGTACTTTGTTTTTAAAGATGTATAAAAATTGCTCCAGAATTCTTTGAGAGCCTCAAAATCTTTATCCCATACAACAAAGTGCTTTTAAGTAATCAATGCAACAAATTTGCAACCTAACAACAATATTGAAATTTCAGGGTTCGGGGCTGGGGCCTCGGCCCTGATACTGGGGTGAGGGCTAGGCCCCGGTACAGCTATAGTATATTTTTTTTGTGATGGGATCCACTACTATTATTGTCGTACAAGATTTTGGTTATTAATTGAGTTTATGTATATGCTGTAATACCGCATCCTTTTATTTCCGCGACCTGATCTTGGCTTTTTTGTTGATAAAATGAATCGGAATTAAGCAATGCAAGGCAAAGCGCTATCCAGGCTTTTTATTTCGAGCAATAATTTATCGCAGAATCCTTTTACTCGTCTCTTTAAAACGAAAATTGGGCTTTTAAAAAAATTTTCTAAATCACAAATTAGGTTTTTTATTTCGATTCAGTTGAAATTTGTGATTTCAAGTGAACGATGCCTAAAACTGTGTTAAACATGCCGAAAATAAAAGCTTGCACTAATTAAGGCTCATGTGATCGATTTAGCCTCAAAAATGCTACATTATTTTTTGTCATTTCGAACAATAATTTATCGCAGAATCCTTTTATTCGTCTCTTTAAAACAAAAATTGTGCTTTTAAAAAATTTTCTAAATCACAAATCAGGTTTTTTATTTCGATTAAGTTGAAATTTGTGATTTTGAAGTGAACGATACCTAATTAAGGCTCATGCGATCGATTTAGCCTCAAAAGTGCTACATTATTTTTTATTAGGCACCACGTTGGACTTATCTAATGTGCGCAGTAAGTCTGTTTATTTATCAAACCTTGGATGCTACTGACGGAAAGCAAGCGAGACGGACAAATACTTGCTCGCCGTTAGGAGAACTCTTCGATCATGGTTGCGATTCCTTGTCACAAGGTATATCGCTGTGCGAATGTATTCAAGAGGGAGGGGAGCGCACTTGGGCGTGAGCGGGAGTTTGGGGGTTTGAACCCCCCGAGAAACCAAAATACCCTCTCCAGAAACCAAAATGCCCCCCAAATTCAATTTTTGAAATTTTTTTTTCAATTTTCTTGATGCCAATAGATAGTGCTCGATGAGATACGTTGACAAATGATGTTTTATAGCCATATTACCATTATAAAGGCCAGTTTTTGACCTTTGAAAAATCTTGCACCCCCAGAATTTAGGTGCCGCCCACCTATGGAGGGCAGCGATTAATGCCTTCAGTGAATGCTCATTTATTATTGTTAATAATTAGATCTCGGTAGAAGTTATATATTTTGGAAATCAGATAAGTATATATAATAGTGCGTTTAATTATTCCAACTTTTTAAAATTTTCTTACTATGGTGTACCCCCAACCCCCCAGATCATGTATGGTACCTACCATTTTTGGGCACAAAAAGGCACTTTATGATTTCAGCCGCCCCCAGAATTTTCAAGCTGTGCATGTCTGAAGGTATCGCATGTTTATAGAAAAATTTGAATCTTTCGCTGCTTCGTTTCAGATATTTTTTGCTCTGATTTCGCCTTTCTATGTATATAATGTATGACCAAAGAATATGTATATTTTATTTAAAAAAATTTCTTCCGGAAAATTTTGCTTACTTTTAAACTTCTAATAATTTAAAATCTGCAACATAAAGTTGTGAATGTTCTTATAAGTGTTCAGTCCTAGCATAGCATTATTTACGTCTTTTCGACATTATCCATATTTTAAATATAGTTGGGTGGAAAGACTAAATTCGAATAAGTTAAATTGATTCAAAATGGAAAATAACGGAACACTTCTGCATCAAAGTCGAAGTTTTTCACGTTTTTATGATAACTACGCTTTTTAAACACGTATGTCGTACGGGATATTGGTTGCAATCATACCTT
This sequence comes from Mermis nigrescens, assembly GCA_036768485.1. Lineage (NCBI taxonomy): Eukaryota > Metazoa > Nematoda > Enoplea > Mermithida > Mermithidae > Mermis > Mermis nigrescens. The sequence continues at coordinate 26,978 of JAVLUZ010000665.1, forward strand.
GGCGTGGAGGGGGTTTTGGGGTATGCACCCCTGGAACCAAAATACCCCCCTAGAATTCAATTTTTGCGAATTTGTTTTTTTCCGCAATTTTTCGATGTCAATGGCTCGATGAGAAACGTTGAAAAGTGGTGTTTTTTCGCCATACCGCCATTTTTAAGACCCATTTTTGACCTTTGAAGAAATCTTGCACCCCTCAGAACTTTGGTGCCGCCCACATATGGTTGCAATACGATTTGCATGCTTGTGCACATGCTCAAAAATACGATCAGTCCTTAATGCCACATTGTATTATCATTTCTGATAATCTTTTGATATTGCGTGACCGAGTTTGATGAATTAAGAAGAATTAATTAATTCGTTCGCGGCTGTCATTTAGAACATGCTGCAGATGAATGGTTGCACTGCCATTGTGAAAATAAATTTATCATTCTCAACATCCTATATTATACATAGTTTTTAATGAGCACCACCATAGGTGGGCGGCACCAAAGTTTTTTGGAGGGGGGGGCAAGATTTTTTTCAAAAGTCAAAAAATGGCCTTAAAAATGGTAGTATGGCGAAAAAACACCATTTTTCAACGTGTCTCATCGAGCACTATCCATTGGCATCAAAAAATTGCGAAAAAAACAATAAAAATTTTCAAAAAATTGAATTATGGGGGGTATTTCGGTTTCTGGGGGGGTGCTTACCCCCAAACACCCCCACGCCCTGGTATGAGCAACACTCGATTGAATGTTGAAGTAAATAGTTGCGAGCTCGGCTAGTAAACACCTCCGCTTAATAAACACGAGTTTGCTAGGATCCTATGTGCTTATTCATCGGCTTAGACTGCGTGCTTCTCACTGGCAAAATGTGACAGACAGAAGCAAGGAATGATTTCTGCAAAAGTTCAGGAGACGCTTTCAAATAATTGTTTTTGACTGAAAAATGTTTTCTTTATAAGTCGGTTATCAGTAGATAACAATATGTGCCAACGTGCGTAAAAAAAGATTGGCAACTGACGTCGTGACTAAAATCAATATTTACTCTGTTAGGAAGCAATTTCCGATTCGCTCACGTGCGAGTTATTCTGTTAGCGACTAGAATAATGTAAAATGTTGCATGTAAAAATTACGGATCGTTTTCGAGGAAGGAAATAAAAAAATTCAATTAGCGGTTCATAATTGAAAAAGAACATTTTATCTACAATAAAGTAACGCAAGAGGATTAGGTCTTCCCACTGTTTTGCAAAATTTCTAAAAATTTTCGGCGCCTCGCGCCGAGTATCATCATTACATTCTATTTAGCTCTAAGCACGGGATTTAACACTCCAAAATATATCTGTAAGCATCTTTGTACAGATTGAAGCATCTTTTACATCTATTTCCTGTATGCAGAAAAAAGAAGTATTAAACTTTGCACTGTTTTCTGCCGTTTGAAGATAAAATTGACTCTTTTATGTTTACGTTGCATTAAATTCATAAGCAAATTGGTGTCTATTATGAGATTCAGTCAGCAAATTGCAACCGCTTATTATTCATAATTGTGTAACACAAGTCATTTTAACTTGCTGAGTCGAATTTTATGTGTAATTTCAACCTAAGACTCATGAAAATTTTGGCGTTTCGGGCCGAACTAACATAACCAGCTGAATTTAGGACAAAGTTACACCTTTTGCGAAGCGTGCGGATCACGGATAACAATCTAGTAGTATGTAGAAATGTGTACATTCAATTGTATATCTATACGTTATATGTGCAAAAATTTCGCTCGTATAAAGACTTTTCCGAAGATCTTTGTACGTGTACAAAGAGGCTCGTACAAAAATCAGTGGGTCTTCCATCCATATTACTTGTTTAAGTATATGTCTGCTTGATAAAATTCTCAGCTTTGGGGCAAATTCCAAAATCATTGGATAATGTCTTACTCTAATCATTTGAATCTTAATTTTTAGCTAATGTTAGCTTGTTTGTTCCTTTCATAAGTCCATTGTACTTTCGATATTTTTACTATCATATTGCTTCTTGCTGGTGCAGCTATAATATAAAATGGAGTATTGTTACTTTCTTGGCTTTTTTACCGATTGGCTATTTAGCTTTTAACGCAAGTTTTTCGACTTGAACGGCTTTAGGGTCAAAGTGAAGCCATGGCCTAACGTTTAGCTTACTAATAATCGTCTGGCGCTTTAATTTATAACCTGCTTGTTACTGTAGAATGATTGATATCTGTTTTTTGTGGCTATTTCGTCTAACCGCTAAATTCAAAGTGTTGAAATTCGAATTTAAGCCAAAATTTTATGTTGATAAATTATAAAATAATAAATAAAATATAAAAACTTGATGAACTTTTTACTTTATTGTGTTCAATTCATCAATGTTCATTTTTTTCAGTTTTCGTCGCGCTCGAGGTTGCTTTATCCTTACTGCTCGGTCATCATCCTAGCTTGTTTTTATTTTTGTGCGTATCTGCTGAAGCCATATTTTACTGCGCGCACTGGCAAACTTACGTATCAGGAACGCTTATGTTTGGCAAGTAAATTCCTTTTTGAACTTATATCTTTTTCGCAATCGTTTGTTTATTGCGCGGTGCGTGCATAACAGGCACGCAGCTGGCCGTCCTATTTTGGGGGGACCAACACCAATTTTTTTGGGGGGACACAAGTAGAGCTGTGCCGGGGCCGCCTTTTTTGCCGGGGCCGGGGCCGGGGCCGGGGCCTGGCCGGGGCCAAGTAAAGCGTGCTTTACCGTGTTCATAGTACGACCCTACCCTACCCCTTATACCTATGTACATATATATTCTTGCTAGTAGATATGCGCGTCAAGCGTTAATATTTGTTGGGATTACAAGATATAACAGAACATGGGCATTGGGAGGCTTGGGACGTGGGCGTGGGGGGGTTAGGGGTATGCATCCCCCAGAAGTTGGAATACCCCCCCCCATAATTCAATTTTTGAAATTTTTTTGCTTTTTAGCGATTTTTTGATGCCAAGGGATAGTGCTCGACGAGAAACGTCGGAAAATGGTGTTTTTCACCACCACTTCCCAGAAATTTTTTCACACTCCCAAAATTTCGGTGCTGCCCACCTATGGTCTAGAGACCCCCAGAATTCACACTCTCCCCAAAAAAAAATCCGCTAGACTCCCCAGAAATTGATTTTCAGAATTTTTTTGTGTTTCTGCGATTTTTTGATGCTAATGGATAGCTCTCATTGAGAAACGGAAGAAAACGGTGTTTTTTCGCCCTACCATATATTATCAGGCGCTTTTTGACTTCGAAAAGTTTTGGAACCCTATAATTTTTGAGCGGCCCATGTATGGATTTAACTCCTCTGACTTGGACGCGTTTTTCAATTAGCTTTACTTCGCACTTTTTTAGGCTTATTATTCTATTTGTTCTGATAGACGTAGCTGTCTGCTACCCTGCTACCAAGCAAGCTGGAAAGCTCGGCTATATGAATTGCAATTCAAAATATGTCAATTTTGATTATTAACTAGAAATTTGCACCAACCTGACATAATAAAATAAAGATTTGAATTAGCAAGATGTGTGGTGTTGCTTGAAATCGAGCTTGAAGGTAAATCTGCTCAAAACATTATCAATTTTCTACATTATAATTAATTATAACACTGGCCCCGGCCCCGGTGCCGGGGCCAGCCTGGCCCCGGCGCCGGGGCCGGGGCCGGGGCCTGGCCCCGGCACAGCTCTAGACACAAGTATATAAAAAAATAAATAAATAAAAATAATAATAATAATAATAATAATAATAATAATAATAATAATAATAATAATAATGATAATAATAATATCACACATTACCATAGGGGCGCGGGGTATTACCCCTCCCCCTAAGGGTACGAAACTCGAATCAGTGTCAGACGATTTTGAACTACCAAACATTTTCTGCATGATTTTTGGGTTAAAAAGCAGCAAAGATGTAAATTTTTTTTCGGCCTTTCGCGCCGACTAGTATATACATTTCTGTTTTGTTTACTAATAAAATACCTAGAATGAAGTTAAAATGATTTAAAGTTTTCGATGAATTATTAAATTTTTTACTTACAAGAGTGACGAAACTAGTTAGAATTTAACAAATAGTACTTTAAAATGCAGTTTTTTACGTTAAAACATGTTACCTATATACGATGTTTTCGCCATGTTTCATATTTGACCTGCAAAAAGGCTAGGACTCTAAATTTAGTGGTTCCAAATTTTTGGACTTTACCCCCTCCTGAACTTCCGACCTTGAGAAACTATGCATAATATATACTGTTTGTTTAATGCGTCGAGTGCATGAATGTTGGCCTTTCTGATGCACAATTCTACATTTGAACCGTGGGCGTACGCAGGGGGCGGCCGCCCCTCATTAGCCCAAAAATAATTTTGAAAAGGTAAGATAATGCATGGTAAATAATGGAAATTATCATCTTATCATGGAAAAAATCCTAAAATTTTATTCGCTTCGCGCCGTAGGATTCCATAATTTTGGCCCAGGCGCGGTAAAAAATCGTCATTTTTTAGAAAATGAATTTTATTCGAAAACTTTGAATTTTATGAGCTTATTGGATTATGCTTGGAAAGTCATAAGATGCACTTTATTTTGTGCCCCGGCGACCGTATCACGAAATATAGGGCCACCAATTTTGGACGGCCTCCCCGTAAAAAAATCCTGCCTACGCTCCTGACTTGAACTGATTAGTCCATTAACATATTTTGCGTCTGACATGTGCGTATACGGCCGAATATTAGGGATATTCACCCCCACCCACCTGAAATTTTTCACAGGATTTCCAGGTGTGAAACTTAATAGGTTTCGACATTTCCCAGCAAGAAAATCCACGAATTTTTTGATACCTGTCTTTTTAAATTTTTTCATATAAAATATTTTCGTCGAATGAAATTTTTTGCATTTGTTATCTTCAGGAAGGTGCAAAATTGAGATTCAAGAAGATAAAAACGTAATACTGCAAAAGCAAGCTTACAGGGATGAAAATATTGAAAATTTCTGGCGCATCGCGCCATCATTTCTTTTACCTAAATTCGGACAGCTGCAAAATTAGCTTAAAAGGATGAAAATGCTGAAATTTTCGGCGTTTCGCGTCAGCTTTAGCTAGCTATACTATAATTTGATGCAGTGCATATTTCAGAAAGTTACAAAATCTAAATTAAAATAACAGAAGTGTCAAAAATATGTGACACCGCGTCAGGCATAATTACTGCACCTATTGCTTATATTCAGGAACCTGCAAAATTGAGCCTAAATCGATACAAATGTTTAAATTTTCATTCGCGTCGCGTCAGACATATTTCCTGTATTGTTTGTTCTCAGAAAACTTAGCATAATGGGATGAAGATGCCAAACATTTTATTCACGTTTTCGGATTGTTTATCGTCAAGAGGCTGCGAAGTTTGGTTTAAAAGTGCTAAATTTTTGCCAAATCCCATTAATTTTTATTCATTCTATCACCGCAAGCCAAATATGCAAAACACGTCGAAAAATATCGTCTTACCGCATGAAATTGCTTATAAGCGCATTATACAAATCTCTAAAATTTTGGTGATTCTCCTTAAACAAAATCCTGGATAAGGGCTATGCGCACACGTGGGCGTGGGGGAGGGGGTTGGCGGTATGCCCCTCAGAAGGCCGAATACTCCCTGAAACCAAAATACCCCTCAGAATTCAATTTTTGACATTTTGTCCGTTTTTTCTCCATTTTTTTATGCCAATGGATAGTGCTCGATGAGAAACGTTATAAAATAGTATTTTTCGCCATATTACCACTTTTAAGACCATTTTTGACCTTTTAAAAATCTTGCACCACCCAGAATTATGTTGCTGCCCACCTATGGCTATGATGCGTATACAAATCATACAATTTTTGTTTCAGATTTGACGTAACTGAAAGTCAATTCCTCATCATAGCAACATGTATATTGACTGCATTATTTGGGCCTAATGTATGGATATTTGAGGTACATGCATAACAAGCTTGAATTTATTGCTAATTTCTGCTTAATATTCATTTTAGTGATTCACATTTGTGGTCTTTCTCAACAAAGTGTGTTGAGCTGGGTGATAGGGACACCTTTTCTTTAAGTGTGACTTGAAGCTGCAAAATTTTTCACAAAATTATGATTTGCTGCAGAAAGGTATAAGTAAGTTTGTTTCTTGGTCTTAAGAATGCTTCAAGTGTATTTCCCTCTTAATGCTCAGTTTTATATTTGTGAATTGTGATACGCATTTTTAAAAATTAAGTCTTTATATAAGCGGTCCTTTGTTATTCGACGCAGGTTTTTAGGTCGATTAAAAATGTAGAATTTAAAAAAATTTATCTTCTTCTTACCAGTAACGAATATGTAATCGGTAGATGCTTTGAAAAATAGGCTTTCATTTTTAAATGCTGTGAATCACGTGATCTAAAAATGTTGCTCGTTGCTTTTAAGACTGACATTCGGTCTGCATTTTAGTAGGCTCCAACTGTATGGAATTCACTTGCTTTCTGATATAATATAACAAAAATGAAGGGATGCAGCCATACATGTACTGGCTTTACTTAACAGTACACTTTTTTCCATTTATTCGACAAGTTTCGCTAATTTTTGTTTATTTAGCTCTTTAATTTCACATTTTGATTTTTATTTTTTTGTGTGTACCAGTAGCCACGTGTCATGCATTAGATATTATAGAGAGTATAATATCGTTTTCTTGATTCGGCTGACAAATATATATGTCTTGTATATCGAAGTCGTGTGGACAAGTTACATATTATTGTCATTATTATTATTATTATTATTATTATTATTATTATTATTATTATTATTATTATTATCATTATTATTATTATTATTATTATTATTATTATGTATATAACAGCATAAAAACTTGGGTGAGGTTCGCCGTTCGATTTGGGCGGGGGTTGGGGTTAATGAACTCCATTTTTTGGCCAAAAACGGCCAAAAAATCTAAAACTGCCAAAATAACACCTAAAACGGCCAGAAAATTCGATTTTTTCCAAAATCGGGTATGGTCAAAAAATTTTCTGGCTTTGGGAGGGATGGGGGACAGCCGACTTGGGGTGGGGGATCCCCCATCTCCTCTTACATGTATGGGTGCAGCGCTAATTCATTTGAAAATTACTTGAACGAACAACTTTCTTATTATACATGCACACGGTCACAGTATTGGAAAATTTCAAAATTAGCTTGCAGTAATTTTGCTACCTATTTGTATTTATTTGATGCTGTCATGTCTATTTTGCACCACTTAAGTAAATAGAGCACGCTACATGCAGATTTATGTATTCTATTTAGGTACTCTTGTCAAAATTTTAAAACACTTAAAATGGACAAAGCATGTAATCAATTCCCCAAAGTCTATAGTTAAGTTTTAAATAAAATCTTTTGCGCGACACCCTATCCTATCAAACTGCTCTTCAATACTCTGTGTTCACGTCTGTTTTCTTATGATGGAAGGAATAATTGAAAAAAGTTCAAGCTCCCAGAATTTATTCAGGTTGATTTTTACCTATAATAAGCAGTGATCGGACCGAGGGTACTTTTTGGACCCTCGGCCTCGGCCGAGGCCGAGGCGACTTAAAATCCTTGCCTCGGCCGAGGCCGAGGCCGAGGGTAATGCCGAGGGTCAAGCTTATATACCTATGTATACCCATAAATAGTACTCTTAGAATATTTTGTATGTACATGAGCTAGAGAATAATCGTAATATTTAACACTTTATCGAACTAAAACAAATGTTTATTGGTGTTGGCTAGAATTTTTATTTCAATCTGATGAAGCAGAATATTCATCATCGAAATCTAGATCATCTGAATCAAAGTTAGCCTCATCTATTTCGCCTTGTTGTGCTATCGCGTTATCGTCGTCGTCAGCCTTTATCAGATTCTTTAAAGTCACACTATTATAACCAACTGCTTTGAGATTGTGCTTTACAAAAAAGAGTCTTTGAACGTTTTATGGTAGCAGACGAATGCGAGAATTACTGTACTTTCTGATCCATCCAGTAGCGAGAGAGGGGCGGTATACAAACTCTTCCAAAAAAGTCAAAAACAGGACCAAAATTTTGCCCTCAACGCGTGAAATAGCATTTTTCGGTGTTTTACATTGTATACTTTTACATAAAATCGCTTTTGAAGTCATATTTTTCTTGAAATTTTAGAATTTTCGACAATTTTGTGCAAAAAAATCATTAGATTTCTAAGACTTTAACAAAAATCTGGCGCGAAGCGCCGAGAAATTTGCAACATTAAGGCGGATAGACGTCTAGAAGCATGATTTACTGCTTGATTTCCTGTATTTATAGCATTTGATGCAAAACATTGAAATTTTTCTATTGAAAATAAAAGAAAACTATGCAAAAATAGCTGTTTCTGCTGTTAAAATTGTTTTGAAACCTACATGAACAGAAAAGGGCTTCCAGGGCCCGGTTTCACCACAAAGCTACAAGTTAGGAGTTACGGGTGAGGGTTTCGTGAGTACGGGCTACGAGTGCTACAAATTTCCATTTCACCAAAAACTGAGATTTACGAGCCACGGGCTACGAGTTACGAGTTCTACGAGTACATTTCACGAGTGTTTTTCACGAAGAACGGCTGGGCGGTTTCACCAGATATTACGATCGAATGTTACGAGTGAAAAGATTTGTAAATTTTGTAATATTATCACGGATCAAAAAGAGGTCCGTAGGACTCGTAAAGAAGTGGCAGACTAGTGCGTTTAATAGTTTTCTGGTTTGTTTTTTCTCAATTTCTTTCACTTTCGTGCACACACCTAAATAATACATATACTGGCAGCACATGTAAAGGGTAAGAAGATTAGCATTAAAAAATAATATATTTTTCAAAAAATGTTCAAGAGAAATCCCATAAAATTCGATTCTTAAGCTGCATTCTTGAGTAGTAATTCGAACTTTTATTTCTTTAGCCCTTGTTAGTAATGTTCGCAGCTTTTTTATGAAAAATATTACAATCACTAAGACATTTTGCATGAATTGCGGAAATCAGACATTTTTGATTAGATTTCTGAAAATTTGAATTTCATCGCACTTCCTTCGGAAAAGAGCCGACTGGTTATTTTATGTACGTATTAATGACAACTAAGAATGATTTGTTAAATTTGAAAATTGAAATAATACGCTGTGATATACTTTTAGCTTCGTAACGTCTCTGAATCTGATTTAATTGATTTCGTTTATAAATTATAATAGTAATAATAATAATAATAATAATAATAATAATAATAATAAAATAATAATAATAATAATTATTATTATTATTAGTATTATTATAATAATAATAATAATTATTATTATTAGTATAAGTAATATATTATTATTATTATTATTATTATTATTATTATTATTATTATTGTTATTATCGTCATTATAATTATTACTTATATTATTATTTTCGTTTTTATTTAAAGTTATAAATTTTCTGAGAAGCTTATTAATTCTTGTTGACTAAATCCCAAACATTTCTCAACACTTTCTATGTTTTTCTATCGAGCGGCATAAAATCTGCAATTAATTACATAATTATGCTGTTTAAAACAGAGACAATGACTAACGAAGAATGTCATACGCAACAGAAAAGATATACATTTTATTACGAGTACTCGTAAAAAGGTCCAAAAAGTACTCGTAAAAAATGAGTTTTTATGAGTCCTACGGAAATCCTGGTGAAACCCTCGTAATACGAACTATTAACCCGTTGCTCGTTACTCATAACTTGTAGTCGTAATTCATAACTCGTAAAAAGATGGTGAAACCCGAATTTCCCGTAAAACGGAAGTCGTAGGACTCTTAGGAGTCGTAAACTTATGGTGAAACCGGGCCCTGTCGCCAAGAAAGTAAATAAATGTCATTAATAGGTATCATCCGGCGCGCAGCGCCGGAAAAATTTGAGAAATTATGGTCACTGACGACCAAAAATCATTGCGAATTGCATATCCACTCTTTATCTCGCCAAATATTTTGGCCAATGGGGAGCGGCCGCCCCCTTAAACCCCCTCCGCATGTAGCGACTGTACTTTCCGATCCATGTAGCAAAAAGACGCTTTTGCTTGTACAAATTATCATTGTGAAATTCAACGCGAAGCGCGAAAAGTCTTTCGCGATTATTCTCTTATTTTATTTCGAAAGGGGCACTTTCCCCCAATCCCCCTGTATACGAGCCTGAGCTCTACGTTAGGGTTAAAATAAGAACTATATGCTATGCAGGAAGGTCGGTAGGATACTTAATCAGTGATACTGATACACAAAACCTCTAAAATAAAAAATAATTCATGACAATGCGCTGGAAGAATAGAAAAGCTGTGGTGAATGAATAACAGACAAATGTTCAAAAACTCCTTCTTGTAAAGCATAATCTCAAAGCAGTTGGTTATAATAGTGTTACTTCAAAGAATCTGATAAACGATGACGACGACGATGATGCGATAGCCCAACAAGGCGAAATGGATGAGGCTAACTCTGATTCAGATGATCTGGATTTTGATGATGAATTATCTGCTTCATCAGATTAAAATCAGAATTCTGGCTAACAACAATAAACATATAAACATTTATTTTAGTTAGATAAAGTGTTTAATATTACGATTATTTTCTCTGCACTGTACTTTCCGATCCATGTAGCGAGCATGAGAAATAAAAGTTAGTCATCATATGAATATCAATTGGCACTTTGCTGTATGTAACTTGGTGTAACTGGGTACGCGCCTAAACCCATAAGAAAAGCCAATAGGTAAGAAACAGCCTGTGTACTGCAGATGCATTCTAAATAGTTAATATTTAACGGATATATTAAACTTATTCACATTTGATTTTAACCCTCGGCGCCTCGGCACTTTTCAGCTTCGCCCTCGGCGCCGAGGCCGAGGCTCCAAAAAACGCCGAGGCTTGCCGAGGCCGAGGCCGAGGCCTCGGTCCGATCACTGATAATAAGCATAAAAATCTTAACTCTTCATGATTCTTATCAACTTTATGGACATCAGGGTTAGCACACGTGTAACAGCTCGGAATTTTGGTTGGGATTCCCCGACCATTTTCAGGGGGGGGATTAAATGACCCCTAATTTTCGGCCGAATACAGCTAAAACGGCTAAAAAATTCAATTTTTGCCACAAATCGGGGAGGGCGTCAAAACTTTTCTTGCTTTGATGGAATGGGGGACAACGAACTTTAGGTGAAGATCCCTTTATCTCCCCATTTACATGCAGGTCCGTATCCAGGATTTTGTTTCAGGGGAGCACGACCAAAATTTTTTTAAATATAAGGGAACCAAGGGATGAATTAAAAATGACGTTTTACGATCACTAGAGCTGTAAACTTTGTAAATTTTGCTACCCACATGCCTTAAATATTGGGAGATCCAATGGACACCCTCTTGAACAAATCTCATTTTCTGCATAAAACCTGTGTAAAAAGGAAGACATAGATGCAAAATACGGTTCAGGTTGTATAAAGACTAAAAATGGAGTGTTTAAACCGCGCGCTGGGGACTAAATAGACTCTAATTGTAATTTTGAACTTCAGCGCGAAGCGCCAAAATTTTTTTAAACGATTTTTGGCTAAAAAAGCAAAGGGGGAGTACAGGATAAAATCGTCCTCATAATTCGTCTCAGGGGGCACGTGCCCCCTACCCACTATATACGGGCCTGGTTACATGTGAGGGTCAGGTAGGAACCTCAGAACGTGGTGGCTTAGCGAAATGTCTTACGCCGAAAACGGAATTTCATTCCGAAACTTCTTGAAGAACGTTGGAAAATGACCGTTTTTTCTTGTTCATACCACCATCGCTTCTAATTTTTTTTTGCATTTGAAAATCCTATTATTCCCCTAATATTGGCCTTCTCTTCTTACGGTCATAAAACATCAATAATACTTCAGCTTTTATAATATCAGTCTTTCTTCAGATTGTGCGAGGTTTTCAGCTCCGATTCTTTTACTTAGCATTCGGTGCTCTCGTAGGATCAGTTGCAGCTTTTCGTTATTTCCGGCTCATTTTTACAGGAGGAGTTGGAAAAAATGGTTCGACTGTTGCAGTGAGTCGAATTGTAATTGCTAAACTGCTCGATTTTGCACGAACATGTGTCGTTTAATTGTATATATTTTTAAGTTATAGGAGAGCGTGTGAGCTTTGTTATTAAGGGCTACTTACAGTATTTAGGACTCAAAACAGTTACGTACATAGGTGGGCGCCACTAAAGTTTGAGGGGGTGCAAAATTTTTTCAAAGGTCAAAAAATGGCCATAAAAATGGTGGCTAGGCGACAAAACTTCATTTTTCAACGTTTCTCATCGAGCACTATCCATTGGCATCACAAAATTGCGAAAAAAACAAAAAATTTAAATAATTGAATTCTGGGGGAGAGGTGTTTTGATTTTTTGGGGGTGCATACCTACAACCCACGCCCAGGTATGGTTACATACATACATGCACAGTATGGGAATTCTGGGGGGGGTGAAAACCTAAAGTGCCTTTTTTGGGCCCAAAAATGGCCGGTACGCGTTAGAAAACATCGTTTTTTGTCGTTTCTGACGATACTTTATCCTTCTGGAGCATGAAATCATGAAAAAAATTTCGAAAAAAGTCGAATAAATTGACCAATATATCGCTTAAAACATGAATATATGGCGCGAAGCGCCGAAAATTTGGCGATTTTGAGCAAATAGATAGCCAAAAACCCTCAAAAAGACACTTTTTCTACCAATTTTCAGGTAAGTTTTTGAAAAATCGCCAATTCTGGGGGGGTGAAAATTTTTTGCGGTGGGTGAAAAATGATTGTGCGGGGGTTGAAAACCCTCCTCAAACCCCCCAAGATCATGTATGGTTACATAGTATTAATCACAGACATGTATGTACGTGTGGGTTGGGTGTGGTCTAGACTATACATGATTTGGAGAGGTTGATGGTTTTAACCCTACCCTCCTGCCTTAATTCAAAAAGCTTCGTCAAGCTCCCATAATTTTCGATTTTCAAAAATCTTAGAAAATATCCTGTTTTATGCGTTCTTAGCCATTTTTTCAGTAAAAAAGTACCAAATTCTTTTCGACGCTTCGCGCCCAATAACGATTTTTTGATTAAATTTATGATTCAATTGGTTTTTTCCCGGAGATTATTTACGCCTTTAATTGTCTAAAAAGAATGAAAATCGATAGAAACGTCGAAAAGTGATGTTTTGGACGCGTATTATTTTTTAATTCGAAAAACTTACTTAATCTTTTTTAGTTTCACCCCAGAATTCCCATTCTGTGCATGTAAGCTTAGTCTAGAGTTTCTAGATTTTCTGATTGGAAAACAGAAAATTTGCCAGGCAAAATAAGGTAAAATGAAGGCCAAAAATACGTAGATGAAAATCAAAGATTATGTGCAAACTGCAAAGGTGATTGAAATTGACTAGAAAGTGTTTTGAGGCTGACTCCCTAGACAGGTTGACTTCGCACATTGGTTTGGGGGTTTGGACCATACATAGGCAGCACCGAAATTTCGGGGGGGGGGTGCAAGATTTTTCAAAGATCGGAAAATGCTCTCAAAAATGGTGGTATGGCGAAAAAACACTGTTTATTAGCGTTTCTCATCGAGCACTATCCATTGGCATCAAAAAATTACGAAAAACCAGAAATTTTCAAAAATCGAATTCTGGGGGAGGGTATCCTGGTTTCTGTGGCATATGTACATGCACATAGGGGGTGAGGGGGTATTACCCCCTGAAGGGTCAGATGGACAGGACAGGCACTATCCGGCGATTTTTAGCTGATGGAATGGAACATTTTTTGCATCATTTTCGAGGTCAAAAGCAGTAAAAACTTCAAAAAATTTTCCGGCGTTTCGCGCCAGATTAGTACTTTTAAGTACTTTTCACTCCGAAAGCGCTCAAAATTGACAAATTTTTTGCATTTTTCAATGTTAAAAGTGATATAATGCTGTCAAAAATGGACTAAAAATGCCTTTAAAATGCGATATTTCCACGAAAAATACGTTTTATAGGCTATTTTGGTCGTTAAAACAGCAAAAAAATCGTGAACGGTAAATTAACTGTTTTGGATTTTTTAGAATTTCACTTTCCTGCCGACCCTGATCTTGTGCGCCTATCTTCTGCAGGATTCGGCCTTCTGAGGAGTGCATACCCCAACCCCCACGCCCACGTGTGCTTTAGACTCCCTCCCGAGAATGTGTTGGACCCTCTCAAAGGCATCTCGTGGGAAAAATAATGCCATCAACACATGGAGGGGGGGTTTGGGGAGTGTGCACTCCCTCCAGAAGGCTGAATATTATTTCTGCCAGAAACCGAATACCCCCTAAATTCAATTTTTGAATTTTTTGTTTTTTCCGCAGTTTTTTAATACAAATGGATAGTGCTCGGTGATGAACGTTGAAAATGGTGTTTTTTCGCCATACCACCATTTTTGTGCTTTGACAAATCTTGCACCCCTGCCTACCTATGCTGCCATTTCGTCCAAGTCACTGTTTACGTTTTCTTTTACTCTAACTGAATTGCTCTTATTGTCTGCACATATATGTAACGGATTGGAATTTTGGATAGGGGGGTAAATGACCTCGAATTTTCGGCCTTTACCGGCCAAAAATCACCTGAAATGGCTAAAATTTATTTCATTTCCAAAAATCGGAGGGGGTCAAAAATTTCCCGGCTTCGTGAATGAAGAGGCAACCAATGTGGGTGGGGATCTGCACCACACCTGGGCGTGGGGAGGGGGGGGGTTTGGGGGGTATGCACGACCCAGAAACCAAAATACCCCCCAGAATACAATTTTTGAAATTTTTTTTTGTTTTTTTGCAATTTTTTGATGCCGATGGATAGTGCTTGATGAGAAACGTCGAAAAATGGTGCTTTTTCGCCATACCACCATTTTTAAGGTCATTTTTTGACCTTCAAAAAATCTTGCACCCCCCCCCTCGGAATTTTCTTGCTGTCCACGTATGAGCTGCACCCCCTGTTATATGCATGGTCCGAACTACGCAATATGATACTCTTTCTCGGAAAAGGACACGAGTATTATTTATCCGGTCTTCCCGCTTTTGGCCGTCGTTTTGCCACAAATTCTAATATATAATCGATCGAAGACGGGTGACATCACGGCATATTTGGTATTGTTTTGTATCTCATTCGGTATAGTGTCGGCGAAGGTTACAACGAAGCTCGTGGTAATTTTTAATAAAAAATTAAGGGAGAATAACACTTTTTGTATGTGCAGCATATATGCACGCAAGGGGGTGAGGGGGATATTATTCCGCTGAGGGGTCAGCCAGACAGGGACTGTCCGGCTATTTTAAGCTACAGATACGTTTTTTTTGTACAAAGGCAGTAAAGTGTTAAAAGTGTTAAAAGTTAAAACTATTTTAGTGTTAAAAGTGATATAATGCAGTCAAAAGGACTAAAAATGCGAAATTACCACGAACAGACGTTTTTAGGCTATTTTGACACTTTTAATCGCTAAAACAACAAAAAATTCGTCAACGTTAAGTTTACTGTTTGGATTTTTGAGATCTTCATTCTCTGCCGATCCTTACCCTGTGTTCCTATGATGTGCAGTGATTTTCAAGCTACTTGCATTTTATATACGAGTACAGGCCTGTAACCAGGATTTTATTTCGAGGAAGGGGGCGAAAAATTTTGAAAGTCGAATATCTCGTGAACCATTAGCGTGTAGTCAAAAATAAGGGAATTTGTGAACGTTTCTCAACAAGCTCTAACAATGGTGAAGAAGAATTTAAAAAAACTTTAAATATTTTTCATTTAATTTCTTACTCATTCACAAAAATCTATCGCTTAAACTAGCTGCGCAACTGATTTCCCATCGTAGAGTCCATAAACAATTTCTTAAATTTTCTTATTAGTACTCAATCTTTGTGCTCTGCTAAGAACAGCAACCAGAAAATTAGCGCTTCGCCGAAAAAATTTGACATTTTCTCCATGTTCATCTCAAATTGAAGCACTTTAAAAGACAAAAATTATATAGAAACAATTTATTAAGCGCGGAGCACCCCAAAATTTGGCGTTTATTTGCTCAAAAGTAAGCAAAAAACTTGTTTTAGCGACCTTTTAAATGCACTTCGAGAATTTTTCAATTCTTTTTTTAGGGACTCTTGTGAGAAACAAAAGCTTTTTTGGTTTCGGGGGACAACTGCCTCCCTTGCCCTCCCCTTAGCTATAGGCCTGTACGAGTATATATGTGTAAAAGGGGGTGGTGCGGGAGTCCTCAGTCCACCCATCTTCACCAGAGACTAAAAGTTTTTACCCCTTCACATTTCTTGGCGAAAACTCGTTTTCGGGCCATTTTTGTATGTTTTTTGCCATTTTGGCCATATTTAGGTCATTAATTTCCTTCCCCTAATAATGATAGAACTACTGACTATATAATCCTTTCCCAGTTTCTGATGTGTTTAATTATTTTATTACTATTTCTAATATATTTCCAGAAATGTTTGATTCTAATGCATTTTGGTCTTAGTCCCGTTTATTTTCAATACCTTGCTTACTTTATTCATTAATTTATTTATCTGTTTAATTTTTTAATTTTCAATATTATTGAAAAATTAAAATGAGCCGTTTTTCCCGAATTTCTTGTTTGTTCAGTAAGCATATGAATGTGATATATAAGTGCCTAACAAACTTTTATGTTTGGTTGAAGTAATATAAAGAATAATAAAGTAATACGTCAAAATCAAGTTCGTGAACAACTGAACTAGATGATGCGGCTCATTATCATACCTGGGCGTGGGGTTGCACCCCCCAAGAAAGCAAATCTTCCCCCAGGAAATCAAAATACCCCCAGAATTCAATTTTTGAAAATTTTTTCTGTTTTTTTCGCAAGTTTTTGATGCCAGTGGATAGTGCTTGATAAAAAACGTTGAAAAATGGTGTTTTTTTCGCCATATCACTATTTTAAAAGCCATTTTTTGACATTTCAAAAAATCTTGCCCCCCGGCACTTTAGTGCCGCCCACCTGTACTCATTATTAGTACTGAATTTTAAAACAATATGGGAAATAAGGACAACAACAAAACGATTAATTGACTCGAAATTTTTCTGCTTGCTGCTTGATATTTTAATTCTTAATTCTGATGTCTTGTGCACTGAAATAATCTTTCAAATATGAACCAAACGTTTTCAGGTCGCTCATATGACACGAAGTCCACTGAGTAGCTGGGACAGCATATTTTTCGGGCCGTTAATACTAGTATTTAATCAGTATATGGATACAGCGATTTCAGAGTATTATGCCTTATGGATTTGTTTGGTAAGATGCCATTTTGTTTCGAGGATTATAAGCAAGAAATGAGCTGATATGTAATCTTTATGTTATTCAGTAAACATGGAGCTTCCGGAAGTTCAACAAGCCCTGTCAACCATACATACCTGGGCGTGGGCGGGGGTTTGGGGGTATCCCCCAGAGACCAAGATACCTCCCCCGGAGTTCAACTTTTTGAATTTTTTATCGATGAGAAGCGTTGAAAAATGGTGTATTCCACCATACTACCATTTTGAGGCCATTTTTTGACTTTCGAAAAAATCTTGCACCCCCTCCCCCGAGAACTTTGGTGCCGCTCACCCCTATGCTGTCAACCGCACAGAATCGTCTGTCTTCACATGCTTCCATCTTCAAATTTTGTCTGTGGGAATTTTTCGTTACCATTATAATATTCCAGAATGTTCCCCTTTACATCCTACGTGCATGCGCTTATGTAGACGTCATGAAGCCTGCATATGTACGCTTTCTGTCATACTTTCACAGACATTTAGCGGCTCAAAATGGGTTAATGGGCCATTTTAAGGTTTTTAGGGGAGTTTAAATGATCTTCAGTTTTTGGCCGAAAATGGCTAAAAAGCACCAAAAATGGCCAAAAACGCAAGTTTTAGCCAAAAATAGGGGTCGAAAATTTCTGACCTTGCGCATGAGGGGGATGACCGATTTTAGACGGGGATCGCTGAAGCCTTCGAAAATCTGGAAATACCTCAAAAATCGATAGACCCAAGAATTGTATTTGTGATGCTATTTTTAGCGTTTTTACACCATCGGACCCCCAGAATTTGGTTGCTACCCATGTATTGTGGATATCACACCTGGGCTTGGGGGTTTGGGGGTACGCATACCCCCAGAAATTAAAATACCTTCTCCCAAAATTCAATTTTCGAGATTTTTTTGTTTTTTTTCGCAATTTTTTGATGCCAATGGATAGTGCTCAATGAGAAACGCTGAAAAATAATGTTATTTCGTCATACCACCATTTTAAGGCCATTTTTTGACCTTTGAAAAATTTCGCACCCCCCCCAGAATTTTGGTGCTGCCCATGTATGGTGGATATCCTCCATATCTCTGTTATGCGTATGCTTGTAGATGCGCTTAGTTATGATGATTAGCATGGGGGCTGGGTAAAACCGAAAGTCTATAGTCAGGAAGGGGTGAAATCCTGAATTTTTGCTGTAGCAAAATTGCGTTTATGACATACATGTACATATGTAATAGGGGTCGGAAGGATCCTTACTTAATGTTTAACATCCATGCACTTTCCCCCAAGGTCAGAAAAGTGTTGATCGCCCGATTTTCGGCGAAAACTTACGTTTTTAGATATTTTTAGATGTTTTGTTTGTATTTTTGGCTAAAAATTGGAGTCATTTATACCCCCTTCCCTTCTAAAATGACCCGAGGACGCAATACAAATCGTGGAAGAATAAAAAGGGAGCTAGGAACATGAAAATGATTTTTCAAAGCAACTAATCAAGGATCAATCAGAGAATAACCAAGCAACGAAGTATTAAACAACAAATATCAACCACACCAATTTATATCCAATGAATAATCAATCAGCAATGAATTACTCGTACAATTAACCAACCAATCGACCAATCACTTTGTTAAATAATAACGAACCTAAAAATTGGGTCGCTAGCACGGTTTTTTCGTATTCGGCAAAGATTTTTTCCAATGTACAAAGACTTTTCAGGACCGTCTTTGTACATGTACAAAGATTTTTGGGATGACAAAAACTGTAAAAAGGTGTAAAATTCCAAAAAATTTTCGGCGTTTCGCGCCGAAATTAGTAATTGGTTGTCCTGTAAATCTTTAAAATGGCAAAATTTGCATTTAGAATGAAAAAATGTAGTCGAGACAATTTCAGTAATTTTTGGCGTCAGATACCCAGAAATTAGGTAAAATATGTACCAAAGGTCGAAAATCCCTGTTTTACCACACTAACATCGATACTGTACCATATTATAGTACACAAAAATTTGCGCGTACAAAATGTACAAAGACTTCTAAGGACCATCTTTGTACATGTACAAACGGATCTTGTACAAAAAAAACACTGGTCGCTAGCATACCAGGGTTTGGAGGTATTATTCACCCGCCAGTAACCAGAATACCCCGCCCCAGAATTCAATGTTTGAATTTTTTGTTTTTTCGCGATTTTTTGATGCCAATGGATAGTGCTCGATGCGAAACATTGAAAGATGGTGTTTTTTCGCCATGCCACCATTTTTAAGGCCATTTTTCGACCTTTGAAAAATCTTGCAAACCCCCTGCCTTCAAGAATTTTGGTGCCGCCTACTAGGGATGTGCCGGTTAACCGGAAGCGGAACCGGAACCGGCTGGAACCGACCATTTTTTGGAACCGGAACCGGAACCGAGAACCGATTTTTTGATATTCTAAGAACCGGAACCGGAACCGATTTTTTGATTTTCTAAGAACCGGAACCGGAACCGATCTTTTTTGGAGTCGGTTATCGGTTTTTTAAAATTAGAGTTAAATATCGAACTTCATAAAATTTAGTGAAGACATGAAGCAGCAATTCAACCTATTATTACCCAAAAGTTTACAGACTAAAACTTAGTATTGTTCCGGGTAAATTATATTTTAAAAATAACAGTCGTTCTGCTTTTTCGCCATGTAGCCTGTTTCTGAGAGGGTCGTAAATGATTCCAGTGCAACTGAACAGCTGTTCCGATGGAACACTTGTAGCTGGCGCTGCAAGCAGGGTTGGATCTAAGGGGGCGGGGAGGCCGCCCCCATTTGCAAAAAAATATTTGGCGAGATAAAGAATGGATACACAATTTGCAATTATTTTTCGGCCCTCAGTGACCATAATTTCTCAAATTTTTCGGCGCTACGCGCCGGATGATACCTATTAATGACATTTATTTACTTTCTTGGCCACCTGGAAGCCATTTTCTGTTCATGTAGGTTTCGAAGCAATTTTAGCAGCAGAAACAGCTATTTTTGCATAGTTTTCTTCTATTTTCAATTAAAAATTTCGATGTTTCGCATCAAATGCTATAAATACAGTAAATCAAGCTGTAAATCATGCTTCTTGACGTCTATCCGTCTTAATCTCACAAAATTTCCGGCGCTTCGCGCCACGGTTTATTCGGCAAATATTTTTCCCGATGTGCAAAAACTTTTCGGGACCGTCTTTGTACATGTACGAAGATTTTTGGAAGACAAAAATTACTAAAAGGTCCAAAATTCGCAGAAATTTACGGCGCTTCGCGTCGAAATGACTGATTGTGTGCTCTATTTATCTTTATAATGACAGAAACTGCATTTCGAAAGGAAAAATGTCAAATTTTTAGGCGCTTCGCGCCGTTTTAAGACGATTCTTAGTGATTTTTGCCCTTAGAGACCCATAAATTAGCTGGAATACACTACCAAAAGTCGAACAACTCTGTTTTTACCACACTAAAATCGCTACTGTATCATATTATAGTACCCAAAAATTTGTGTGTACACAATGTACAAAGACTTTTGGGGATCATCTTTGTACATGTCAAACGGACCTTGTACAAAAAAACTGCTTCGCGCCAGAATTCTGATAAAGTCAAAGAATTTTAGTGATTTTCAGCACATACATACTTTAACACAGGAACCGAGAACCGGAACCGGAACCGACGGTTCTCTAGTTGAAGAACCGGAACCGGAACCGACGGTTCCAACTTAGGCAAAAACTGAAACCGGAACCGGAACCGAAATTCTTGTTTTCCAAGAACCGGAACCGGAACCGATTTTTTGAAAAACCTGGAACCGGAACATCCCTACCGCCCACCTATGGTTGCTACGCTAGTACAAATGGGAAGATTGATCTTTGTCCAGGTTCCGATCGACAGTACTTAACTTTCGCTTCCTTGAGCATGATCCTTCTATCTAAACATGGCGTGAGGGTCTGAAATCAAGTATTTTCAAGTCATGTCGCCTGAATTGACGGCTCGAAGCTGTGAATTATAATATTAGATACATTTTTGTAAATATAAATAAATAGTAAATTAAATGTAAACGACGAGTAAATACAAGATAAATACTAAATTTCTATATTTATGTATGAAATTTTTCTACGTATTCTAGATTTATTGCACCGTAAACTTCCTATGCTATTGCACGCAATTGTGCCGCGTCATTTGCGTCTATTTGAATATACAGTGCTTCCGGATACCTTATGTCACCGATTCGACACCAAGGCCTAGCAAAAAATTGATTGCGAACGGCTTTACACATTGGGTGACGTCAAAAGAGCGATAGTAGAATGCCGATTGCTGTTTTTAGTCCTGTCATTTTCGGGTTGAGCATCTAGGAAATTCATTTAATAACGCTATTGTACATCAGTAGATCGTACATGTAACGGGAGGGATGGGGGATCTCCCTACCATAGGTGGGCGGAACCAAGTTTTTTTTGGGGGGGGGTGCAAGATTTTTTCAGAGGTCAAAGA
Source organism: Mermis nigrescens (assembly GCA_036768485.1). NCBI lineage: Eukaryota > Metazoa > Nematoda > Enoplea > Mermithida > Mermithidae > Mermis > Mermis nigrescens. Next base: position 48,692 of record JAVLUZ010000665.1, read on the forward strand.
ATGGCCTTCAAAATGGTGGCATTGCGAAAAAAACCATTTTTCAACGTTTCTCATCGAGCACTATCCATTGGCATCCAAAAGAATTGCGAAAAAATAGAAAGAATTTCAAAAATTGAAAAAATGGGCTTAAAAATGGTGGTATGGCGAAAAAACACCATTTTTCAACGTTTCTCATCGAGCACTATCCATTGGCATCCAAAAATTGCGACAAAAACAAAAATAATTTTCAAAAATTGAATTCTGGGGGAGTATTTTGGTTTCTGAGGGGTTGCACGCCCCGAACCCCCTGAGCCTCTACGCCCAGCTATGGTCAAATTTCAAAAATCCAAAACAGTTAATATAACGTTCATGATTTTTTTGCTAATGGTAAAAATAGCCTTTAAATTGTTTTTTCGTCGTAATATCGCATTTTAAAAGTAGGTTTATTCCATTTTGACTGCATTATATCACTTTTAACACTAAAAATGTAAAAATTTATCAATTTCGGGCGATTTCGGAGTAAAAGTACTTAAAAGTACTAATCTGGCGCGAAGCGCGGAAAAAGTTTGACGTTTTTACTGCTTTTGACCTCAAAAATGATGTAAAAAACGTTCCATCGGCTCGAAATCGCTTGACAGTACCTATCCGGCTGACCCTTCAGGGGGTAATACCCCACCCCCTAACCCCCTATGTGCTTGTATGATCTGAGCCATGATATCATCCTAGCCACAATCAATATTCGGTTTTTTAGGACAAAGAACTCCGCCATCCTTGCTTATAATGCTCCACAAAATGTGAAATGATTGAAGATAGCGTTTTTAATATTATTTCGGATTGATTTCGCATGTCCCGATTTTTTTACTTTATCAGCATTGGCCATCCTCCTTCGGAGTTTTAGGTCAGAGCCCTCCTGACTGTGATAAAAATCTGATTATTTTTCTGTTTTAGTATTTTTGATAAAAATCTTTCACTTCATTTCCATAAATAAATTAATTTAGTCATTTCCCGAAACAGTTGATTACTTTTTGCTAGAATTAGTTGATGTACATTCGTTAAAATTTTCGAAAACTATCGGAAGACGCACAGCGGCGGATCCAGGATTTTCTGACGGGAGGCGAGACCCTAAATCTTGCTAATGGTGTTCATAATGGTCCAAGTCTATTATGCTTGATGTAGCGTTTTTTACGGTCTTCTAACAGACAGAATTATTTGTGATTCGGGAAAAGTTAAAAAATTTTGGAAATTTTTTGAGAAAAACACGCAAAATTAGTACAAAAATTGGCACAAAGCAGTGTTTTTTTTTGTACAAGGTCCGTTTGTACATGTACAAAGATAGTCCTCAAAAGTCTTTGTACATTTTGTACAGGCAAATTTTTGTGTACCATTAGATAGTACAGTAGCGATTTTAGTGTGATAAAACAGGGTTTTCGATCTTTAGTAGTGTATCTTAGCTAATTTCTGGGTTTCTGACGCCAAAAAATACTAAAAATTGCCTCAAAACGGCGCGAAGCGCCGAAAAATTTGACATTTTTCCACTCTGAATGCAAATTTTGCCATTCTAAAGATATAAATGTAGGACAAACAATCGCTCATTTCGGCCCGAAGCGCCCAAAATTTTCGGGAATTTTACACCTTCTTACAATGTTTGTCTTCCCAAAAATCTTTATACATTTTGCAAACACAAATTTTCGGGTACTATAATATGGTATAGTAGAGCTTTTAGTGTGGCAAAAACTAATGTATTTTAGCTAATTTCTGGTTGTCTAAGGGCAAAACTCACTAAGAACGACTCGTCTTAAAACGGCGTGAAATGCAATTTCTGCCATTATAAAGATATATAGAACACACAATCATTCATTTCGGCGCGAAGCGCCGAAAATTTTTGCGAATTTCACACCTTTTTTGCAATTTTTGTCTTCCCAAAAATCTTTGTACATGTACTACAAAGACGGTCCCATAAAGTCTTTGTACATCGTGAAAAATCTTTGTCGAGTACAGTAAAAACACTGGCACAAAGCCCCAAAAAATACTTAAGAAATCATTGTAAGAACTAAAAAATCGTTGTTCTATACTTGAACTACTCTTTTGATGTAAAACTAAGGCTTTTAGAGCGCAAAGAAAGTCAGTTAATGTCTAATATGTGCTATAAAATATGGCTAAAATCATCAAAAAATACACATTATTCTCTATTGTGCCCAAGTATTTTTGATGACAGGGGGCGCCTCCATGCATGGGCAACAACCTAATTCTGGGGGTCCATAAACCCCCACGCCCATCTGTGGCCGCCCCTACCCCTAAATCCGCCCTAGAAGACGCATGATTAAGTTGGACTGGACCAATTCAAATCAATTAAAATGGCGTTGGTTGATGCCATATGTAGGCAGCACCAAAATTCTGGGGGGTGCAAGAAATTTCAAAGCCTTAAACTTGGTGGTATGACGGAAAACACCATTTTTCAACGTTTCTCATCGAGCACTATGCATTAGCATCACAAAATTGCGAATGCGAAAAATTATCCGAAAACAATTGAATTATTAGCATAGATGGGCAGCACCTAAATTCTGGGGGTGCGCGATTTTGTCGAAGGTCAAAAAATGGTCTTCAACATGGTGGCATGGCGAAAAACACCATTTTTAACGTTTCTCATCGAGCACTATCCATTGGCATCAAAAAATTTTCAAAAATTGAATTCTGGGGGGATTGGGATTTCGGTTTCTAGGGCGGGGGGGGTATTCGGCTTTTTGGGCGGGGGTTCATACCCCCCACGCCCACGTGTGATTATTATGTACGATTCAACTCGGAAAAGTATTCCTACGCGTTATGTATGACAAATATTAGCAAGCGGGATATTCATCTTATATTGTCAAGTTGTGTTTGATCGCGTTCTATCGTCTGATTCGTCGCTTGGCTATTCTGTCCTTTTTTATATATGCCACCATCCGCTTCGAATTGCTACCGTAATCGCCTTTTGCGAGTTCATTCATTTGATTTTACTTTTCGTATCTTTGTATATCACTTTGTTTTATTGATAACTTTTACGTAAGTGTTATTTACACATACACACAGGAAAGGGGTACCTACCTATCTCAACTACCAGGACTCTTGAAAAACATGCTCCCGGGTTCATGGGCGCGGGAGGTATCACCCCCCCCTTCCCGAAAAACCAAACCAAAATAACCCCCCCCCTTCCGCAGAAACCGAAATACCCCCTCAGAATTCAATTTTTGAAAATTTTTTTGTTGTTGTTTTGCAATTTTTAAATGCTAATGGATAGTGCTCAATGAGAAACGTTGAAAAATGGTGTTTTTCTCGCTATACCTTCATTTTTAAGACCATTTTTTTACCTCAGAAAAATCTTACACCCCCAGAATTTTGATGCTGCCCACGTATGCTCCTAGGCCATTTAGGACCAAAATCGATTGCTTGAACCTTGAACAAACGTCAAATGACGTCTATCACTTTAATAGTATATGCTGTTTCACATTACTTTGGGCAAACATTTTAAGAACTTATCGACATTGTGCCGACAGACCATGATAATTATATGTTAGATCAATGGATTAATCACAATCTGTCATCTTATTGTTGGAGGTAGTTTCTAAAACTTGTGTGAAACACTGGAAGCGCACGTGGGCGTGGGGGTATGCATCCCCACAAGACCGAATACTCCTCCAGAATTCAATTTTTAAAAATTTTTTTCGCAATTTTTTGATAATGATGGATAGTGCTCGATGAGAAATGTTTGACCTTTGAAAAATCTAGCACCCACCCCTCCCAGAATTTCGGTGCTCTCCACCATGCATGGACTAATCGCGCAACTTCATTCAACCCGGTATCAAAGGAAACCGGGTCGGTATCAGTTGGAGGAGCTGCCGGTATCGATGAAAAATTTAGAAATATTAAAAAAATAGAAGGAAAATGATGGACATTCACAAAAATGACTCTAAAATTAGTCAATCAACTATAAAATGGAATATGAATCCGGAAAAATACGTGAAAACCATTTGAAAATCAGTTAATCAATCAATCAATCACTAACCAACCAATAATCAGTCAAACAATCAATAATTAATCAATTAATCACTAAACAATCAACCAACCTATATTTAATGTCACTGGTCATTCCACCGTCCTTATTCTTGTTTTCATTCAAATTTAACCATAAATATTCATGAAAAATAAAACAATGAATTAAGTACAAAAATTTGACATAAAGCACATAGGTATGTCACAAAATTACTCAGTACCCCCAGGAAACTCGGTCAACCCTCTCCCAGAACTTTTGATTGACCGTGTGCATGTATGGCGTCACTAATTTGCGGTCCGAAATTGATGAATTCAAAAATTATACTCCGTTGTTTCAGAAGAACGCTATTATTATATGCACATTATCTTTTCAAAGTAGCTCACGACAAAAATTGATCTGCATACGCACGCCTGTAGTCTATTTCACAAAATCCTGCGCACAGGAAGCAATCATAGGTAGCGCGATAGCGCTACCTATAATATACTTGGCCATCATTTTTTCTTATGTTTTTCACAGCGTGTGCGAAATTTGTGTCCCCCCTCACAGCTATAACGGCACACATCTGAGAGGTGCGGTTTTTTCAAAAGGTAGATAATAAAAAAACTTAGTGCCCCCATTTTTTCTTGTTTACACTCAATACCGAGCGCGTCGTGAGTGTAAAGTTTACACCAAAAATTCAAATAATTTGCGGAGGGCCAATTTTTTTAAAAAATGTTTCTCCTAATTAGTAGGTTACGAATCTGGTCTTAAAATTTCTTTACACTCATTGGTTGTTGCACAGGAGTGTAAATTGGACGCTTTTTTTACAGTTTTCATGTGGCCAAGCATATCTAACTCAGTTTTACATTCTATGCAGTCTGATTGGTTTCAAAATGTAGACGGTTAAGAAATCTAGGGAGACTTTTCTTAATTTTTTTTCAAAAGTAATATTCTCGAATTTAGAGGCGGTTTATTGTAAAGAGTCTAAGACAAAAAAATTTTTCCTGCCATATTCTCCACTTGGTAGACAAAATGTGGTAACTACCCTTAAAATGTGCCTCGTCTTAAGCGCTACACGTCAAAATTTATTTTGTTTTTTTACAATCAATATTGCGTTATTAGTGCAAGTGTAAACTTTACACTGAAAACATTTTTTCCGCCCATAGCGTCGTGGATGATGAATTTTTAAAAAAAATGTTTTTCCTACGAATCTGGTCTTAAAATTTCTTTACACTCATTGGTTGTTGCACAGGAGTGTAAATTAGACGGTTTTTTACTGTTTTCATGTGCAAGAGCATATCTAACTCAGTTTTACATTCTATGCAGTCTGTTGTTTTCAGAAGGTAGACGGTTATAAAATCTAGGAGAAACTTTTTATTTTTTCTTACAAAGTAATATTTTCAAATTTAGAGGCGGTTTATTGTAAAGAGTCTGAGACAAAAAATGCTTTTTTCCCTGCCATATTCTCCACTTAGTAGAAAGAACGTGGTAACTACCTTAAAAATCTGCCTCGTCTTAAGCGCTACACGTCAAAATTTGTTTCTTTTCAATCAATATTGCGTTATTAGTGCAGGTGTAAACTTTACACTGAAAAAATTTTTTTCCGCCCAGAGCGTCGTGGATGATATTTTTTTAAATGTTCTCTGTGAGGTCAGAATAACGAATCTGACCTTCAAACTTTTCTACAATTAATACACAGTACCAGGGGTTTAAACTTTACTTTCTAGTGGATGAGTAAAAAAACAGATTTTGTCCAAGATTTCTCTGCCAACTTTTTCGGTTATGAGTTAAGATAATTTAAATAGATAAATATAAAGTAACTTTTAAGGGCTACACGTCGAAGCAAACCGAGTTCAAAAAAACGTAATATTGAGTTGTTTATGGGGATGTAAAGTTCGAAATCTGAGGTGTAAAATAGGCGAAAAAAACAGGTTTTTCATATTTAATTGGTAAATCATATCAAATATTTCGCGGAACATAAGTTTGGCACATACAAACGTAGTACAATCAAAGGGCTACAAACTGGCCCAAACCGAATTTATTTACACTCAATGGGGCGTTCGGTTCAGATTTTTAAAGTTTACAATGTGGTGGACAGTGAAAAATACGTGTTTGTCCATATTTTTGTTCGCCACCCCTTAAAAAGTACTTTATTTTTATCCTATTCGACCTCTCCCGACTTCTGAACGGAGAAAGTGGAGTGTAAATAAATTCGGTTTGGGCCAGTTTGTAGCCCTTTGATTGTAGTACGTTTGTATGTGCCAAACTTATGTTTGTAAACTTTACACTGAAAAAATTTTTTGGGAAAAAAATCGGTTTGGGTTTTTTGAAACAGATGAAAAAAAACCGATTGATTGCCCCAGATGTACATTCTTGTGTTCAATTTCCATACGCACGTACACGACCGTTAAGCGCAACGCTTAAGTGAGTCGCCCGGGACCACCTGCCCCTAAAAATTATCATATTTTACATTCCATTCCCACACATATTTTCAATCAAAATCCGGGATAGGAAAATGGGTACTCGGGCTTAATGCGACTTGAGTACGAATTGGTATGTGTGTTATCATATCTTACGTGTGTTAGAAGATCATGTGTGTGTCTCATATTTATGCCTGTCTCGTTTGTACATACCTTTACCCAGGGGCGGATTTAGTGGGGGGGGGGGGCGGCTGCCTCCCTCATTGGCCCAAAAAATGCGCAAAATTAAGCATTTTTAAGCGATTTTCGGGTTAAAACGGCTAATTTTTCCGCCCAAGTCAGAGTTCCGCCCCCCCCCCTTAGGGGTACCGCCCCCCTTCCCCTTAGGAAAATCCTAGATCCGCCACTGCCTTTACCGTAAGCTTTTGCCCACAGGCCTATTGTCGTATTCATAGATCCTTTTCATCTCTTGGTTCGTGTTGTTACGCCTCCTTTTCCGCATCAGTTAAAACTGCGTGCGAGCGCAGTTTTGACGGCACTTTAAGATTTTACATTTTACAATTAGTTTTTGAGCTGAGCCCTAGAGCCTCTCCGCCAGCTTCCGCGCCAGGGTTGCCAGGTGCACGAGAATTCTCCTGAATTCGGGAGAATCTAAAATTTTCAGGAGCAGGAGCAGGAGAATGGGCTTTTCAGGAGAAGTTGTAAACATGCAGGAGAATTTTAAAATGTCAGGAGAATTCAGTGGAATCCTGAAAATCTAGGAGAATTCAGGAGAATTTTCGAAACTTAAACAGCAACTTATAATGGTTATCATACATTAACCTTCTTATTGTACTTACTGTAGTTAGTTAGTTGTATATAATTTTATACTTATATCTTTCACATTAAGAATTTATTTCGTTCATAGTTAAGACCTAAGTGTTAAGTTATAACTATATCCACCGTTTTTTCCACTTTTTGGTCTATTTGTCAACCAAAATTTTGGGAGATGGAAAAAATTTTTGGGCTTGGTTGGCATTTGTGGAAAATTTTTGTAATGTTAAAAATGCGTTTTAGAGAGTTAAAACTTCAAAAATTTTTCGGCGCTTCGCGCCGAATTGATTTAATTCTTACTTATTATTAATCTTTCAGCCGCGCCGCGCCGCGCCAAACGCAGCATTTTTATCGACAATCTGGTCTGGAACTTCACTACGATTGAAAATCCTTATCTTCTGCACGGATTCAGTTAGTTTTTGTAATGTAAAAATGCGTTTTAGAGGAGCGAAACCTCAAGAATTTTTCGGCGCTTCGCGCCGAATTGGTTAGATTCTTACTTGTTATTAATATTTAAGCCGCGCCGCGTCAATTGCAGCATTTTCATTGACAATTTGATCTAGAACTTTACTACGATTGAAATTTATTATCTTCTGCACGGATTTGGTTAGTTTTTGTAATGCAAAAATGCGTTTTAGAGAGGTGAAACTACAAAAATTTTTGGCGCTTCGCGCCGAATTGATTTAATTCTTACTTGTTATTGATGTTTAAGCCGCGCGGCGCCAATTGCAGCATTTTTATCGATAATCTGGTCCTAGAACTCCACTTCGATTGGAAATCCTTACCTTCTGCACAGTTTTTGTAATGCAAAAATGATTTAGAGAGCTAAAATTTCAAAATTTTCTGGCGCTTCGCGCCATTTGATAAATTATAGTTTTAATTGTCAAAAACGACTTCAGAATTGGCTAAAATGCTTTACTGAAGGAAGGACATTCAAGTTTCAACATAAATAACGTATACTGATCGTGATATTTCTTGTAGAGCGCGAAATTTTTATACAAAAAGTGCATCAAAAACCGCTATTGCATGTGTACATAAAATTTTCTACTTAAAAAACACTGATTTTTAAACACAGGCGCTCTATTTTAAACGTTTTTAGACCTCCCAAAAAACGTGGAAAAAAGTCGGAAAAAGTGGAAAAAAATTTTGGGTTCGGTCTATAATGTCAACCAAATCGCTGGGAAAAAAACGGTGACTATATCCAAATAAGTTTCGTGCTTCCGTAGTAAATCATTCATTCATTCATTTATTTATTCACTTAATATCACGAAGTGCAGAAATACATAGCTTTACACACCATCTAATTGTTTTTATCAGTTTCATAGACGTTTGCAAAGCGCCTATAAACATTTTTTTGATATATTTCAAAACGTAAGGATTTGCTTGCTACTGAAGTACATACAATTAGTAATAAAGTATTATTTATTTTTCAAAAGACATTGCAAACAGGGCTCTTTTCAGAAATTTTTGATGATGTAAGTGCAACTGAAAATTGGCGGTCACTGTTTTAAGCACAGAAACTGTTTTTTCGAATAATAAGTATTGTAAACAATGCGACCTCTTTAGCTTAAGCCATTGAGCATTATATGTAAAATTATCTGTTCTCTGTTCAGGATAGCCGATCAGTGCCTTTGTATAATATATTAGTGTAGATACATGTTTTTTTATATATGTTGTTGGGCTTTACGGATTCTATTTACATGACCAAAAATGTAGCTCCTGATGAAGATCAGGAATCTGTTATTGAATGTTTGTCAGCTGTTGATGTTGAATAAAATGTTATACTTTGTGGTGCAGCATTAGTCTTCCATTATTTTTGCATCTGCCTGTATAATGCAGATATGCTCCATGAGCTTTTTGAGAGAATAATGTTCATTATTTAGCCTTGAGTGTCCTTAGGATTAACAGGCAAGAGATCAGAATAAAATAGTTGGGTGAACCAAGGTAAATTGGCCTGAGCATGCTTGATATCCATGTGCACATACAATTGTAGATCTGCTGTACAACCTTTCCTGCAAAATATGAGCCAGGAGAATTTTCAGGAGAATCAAAATGTTTTCAGGAGAATTGCAGGAGAACTTTCCCCCAATTTTACCTCTGTGCAGGAGAATCTGAATTTTGGGACCTGGCAACACTGTCCGCGCTGAGCGTATCTTTTTTCTTTTCGTCGCCGTACGTGAGCAGACTCCGTACGTGCCTTTTTATCTGCTTGGCTGCAGAACTCGTCTGTTAGTTTTCCTGCGTAGTGTGCACGCTTCTTTTCGCCGTACGCTTTGTTTTTTATCATTCGTGTTTGTGCCAGTTGGCATCAGTTGTTGTATGCCTTTGGCAGGGCTTTGTGTCATTGTTTGATTTTACCCGATTAGCGTAACACGACGGTCAGCAGCATGTATCCTCCATGCTGTCGCTTTTTAATTGCTTCATAATTTTCCTGTCCAAAAAATATTGTAAAAATTAATTATTTAATTAACGATGCTGGGCTCGGTTGAATTTCCGAGCTGTTGAATTCTGTCCTTGTGCTACACTATACTTAGGAACCCTTAATATTTTCAAGCACCGGAATTCGGTCCAAAACAAGTTAAACAATAATCTTTTTGAGCCCTCAATTAGGTTTCCGGGGAACTTACTTTAATTAGGTACTTAATCTCAAAAGGGTTAAGTAAGTAAGTTCACTAGGTGCGTGCGTAGAGGGACGGGCTACCTTGAATAGGCCGGGCCGCTTACCCCCGAATCGCCGGCTGGTGATCGACCTCCTAAAAAGGGCGAGAACCCCCGTGTGAGCGCATAAGCTTGAAATTCGGGTTAAGTAAGCGAAGTGAACGTTGCTTGAGTCTACGTTAACACATCTGATATTTATTTGTCCTTGGGCCATTGTGGAGACTTAATTTTTTCATAAATGTTGATCGTAATATCAGAACAACGAAACCGACTGAAATTTTCTTTAAACTCTGTGGTTGTGTAAAGTTTACACTGCCTATTAACTCAACTCTTGTTCTAGAGCCTTGCGGAAGCTTAATTTTTTCAAAATGTTCTACGTAAAATCAGAATTGAGAATCTGACTATTAGTTTTCTCTACACCTAGTAGTTGTGTTAAATTTGCACTAATCATTTGTTGTTAAAATGTAGTTTATACTACAAATTTATTTTACTTCCAAATCTGAGCGTTAGTGTTCCTTACACTTGAAATTTGCGTAAAGTTAATGCTGAAAAACTTTGATCTGTTAAAATAATGTAAGTTTGTCTTGTTTGAGAAGGATAATGCTGATGTTAAGAACAGTGTTGCTTTCCGTGTTCTCGTACTGCTGTCATTATAATGGCATGTTACTGTATGTGTTTACTGACTGATGTACTCAAATCATACTAATCAAAAGCGGGGTACTAGCAAAGAAAAATGCTCCGATGGAACAAAAAAGATGAATATACTTGGAATTGTGGATTATTAAGGATGTAAAAGGATGGGACTAGGAAAAATCTACCTAAAGTCGCAAAATCTGCTAAAAATCACACTTTCTCTAAGCAACGCAAAAAATCGAAGTATATTCTGCGGCCAACAGATTAAAATAAATATTTAACCATAAAATGATTGAAAAAGCAGCACATTAGCTACGCAATAGCTATGGGAAATGATGTTGAGTAAACTAACTGTCTTTCTAAGCCAATTGAATGAATGGTTTAAAACAGTAGGAAACACTTAAGTTGACTTGAAACAGACTAGATGTAGGTACACTAGCATGCCCTTAAGGATTGTGTGCACTAATCAATCGGCCGCTGCTTTGCTTGCTTTAATGCTCAGAACAAAATAAAATAACTTTAAATACAATACCACTTAATTTTCTATCGATCAGGATACGAAGCTAGTCAGCGTTGCTACTTGCCATTAATTTAAAAAAATAAACATTACAGATTTCGTTTATACACTCTTATCTGAAACTTTGAACATTATTTAAAAAAGACACTTTTTAGAGGCTGCAGAATATAGTTCGATTTTTTTGCGTTGCTTAGAGAAAGTGTGATTTTTAGCAGATTTTGCGACTTTAGGTAGATTTTTCCTAGTCCCATCCTTTTACATCCTTAATAATCCACAATTCCAAGTATATTCATCTTTTTTGTTCCATCGGAGCATTTTTCTTTGCTAGTAATATTAATAGTCTCTTTCACGCAAATTCTGGTCAATAAATTTTAACTTTGTTTTAATCAGAATCAAAATATCTGCATATTAAAATTTATGCAAATTTTGACTGAGTGTGAAAACCTATTGTAAAAGGCAAAGTGATATTAGTAGGACTAAATCTTACAACAATTCTTACATGATTCCCTTTTTGGATTTGTTCCCGTTGCGTATTTTACGACTTCTGTAGAATGAAGCAAATGCATATTTAAGACAGTGTAGCGTAAATCCCTGTCTGCTTCTAAATAATTTTAAACAGACCTTTTCCGGCGCTGATTTCGAATCCGTTTTTTGTTCCGTGCTAGCCCATTTGCTTCTTGAAAATATTTAGAATTTTTAAAATTTTATAATTTGTAAAAAAGTATTTTTAAATGAAAATTAAACAGTTAAAAGTGATCAGCTATTGAGTCCCACCCAACCCAACCATAGGTGGGCAGCAACAAAATTCTGGGGGTGCAAGGTTTTCAAAGGCCGAAAATGGTCTTAAAAATAACGGTGTGGCGGAAAAACACTAATTTTCCACGTTTTTCATCGAGCGCTATCCATTGGCATCAAAAAATCGTAAAAAGATTGAATTCTGGGGGTATTCGGCCTTTTGAGGGGGTGCATACCCCAAACCCACATTTGGTCCTAACAACACATTGGCATGGGGGTGTACACCCCCGCATAAGTAGAACCCCCGCCGCAGATTGCTGTAAATCATAGGTGGGCAGCACAAAAATTATGGTAGAGGGTGTGAATGATTTTTCGAAGGTCACGAAAAACACTATTTTTCAACGTTTCTCATCAAGCACTATCCATTGGCACCGAAAAATTTTAAAAATTGAATTTGGGGACCCATACATTCCTGGGTGTGGGGGTATGCACCTCTCCAGAAACCAAAATACCACCCCCCCAGAATTCAATTTTCGAAATTTTTTCGCAATGTTTTGATGCCAATGGATAGTGCTCAATAAGAAACGTTGAAACATGGTGCTTTTCCGCCATACCATAATCTTTAAGGCCATTTTTTGACCTTTGAAAAAATTTTGCACCCCCTCCCCCAAGAACTTTGGTGACGCCCACCTATGGTTCAATACCTCCCACGCCCACATGTAAGAAAATTCTAGGGGGTCCGGTTGAATGAAATCGCTAAAATGTTACTACAAATGGAATTTTGGGGGTCTACAGTAAACCGTGAGGGTTTTTATTTTCTGCGGGGATGCCATGCCAACCATACGTGAGCGTGGGGGAGGGGTTCGACGGGGGGTATGCACCATAAGTGGGCAGCATTAAATTGTGGGGGGGGGGAATTCGCAAGATTTTTCAAAGGTCAAAAAATGGTCTTAAAAATAGTGGCTGGGTGAAAAAACACCATTTTTCAACATTTCTAATCGTGAACTATTTTTTGGCATCAAAGAAAGAAAAAAACAAACAAAAAATTGAATTCTGGGGGTTATTCTTATACGTGGGCAGCAATAAAATTCTGGGGGGGAGCGTTTGCAATATTTTTTGAAGGTCAAACAATGGCCTTAAAAATTGTGGTATGGCGATAAAAACACCATTTTTCGATGTTTCTCATCAAGCACTATCCATTGGCATCAAAAAATTGCGAACAAAACGAAACAAATTTTCAAAAATTTAATTCTGGGGAATTACTTTGGTTCATGGGGGGTGCATAATCCCCCAAACCCCCACGCCCAGGTGTGGTTATTCTGCCTTCTGGGCAGTGCATACTCCCCAACCCACCCCCCGCCTACGTGTGGTATGTAACCTCCAGAAACCAACATACTCCAACAAAATTCAATTTTTGAGAATTTTTTGTTAATAAATAGTGATCGATGAGAAACGTTCGCCATTTACCACCATTTTGACCTTTGAAAAATCTTGCACTTCGCAGAATTTTGGTGCTGCCCACCTATGGTACCAACCATAGGTGGGCAGCACCGAAATTCTGGTGGGGGTGAAAAATTTTCAAAGGTCAAAAAATAATCTTAAAACGTGGTCGAATGGCGGAAAAACACCATTTTTCGACGTTGCTCATCAAGCACTATCCAATGGCATCAAAAAATCGCTAAAAAAGCGAAAAAAAATTCAAAATTTGAAACCTGTGGTGGGTATTTCAACTCCTGGGGGTGCATACCCCTGTAGCAGGAGTGCTACTACACGGCTAGAAATGCCTACTTTGAAGTTTAACCCGTGACGTTGATGTTTCATTGTTTCTCAATATTGTTAAATACTTTGCGCAGTTGTGAGCAAGAGCCCGAGTAGTCGATTAGTACTACACACGCGAATCAGAGCGGAAGATCCGGGAAACCGGTGCGGGTAAAATTTTGCTCACGTAACGTTGGGAGGTGGCGCCCCCGTTACACCCCCAGCCCATGTGTGGTCCCAGTATAAAACATTTAGAATATATTTTGTCAGTACTAAAAGACACATAGTAATGATTGTGATTTTTTAATTCACCTTGAAACGTTTTTCAAAAATTCTAATGTTATGATACTTCTCGAAATAGGTACCTGCATATTTATACTTTCTGCAATAAATTTCGGAACAAAATTTTCAAAAAACCATATCCCCTAGCGCAAATCCGTAAACAGATTTGCAATCAGCGTAAAACAGAATTAGAAGATATTTAACATTTTAACATTTGCCAGATGCACAACTATTGTGCATAATGAGTGCATCAGGCTTTACGCTATATTAAATACGCAAATTAGGTGCAATATTTTACAGGTAAGCAAAATAGGCAACGCTAGTGACACTAAAATTGCTAATGAGTTTGTACAAAAGTAATTTAATAGTATTGACATAAAAGAAAATCATTGTGACTACTAGATTTGCATAATTAATATCAATGGAAGCAAGGATTTGCATAAATTTAATTTGCAAATATAAAACGTTAACGTGATAAATAAATTCTTAGGTCAGATTTGGAATCAGCGCAAAAATCTGATTCAGAATAAATTGTCGTTGATTTGTAACAAAGCTCTTAGCGTGTCAAAGCTTTGAATTGTAAATACAACGACAAAAACCAGTACCTACATTAATAGAACAACCATACACGGGCAGCACCGAAATTCTGAGGGGTTGCAAGATTTTTCAAAGGTAGAAAAATGCTTTTAAAATCGTGGTAGGTATGGCGAAAAACATCATTTTCCTACGTTTCTCATCGAGCACTATCCAAATTGCGAAAAGTTTTCAAAAATTGAATTCTGGGGGTGTATTTTTATTTCTGGGGCTCTATTAGGCCTTCTGGGTGGTTACATACCCCCACGCCCATGTGTGGATACAACCAGACATGGGCAGCGCCAAAATTCCGGCGGAGGGGTCAGGATTGAATATGGGATGAATCGCCAAAAATACTACTAAAAATAGAATTCTTGGGGTCTACAGTAATCTGTGGGGGTTTTCCAACTTATAGGGGTTGTACAACCTCCACCCACGCCCGTGTGCATACAACTCGCCTTTATTGATAAAACAATCAAAAATTTTGTTAAAATATCGCGATACAAAACCGGCTGCGCTTGGACAGGTGTATACGATCAGCACTTCCTAAACGTTCAACTAATAAAATAACGTAATCTAATCGACACGTTCATCAAAGAACGCGATTCAATCACCGAAATGAATTTTTAAAAAAATGCAAATAAAATCAAAATCGTTATAAAGCGGCGGTGGTGCAGTTTGCACGCGAATTCGGGTCTTCGTAGGTGAGATCTGATTTACATATTACTTTTATTACGCTCGTTTGCAAATAGTTACTCGAGACCATAAATGGGCGCTACCAAAGTTCTGAGGGGTAGGGGCATAGCATACGTGGGCAGCAAGAAAATTCTGGGGGGAGTGCAAGATTTTTTGAAGGTCAAAAAATGGCCTTAAAAACGGTGGTATGGCGATAAAAACACCATTTTTCGACGTTTCTCATCAAGCACTATCCATTGGCATCAAAAATTGCGAAAAAAAACGAAAAAAATTTTCAAAAATTGAATTCTGGGGGAGGTATTTTGGTTTCTGAGGGGAGTGCATACCCCCCGAAACCCCCCCCCCACGTCCAGGTGTGGGTAGGGGGGGTGCAAAATATTTTCAAAGGTCAAAAATGGCCTTGAAAATGGTGGTATGGCGAAAAAAACCATTTTTCAACGTTTCTCATCGAGCACTATCCATTGGCATCAAAAATTGCGAAAAAAAACAAAAACAAATTTCGAAAATTAAATTCTGGGGAGCATTTTGGTTTTTGGGGGGTGCATACCCCCAAACCCCCCACGCCCTGGTATGGCCGACACCATAATTGGGCAGCAACAAAATTCTGGAGGGAGGTCCGATGAGGCCGAATCGCCAAAAATTCAATTCTGGTGGGTCTATCGATTTTAGAAGGGGGTCTTTCAGATTATTGAGCTCCAGACCCCCAAACCCATGCGCGCTCGAGACCGATGATCAAACAAGAAGGTGATATCAGTTGGTTAGAATTTCTGGCTCTGAAGCGACCCTTGAACAAAACATTCATAAAACGACAAAATACAGAAATATGCGACAGGGCGAATAACATTAAAGGTCAAATGGACAGAAAAATAGCAGCCGGGCGATGCAGCTCGCTCGACTAGCGGAAAGGGATTCATTGATCTATGATCTGGCGTCTACAAAATTCATCAAAGCACACACGTCTCTTCATAGTACACACCTATTGCAGCATTTTATGACACAAATAAGGAGCGCGTTATCATTTTGAGGGCAGTTATTTAACATGACACGCTGTAAAAAAACCAATTCGACGATCGTTCACAAATAATTTTAAAACCTATACAAATTAAACATACTGAAAAAATCTAAAACGTAAAATGTACAAGAATCCACGACGTTCTCTCGTTCATTACGCATGCAGTATGTATTACCATACCATACATGGGCGATAGCCAAATTCTATGGGGACCGATGGGGCCGAATAACCAAAAATAGTACCAAAACTTCAATTCTACGAGTCTGTCGATTTGGGGGAAGGTCAACCGGATTCTCGGAAAAGATGGAGTCCGGTCCGGACCATAGATGCACAGCATGGCCGATCTGGGGGGTATGGAAGGGGCGCCCGTCTTGGCGGGGGCAAGAATTAAGCTTTTTTGGGTCAAAATGACCTCAAAAACTGGTATAAGCGCTAAAATAGCGTTAAAACGACATTATCACACAGCTTCTGGTCAATATGTAGCACTTTTGGAGAAAATTTTAATTTTCGTCTGTTTTTGACCTTCATTTTGCCCCATTTTTAACGCGAAATTTTCCATTTTTCCATTCTGAGAGGGGGTTCACATGACCATGCGTGAGCAGCAAGAAAATTCTGGGGGGTCAGGATGGGTAAAATTGCCAAAAATGTTACTAAAAATATAATTCTGGGGGATTCAAACTTCAGGAGGGGGGTAAAGTGATCAGGCAGGACCTCGCCACGTGCATGTCTGATCTGGACCCCCTACGCACATACGTGAGTATGATGGAAGCAGAGCATTATGAAGTCCATGACGAATTAATTGAATTAGATACCAATATGATTCATATAAGTGGCACGAGTCGTCGTCTCATGCAAAAAAGCAAAATATCTAACGCATACGAAATTCGGGTTTAATTTTGCGTCATTATAAAACTTTCAAGGACAAAAACAATGCGATATTTTTCCTACGGTTGCCTAAATCGAACGAAAATAAATCGAAGAAAGGCATGTTACGAATTTCAAGTATTTGACTGCGAATCATTCTATTTTATAAGATTTGATGTGTCTAGCAAAAAGATACACTTGCAGTGATGATTGAGTCCCAAAATATGAAAATAGTCATAAAATTTTTATCACCTTTAAATTAACATTTTCCAAATATATCAGAGGAAGATTGCAAATCGTTCGCACAAAATAAGGACGAGAAAACGCTTCACATCAAAGACACTTTCATTCAACGCGCAACGCAGCCAATGAACTGCGTTACGGTTGAGGTCAAAAAACATGCAAAAACATCTTAATAAACGCGTGTATCAAAATAGCTCGGATCAGCGTCCCGTACCCAGTTGATCAACGCATAAAAAACAATTATTTGTCATCAATGCTATTTATTGCGATCGATACGAGCGAAAAGCGTATGAAGGCAAGTATTTTTGCCCTAATTTTCTAAACACGACTTCAACAATTAACTGCTTTACAAACAAACTGCCCTCAATGTCTAAACTCCTTTATAGTCGGCATAGGTGGGCGGCACCTAAATTCTGGGGGGTGCAAGATTTTTCAAAGATAAAAAAATGGCCTTAAAAATTGTGGTATGGCGACAAAACACCATTTTACAG
Organism: Mermis nigrescens; assembly: GCA_036768485.1. Taxonomy (NCBI): domain Eukaryota; kingdom Metazoa; phylum Nematoda; class Enoplea; order Mermithida; family Mermithidae; genus Mermis; species Mermis nigrescens. Next base: position 66,372 of record JAVLUZ010000665.1, read on the forward strand.
CGTTTCTCATCAAGCCATTGGCATCAAAAAATTGCGAAAAAACAAATTTCAAAAATTGAATTCTAGAGGGGTGGGGTATTTTGGTTTCTTGGGGGGGGGGTGAATACCACACCTGGGCGTGAGGAGGGGATTAGGGGGTATGCACCCCCGAGAAAACAAAATACCATCCAGAATTCAATTTTTAAAGATTTTTCTCGTTTTTTCGCAATGATGCCAATGGATAGTGCTCGATGAGAAAAGTCGAAAAATGGTGTTTTCGCCATACCACCATTTTTAAGGCAATTTTTTAACCTTTGAAAAATCTTGCACTCCCCCCCCAGAATTTTCTTGCCGCCCACGTATGGTGCATACCCCCAACCCCCCCCCACGCCCAGATGTGATGGTCGGCCGCGGTCATGCATAGCATGAGAATCCTGGGGGGTAGAGAACTTTTCTACGTTTTTGGCCGGAGACATGAATAGCATGGAAATTCTGAGGGGTGAGAGAGACCGAAAAAAATTATAAAGCGCCTTTTTTATGGCTCAAAAACGGTGGATACGCGAAAAATGTCATTTTCGGCGTTTCCGATGAAGCTCTATCTTTCAATAAAGTGAAACAAAAAAATATCCGAAAAATCCGAATAAACTGAACAAAATATAGTCAAACCATGAGTATATAGCGCGAAACGCAGAAAATCTGCAATTTTTAAGCAAGCAGATAGATAAAACGCTTAAAACGGCTTCTTTTCTACGATTTTTGTCTTTTTTTCTTTTCTAACATCGCGAATTTTGGAGCGGGTGGAAAAATTTATGAGCAATGGTAATTTTTCAGTGGGTGAAAACATCCCAAACTCATCAAGATTATGTAAACAGTTGGCCGGCAAGTGATGCTGATTGCTAATAAACAAAATGTTTATTAAACAAGCCTGTCACTTTAAATTTTCTGGCACAATTCGTTTAGATGAGAGATTTTTTAAAACAGCCCGACGAAACGGTGCGCAAATGATGCCACTTTAAATTTTCATATAAAAATTAGTTTAAACAAGCGATTCTTTCGAATCGCCTTACGGATTCGATAGACTAACGGTGAGAAAATCGATTCACGAGCCAGAGCATACATGTAAAAGGGAATGGGGATCTCCCCACCCTAACCTGGTCGTCCCCTCCACCCAAAAAATTCAGAAAATTTTTGACCCTCGCCGATTTTTGGCAAAAACTTTCGTTTTGTGGTCATTTTAAGCTGTTTTTTGCTATTTTTGGCCGAAAATTCCAAGTCATACCCCCCCCCCTTGAAAACGACTGGGAACCCCGCCTAAAATTTCGAGCCGTTATACGTACGAGCCAGAGGGATAAGATAAGAGAACGAAACGCGAAGAAGTGAGCATTCAGTCGCTCGCTTCACAGTCGCCGTTCTCTGCTGAGCAATCCGTTGTCCGGGGGCGAGGTCCAAATTTATAATGTCCAACGCAATAAATATGTGATAAAAACGGTGAACCCGTCGGCATTGCGCAGGTATGAAAGTTGAAGAGACGTGCTTTTTTCTCACTCATTTTCCCCTTTCACTAGTGCTTTGGCTTAACGGTTCCATTACACGCTGCGATGGTCGTTTTAGACTGCTGCTGCTGTTCCTTTGCCAATTTTTCCTGTCTTATTCGACAAGCTACCGCGGCTACGAGGGCCGCGCCCCGACCGGAACCATCTTCGGATAATTTAAGGGTGAACTGAATAAAAATGCATTCATTAATTTAAAAAAATTTAGAAAGGTTAAAAATAGAAATTTTTCAAAAAATAAAATTAAAAATAAAAATGCATTAATTTAAAAAAAATTTACACACGGTAAAAACTTCTGGGAGGGGGGGGCAAATCGAGTTTCCCTGGGGGAGGGGATAATGGCGTAATTTTGTAACCTATTTATTGTCAAATTTTGATACTTAATTTGTCGTATTTTGTTCTTCATCAGTATTTAATATTTATGTTTAAATTTGCATGGAAAGAATAAGAATAAGGGCGATGGAATGACCTGTACCATCAAATACATACGAAACAATGGAAGGAAATTGTCTGGATAAATAAATCGAACAGTCAACCTTGGGCTTAAAAACGACAGGTAAGCGTCAAAAATATTATTTTTTACGTTCCTGACTACCTCCTAGACGATAAGAGATTGATAATTTTTAATAAAAATTCAATAAAATTCGACACAATATAGAAACGAAGTGTTTTTCGACAAAAATTAACTTTTCGCGTATTTGTAAATTGCAACGGACTGATGAATAGTGAATATCGCAAAGCGCCGAAAAAACTGGCACTTTTGAACTGAAGGGTTGCTGAAAACGCTTGAATTATGAAGTTTTCTAATATCTCTTACAAAATCGTCAATTCTAGGGGGCTTAGGATATTTTCGCTGCAACTGAACCCCAAAATCATGTATGGTCGCGTTTATTACAGAACGGCAACAAGCGTTGGGAAGAGGTACAAAAATTTTCAAAGGTAAAACGGCCGAAAAATTGAGGATAAGCACAAAAAGCATACTCCTATATATTTCTAAGTTTTCCATCAAGCCGAAATAATAGCTTGTTATTAAACGCACGCCAATAAAATGGCCGAGAGCATACATGATCTGGGGGAGGGGTTTGGGGGGGTTCACCCCCCGCAAAAAATTTTTCACCCCCCCTGATTGGCGATTTTTTAAAAGTTTCCTAGACTTACCTGAAAATTGGTAGAAAAAGTGTCTTTTTTAAGGGTTTTTGGCTATCTATTTGCTCAAAATCGCCAAATTTTCGGCGCTTCGCGCCATATATTCATGTTTTAAGCGATATATTGGTCGATTTATTCGACTTTTTTCGAAATTTTTTGATTTTATGCTCTAGAAGGATAGAGTATCGTCAGAAACGCCAAAAACGATGTTTTTTTAACGCATACCGGCCATTTTTGGGCCCAAAAAAGGCACTTTAGGTTTTCACCCCCAGAATTCCCATGCTAAGCATGTATGGCCGAGAGTCGCAAATTCTACGGGTTGTGCCATGTTCTAGAACTCTGGCTGGACCACACATGCAATGCACGTGAGGGGTTTGGAAGCCTAGATTACTGGATAAGAAAAAAGAAAAAATTGTCAAAAAAACACATTCGTTTCCCTCCTTTCAAGCTGAATTTTATAGTAAAATTTATCTGGAATATTTAGTCTGCCATTAAAAAATTATTCAGTTGTGCTTGAAATGAAGTAAAGTGTCAACGTTATAAATAAACATAATACTAATATATACATATAGCACGTCAGAATATAATTTAAAATAATAATATTATCTGCACAGGGCGGGTGGAGGGCGGCCGCCATACCTGGGCCTAGGGGTATGTACCCCCAGAAACCAAAATGACCCAGAATTCAATTTTTGAATTTTTTTTGTTTTTCTCGCAATTTTTAGATGCCAATGGATGGTGCTCGATGAGAAACATTGAAAAATAGTGTTTTTTCGCCATACCACCATTTTTAAGGCCATTTTTTGACCTTTGAAAAAATCTTGCACTCCTGAGAACTTTGGTGCCGCTCACCTATGGCGGCCGCCCCCCCTAGCCGTAAATAACAATTTTGACAAATAAGATAATGAAAGGAAGGATAAGAGAATCACATATTCCTGCCCAAAAGTAAAATATTTTTTGTATAGTTTTGCCTCAAGAGCGGCCAAGAAATGAAACTGTTCATTGCCTATTATAATAAAAGGAGATTTTTTCGAAAAGTTGGAATCTTATGAGCTTAACGGATAGACCGAGTTGAAAAACGTCATCAAGTGCCGTTTTTACGAGCTATCCCTACGGAATTTTCAAGTTATTAACCAATTTACTTCGGTACCCCACCCCACCATATGTAGGTGGGCGGCACCAAAATTCTGGGGGTGCAAGATTTTTCAAAGATGAAAAATGGCCTTAGAAATAGTGGCATGGCAAAAAAACACAATTTTTCAACGTTTCTCATCAAGCACTATCCATTGGCATCAAAAAATTGCGAAAAAACGAGAGAAAAAATTTCAAAAATTGAATTCTGAGGGGTTGGTATTTTGGTTTCTCGGGAGTGATACCCCACGCACAGTATGGTCCCCACCTCTCCTTGGTCGGATCCTGAATACGGACCTGATTCAGAATGACCAATAGTCAACAAGAAAACAAGTCAAGAAATCTGTACCAACAATTAGCACTTGCCTTTAGGCCAGGATCAATGAGGAGGGCTATTTTTTCTTGAAGCAAAAAGCGGAACGTAGGATGGAAACGGTAGACAGATCCATCAACGCCAACCGTTACGTCGGGTTTTTGCATTCGATTCAATAAGACGGCGATGCCTAAATGATTTCAAAACTTCTAGATTTTTCAAGAAAAAAGTTGAAATTTTTTTTAAAAAGGTTAAAATTTTTCAAAAAAACTTCGCGCAAATTTAATATTTTATTTACTTCATTTTCTAATTTTATTTCATACTAGTTATTTATGCATTTATTTTGTTTATAAATCAGTTTATACAGCATTTTCAAAATATACGATAAACTAATGTAGTCAAGCTCACTTTGGGCGCGACCAAAATTCTGTCTTGTCTGTATCTCAAAATTGTACAACAGTCGAGTAATAAAGTCATCGATGTGAGGTGCAAAACATACGTTTTACAGGGGATGGGAGATCAACCATCCTAAGTAGGTCGTCCCCATTCCCCAAGAGCCAGAAAATTTTTGGTCCCCCCATGGGTGCGCAAGGTCAAACCTTCAGGGATGGTGAAAACAAAAAATTGCTAGACAGCTACGTACATATTTGCTTCGTAAAAGCGGCTCTATAGTCCTTTTGGGGTCAGAAAAAGAGCTATATAGCCTTTTTGGTCTCAGAAAACTAGCTATATAGCCTTTTTGGACTAAAAAGAGCTATTAATCCCTTTTTGGAGTCGAGAAAATAGCTATATATCCTTTTGAAACTCAAAAAGACAACTAAATATCATTTGTGAGCTCGAAAAAGACTATATATAGCTAGTTTTCTGAGCCAAAAAAGGCTATACAGCAATGGTTTTTCGGCCAAAATCGCTGTATAGCCATCAGTTTTTCAAAGCTCAGGGGGTAATACCCACCCCTCACCCCCCAATGCTAATGTATGCCCTCCCAATTTTCGGAAAATAATTTTGGTTGCCTTTAGGTGTTTTTTGGCCGTTATGGCCGAAAATTGTAGGTCAATCACCCCCTTCCCCCAAAATGACCGGGATCATGCATGATCTTGGGAACTTTGGGGGTATATTCGACCTCCCCAAAAAAATTTTCACCTCCCGCAGAAATTGTTTCACCCCCCAGAATTGGCGATTTTTCAAGTTTCCAAAAATTTCCTGAAAATTCGTATAAAAAAGTGCTCTTTTAAGCGTTTTTAGCTAACCTATTTGCTCCAAAATGTCAAATTTTCGGCGCTTTGCGCTATCGACTGTTTTTTAAATTTCTTCGAAATTTCTTTGTTTTTGTGTTTTTAGAAAGATAGAGCATCATCAGAAACGCCAAAAACGATGCTTTTGGACGCAAATCAAACCATTTTTGAGCCCAAAAAGAGCACTTCAAAATCTCAACCCCCCTCCTCCCAGAATTCACATGCTGTGCATGTCTGCCGGGGACCCCACAATACATGCACAACATGAGAATTTCAGGGGAAGGGTGAAATTAAGAAGTGCCTTTTTTAGGTCCAAAAATGGTAGGTACCCGTCGAAAACATCAATTTTCAGCGTTTCTGACGATGATCTATCTTTCTAGAGCATAAAAACATTGTAAAATTTCGAAAAAAATCAAAAAAGTCGGAACAAATTGAACAAAACAGTCAAAACATGAGTATAATGGCGCGAAGCGCCGAAAAATTCCCCACTTTTGAAAGATAGCTAAAAACGATTTAAAAAAGGATCTTTTCGATAAATTGTTGGAAAATTTTTAAGAATATTCAAAAGACCGTCAATCCTGAGGAGAGGGCTTTAAAAATTTTGGGGAGAAAAGAAAATTTTTCTAAGGGGTGAAAACCACTCCTCCAAACCTTCCAAGATTATGTATGACCTGCACCCAAAAGTTCAAGCCGTTACATGTATGGGCAAAACGCACACATTTTAGACGCTTTATCCACAAACATTAAAAAAACCGCGAAAAAGAAAATTTCTCAAAAGTGAAAGCCTTAAGAGTCAGCGTTGGCGTTTTTGGTTTATTAGCATCCAAATACCCATACTCTTGAGGCAATGTGTGCGTAGTCAAGCTAAATTTAGTGTGCTAGACGTACAGAGTGTAGACTAAAAATTCGAGGGACCAAATAAATTAATAAAAAATAATAAAATATGAATAAACAAAAAATGCAAATCAATCACACTGAATATATTAAATTTGCTGTTTATTTGAAGCTGATATGCGTGCTTTTATCATTACTGTGCTGTATCATACATACGTAGAAGACCGTCGCATTTGCATTAAAATAGAAAATTCTGTAACTTGTTTTCTAGAATAATATTTTAATCAAATTTTGCCGATGCACTCGTAGTTCTGAGATAAGAATGATGCGAGTTAATTAATACTATTAATCAACTTCAGTTAATTGATTAATTAATTGACGTTGAATTTACTTTAATGTTTAGACAGTGCTCGCTACAAAATTTGAACAATAAAGAAATGATTGAGTTTATTTAAACACGCTTTTTAACGACCCAATCGCCGAAGACTAGGCGCGTGATGATAGCGCGCGTATGCGAATTATGTACACAATATCATTTGCACATGAAATCGCACGAGTATAATAATTATTAATGTGCTCTATGCGCGCTGAGTCACGCACGGACCTAATCAGCGCTTCGCGCTCGTTGGGTCGCGTTTCCTTAATGTTAAGCATGTCAGCATACTCTTTAGGTCTCCGGCGATTAGGTCGTGAAAAAACAATCCTAAATAAACCCAATCGGTTCTTCATTGTTCAATTACGAGGCGAGTACTGTACCTGCTGCGCTTAAGTAAGCGGCTCGAGTAGAAACAGCGGCGCAAACATTGCCAATAATCACGCAATCATTAGCCGTAACGTTTTCTATTCCTAAATCTTCGCAAATGTTCAGCGTATTTGAGTACGTAAGCTCTTCGCTAAGTCGGTCCCTGAAAAAAACAGCATTTTCAGACTTTGTTTACTCATTTCACTTATCTCTCACCGCAAGCAAAGTACAGTACGATTTTTCATCTCCTGTCTCTGTTTCACAACAAAAACGTGCCTTTTAACTTTTTAAACACCTTTTTCTTTCCGCATTTTCGATCAAAAAATAAAATTAATAAATTGATAATTTAATAAAATAATAATCGGAAAATTAAATTTGAAAAATAAACAAAAAATCAGACATTTTCGCACCTTGTTATCGAAAATGGCCGACTACCCCCACCTAAAATTCTAGTCCGTAACTACGAGCCCAATAGCCAATTATTGCTTAAGCATACGGAATAGCTGAAACTTATTCTAACAAAAATTATACTTTTATATTCTTTAACACAACAGTACGTACCACACATAGGCGTGGGTGTTTGTACCCACTCCCGAAAGTTGAACCCCTTAGATTACTGTAGACTCCCAGAATTCTATTTTTAGTAACATTTCTGGCAATTTTACCCATCCTGACCCCTCCTCCAGATTTTTCTTGCTGCCTACGTATGGCACGGACGTATTTCATACGACATAAAACGTACGCTTCGATTTCGGACACGTATTTAGTGGGAAATTTATGGCGAGTGAACAAATCCTCCGAGCCATTACCGTTGAACAACAAACCCCTTTGGATCAAGTCGACCAACGCCAAACGCACCAACTCACCCATATACATGCCGCTGATCATCTTTTCAAATCTAAAATTAATATGCTATCGTTTATTTCCATTTCGGACCATATATAGAGTCAAATGCGCCCCCGTATGACAATCCGAAAAATTCAGAAGAAATATGAAAAATCGCATCTGTTCATAAGAAAGGCCTTCGAATTTCAGCGTTTCACTCCATATGTACAAGCACGTAGCTGACCGTCCTATTTTAGGGGGACCAACACCAATTTTCGGTGGAAACTAAGCCCAAAAAGGCCAAAAATAGCACAAAATAACGTTTAAAAAGTCCTATTTTTCCGATTTTTCTGAATTTTGGGGGGTCCGAATCCCCCATTACCCCCAGAGCTACGTGCCTGCCACTCCATATGTAGTATATTTTTGAAAATAAAACTCACTGCATATTTACACCAGTTTACGGCAGTATGCATACGAAAATAGATCTTTTTCCACCTTTCGATCTTGCAAGATTTGAATTACATATATGTAGCAAAAATCCGCAATACCTTTTTGAGCATTTCATCTTAGCGACTGCATCAAATGCATACAAATGTACACGCAGGATTTTTTAAGGGTGGAGAGTCACAAAATTAGTGACCCTATATGTCAGGATATGTTCGAACGGGCAAAAAATAAAGTGCATTTACTGACGTTTCCGAACATGCTCTATCCGTTTAGCTCAAAAAATTCGAATTTTCCGAAAAAAATATGTTTTCTTTTAGGAGGCTATGAAAAACAACGTTTTTTGGCAGCGCTGAGGCCAAGTTGTAGAAAATAACGAGCTCTATCCATTGAGCTCATAAAATTAGAATATTTTTGAAAGGTAATAATGTACGGAGAATAATGAAAATTTGCATCTTGTTATCGGAAAAGCTCAAGATTCTGATCGCCATTTCCTATAAGTTTGTCTCAAGCATGGCCAGAAAACGTCACGTTTCACATACAATTAAGAAAAAATGAACTTTTCTCTGAAAACTTCGAATTTTATGAGCTCAATGGGTAGAGCATGCTCGGAAATGCCAGAAAATGTACTTTATTTTATGTATGCCTACCGCCGAACATATCCTGAAATACAGGGCCAGCAATTTTCCAACCACTTCCCCCACCAAAAAAATCCTACGTACGCCCCTGATTTTATATATGCATGTAATGTATATACAATCAGCGTACAATGAAATATCAAATAATTCCTATTAAATATCACAAATTTAGGCGCCTGTTAGAAAACATTTGGCGTATTAAAAACAGTATTTTTCCGGCTAAAATATAAATAAATGAAATGAATAAAAAGAATAATATATAAAAATTGAGGATAAATAAAAAATAACTTAAAAGATGGCGAGCGATGAATAGAAATATAACGATAGGTACTGTGAGTGAAGAAGATGAGATGCTAAAGCTCACAATTGCTTGCCAGGATTGATCGAATGCTTATCGCACTCATCGTCGTATTTGGTTCGAACGAATGATAAACAACCATTATCACCAAACGCACCCCATTCGGTATTGATACACATCTAGAAATCAAAGAAAACGTTTAAAGATGCGGTTTAAGCATAGGTGGGCAGCACCGAAATTCTGGGGAAGAAAAAATGTTCAAAGGTAAAAAAATGGTTTTAAAAGTGGTCGTATGGCGCAAAAAACACCATTTTTCGACGTTTCTCATCGAGCACTATCCAGTGGCATCAAAAAATCGCTAAAAAAGGCAAAAAAAATTCCAAAATTCGAACTCTGGGGTAGGGGGTATTTTGATTTCTGGGGATTATTTCAACTTCTGAGGGGTGCATACCCCCACGCCCACGTGTGGGTTTGAGATGTAAAGCAGTTAAAATTTTGGAAACAAGCAATTCCCAGTCAAAGCGGTAAATACGTCACAAAAGGCTATCAACATCCCTTAGAAATAACAAATTTTGTGCCTAGCTGATAAAATAGATCTCGTCATTCACCCCACAACTCGACCTAAAATTTTGAGCCATTAAGTTTTACTTAAAGAGAAACTAATGATATTAGATTAGGAGAAGAATCGTTGAATACGAAGTGTAATATACTATACGACGCAAGAAAAAAGGTAAAAACGTTTCATCCATTGCAACCATACAAGTGAGAGAGGGATGGGGTCTCCCACCCAAAGTCGGCCTTCCCCCCGCCCAAGCCACGAAATTTTCGATCCCGACCCCTATTTTTGGGAAAAAAATCGAAGTTTTTAGCCGTTTTAGGCCAAAAAATTGGAGGTCAGTTACCCCCTCTAAACTGAAAATAGCCGGGGACCCCCACCCAAAAATTTTAGCCATTACACGCATGACCGTGACGTGATGTATGTACAACGATAGAGTCAAGCAGAACGCACGCAATGATGTTGATGTCTGTAGTTTAATAACAAGTTTTTAGGTAAGATAAACAAAAACAAATGGCCTTCGAATAAACCTTTATCGACTATGTCCGATTTATTGCAATAATTGACAAGCAAACGATAGAAGTGTGTACGGCGATTGTTTGAAATAAAAATCCAACAATTAAATTTATTTTAATTTGAAAAAAATTTAAATTTAAATTTATAAATTTAAAAAAATGGGCATCTATGTACCTTATACTTTAAATACGATTATTTTTTCGGTCAAAATTCAACTACTGTTATTGTCGAATAACAAAATCTGACGTAATGGTTTTCATAGATTTAGCTTCTTTTGAAAAATCAAGACTTTTCTCGCAATGTTACCGAAACGCTCTATGAGAAGTGACCGAATTCAGTGGCGGATTCAGGATTTTCCTAAGGGGGGCGGAACCCTGACTTGGGCGGAAAAATTGGCCGTTTTAACCCGAAAATCGCTAAAAATCGCTCAAAAATCCTCAATTTTGCGCACTATTTCGGGCCAATCCGCCCCTGACTGAATTATGGAGATTTTAATACGATCCATTCCAGTGTTTTTTGCACGGGCCTCTTTGTACCGTGCAAAACATCTCCAAAATCCTTTTTCACGACCGAAATTTTTTTGTACTATACACATGTAATGTAATGTTTATTTTCGTAGAAACATAAGTCAGACAACAAATAATAAAAAAACGATAAAAATAGGAGGAAAAAGCATCAATATTATGTTCTTCAGGAGGTCACTTGGGCAGTGATGCAATTTGAATTGGCCCCCGGCAAAAAGATGTTACGTCGGTTTTTTCTAACTTATTAATTGAAGAGTTTAAACAGTCTGAGCATCTAGTTTCGTGAGGTAATGAACTCCACCAATTGCACACTCGTTTATCAGAACCATTTTTTTCTAATTTCAGTTCTGGAGTAGTTGATAAACAGGATATTTTTATCAATCTCAAAGCAGTTCTTTGGAGGTTCAAAAATTTCAAATTTCCTTTTTTCGATGTCTTTTACATATTGGAAAATTTTATCAAGATCGATTTTAATTCTCCATTTTTCTAGTGAATCCGGATTGAGCCGGGCTAACCTTTCCTTACAATTCAATGCTGTATACAAATGTATCGCATAATGTTTGCATTTAGAAAATCGCTATTTTTTAACTCTGCGGCCACAAATCTATTGCATTTTTGAATACTCCCATTTTTTCTATGCATATGGTGACGCAACTACTGCTTTACATCTCCAAACGCGTTATTTCTTAGCTTTTTTCCGCTTTCCAGAAACAATTTTCTTTTATCATGGGTTAAAAATACTGAACAAATAGCCTTAAGCAGGAGGTCCCGAGCATAGGTGGGCAGCACCAAAATTCTGGGGGAGGTAAAAAAAATTTTCAAAGGTCAAAAAATGGTCTTAAAGTGGTCGTATGGCAAAAAACACCATTTTTCGACGTTTCTCATCGAGCACTATCCAATGGCATCAAAAAATCGCTAAAAAAGCAAAAAAATTTCAAAATTTGAATTATGGGGGGATATTTTGAGTTGGGGGAGGGGGGTATTTTGGTTTCTGGGGAGGGGGTATTTTAACTTCTGGGGGTGCATACCCCAACCCCCACGCCCACGTGTGGTCCCGAGACTTCAATCTTCAAGGAATAAGGTCAATATTTCAGCTGAGAGAATACAACTTTATAAAGCACTTTTTAGAATGTTTTTTGCTCACGAAACGTGCATCTACGGTGAAGTAAATTTTTCGTCAAAATCGGCAGAAATTGAGTTTTAGCGAAAAATGCAGCACTAGCAGGAGAAAATAAATCATAATGGGATTCTGGCTAGTGCATCAATGAAAGTTACAAACTGTCTTCGTTTTGCCAAAATTTTGAGATCAAATGCTAATCAGTGCCCAAGCTGCGACAATATAAAAGTTGTTTTTCTTACACAAAGAAGTGAGGTATTTTAAGAAATTTTTCTAGAAAAGGCAGAAAAAGGATAGAAAAATGGTGACTTTAGTAACGTAAAGCACAAGTTGCGTCACCATATGCAGAAGACCGCATGTTGATATCTCTTATACAGAAAATGTTATTAGACAGCAGTGTTTTTTTTGTACAAGGTCCGTTTGTACATGTATGAAGATGGTCCCCGAAAGTCTTTGTACATTTTGTACATGCAAATTTTTGTGTACTATATTACGGTACGGTAGCAATTTTAGTGTGGTTAAACAGGGTTTTTCGACCTTTTATAGTGTATTTTAGCTAATTTCTGGGTTTCTGCCGCCAAAAATTACTGAACTTTGTCTCAGAAAGGTGCGAAGCGCCGAAAAATTTCGTCATTTTTCCATTTTAAATGCAAATTCTGCCATTTTAAAGATATATAGGACAAACAATTACACACTTTGGCGCAAAGCGCTGAAAAATTTTGGAATTTCACACCTTTTCACAGTTTTTGTCGTCCCAAAAATCTTTGTACATGTACAAAGACTCTTTGTACAACGGAAAAAATCTTTGCCGGATACAAAAAACCGTGTTAGACAGATAAGACGAACTTTTGGGACAACCCTTGCATGTAAACTGCTATTACGTATTAATAAATTCCGACGAAATTTCACATTTGTAAATTCAGCAGCTCATTGCAATAAACAGTCACGTAGCTGGCCGTCCTATTTTGGGGGGACCAACACCAATTTTGGGGGGACTAAGCCCAAAAAAGCACAAAATAACGCCTAAAAAGTCCTATCTTTCCGATTTTTCTGAATTGGGGGGTTCGAACCACCCCCGTTCCCCCAGAAATAGGTCCCTGGCAATAAACGGTCATTTTTAAAATTTTATTTATCAAATCGCAGATTGCATGGGAGAAAATCTTGCTTGTTCGTTACCCACCTTACTTACTATCTGATAAATTATGACTAAAAATAATGCCAGAAATAAACAACATACTTCGCACGGTTCGCGTTCTTCTAAATAGTCCAATTTTGGGCAACGGTCTATGCGTTCCATGTAGCAGGCATTGGAGCCGGTGCCCACGATGACGCCAATTTGACAATTGTGATCCGTGTAAGCCAAGGCCATCAGTGTACCAACCGTATCGTTGAGTAAGGCCACAACGTCAATGTCTAAGTCCTAGGAAAACCCGATCGTGATAAAAATCTGAGAATACTGCCGAAAAACAAATTTATGGAAATAAATAAAACAATTTGAGCGGATATAATCACTTATTTTTTCAAGCTTTAGTCCCTACCTTTGCGGGAAAGTTATGCAGGTAAAACAATGTACACAAACATGTTAAAAAACAAAAAATAAAGCAATGCAAGTGAGGACTCTGGTCAATACGAGAAGTACATATGTATAAGGGCCTCCGTGGCTTAGTGGTTAACGATCTAACTACAAGTTGCGGGCACGAGGTTCGAAACCACGCACTGTGGGTTCTTTCTTCGTGCAGTCGGCTAATTTTTCCAGCGGGACACTTACGTGATACCGCTGGTATCCATCAGCAGGGCTCTTAAAGAGGTACTGCTGGTATAACTCGGTGAGATGATAATCTATTCCGCGGAGCACAATGGGCTTGTAGCCTGCGTGCTTGGGTCTCACAGGAGGTACCACCGCTACATCACCTATCACCTATCACATATGTATAAATGGCAAGAAACGGAAAATTTGCATACCATTGAAATCTAATTACATAGGAAGGGCCCTATCCAGGATCCAACGAAGATCTAAAAAACCGCATTTAACGACTTTTTATTACATTCTGCGCCATTATCTTAAGAGCCTTGGTCTTCCATAAAGATCATAAAACATCAAAAATTTTCTCCCATCTTAATAGGCTGTATTTTTTTGGTAGCGCTTGAGGCAAAACTACAGAAAATACGTCATATATAGCGGAAAATTTAATGATTTTCTAGCAAATGATGCAATTTTTCATCTTAAGGCTTAAGGCGCAGTATTATACTGTGCAATATGTTTTATGGCCAAGGGAATGCCACCCCGCCCTTCCCTCGCCCCTGCCCCTCAGATATGGTCCTAAGGCCCTCACCGAGTATTAGAGAAAGACTTGACTTGCAAAGACTAAATTTCAAGCTCCGTTATGTATTAAGTCTAAAAACCGCTGGCTCCTAAGATTCCACTCGACAATTTTATGAGTGTTTCTTTTCTCAAGACTGTTTATTGACAGCCAAAAATATATTTAGAACACTGCTTCATCTAAGTAAATCTATTCGTTGGCTCGAACTTTGAACTATTTTTGATCAAATTGAGAAATGAAGCTGAAATGACTTTGATCATGTTTATTATAGCAAATAAAAGTTTTTATTATAACTAGCTCCTCAACTGAGATAAAATGTTATTCAATGAGCGTTTCATCTTAGTCACTGAAACCGTCATAAACATCTTGACACACTTTACTCTAAAACATTCTCGCATGTTTACCCAACGACTACTATCGTGAGACTTTGTACTTGAACTGTTTAAGCGGTGTAGCAAGCAGGACAAGCCAAAGGCCTATCAAAGGTTAATTTAATTCGCAAATAAAAGTAGCTGATAAGATATTTTTGAAGGAGATAAAGTTATATAAACGGCCTCATTCGCACAAAAAACGTGATATGTTATGAAGCGTCTCGGTTTTGGACATTTCCCAAGACGTCCTTATCAATAATTTCATGCAAATCACGTGCATGCTCAAGTTTACGGCTTAAAAATCCTAAACCTAGACCTTTTATAGGATGGCAAAGGGCGCAGAACAGAATAAGGCTATCTTTCAGTTGCGGTGCTAGACGACTAGATGATTCAAACACGAAATTGGCATAATAGAATATAAATACTACTCAATTGTTGATGGAATATTACGAATCTAAATGATCATGGGCACGCTCAGGTTTTTCAGGGTCAAGTGACTTCTCTGGAGCCTGCGGAATGTGATACATTGGCGATTTTAGTGTGGTTAAAACAGAGTTGTTCGACTTTTTGGTAGTGTATTTTAGCTAATTTCTGGGTCTCTAAGGGACAAAAATCACTAAGAATTGTCTTAAAACGGCGCAAAAGCGACAGAAAATTTGACATTTCTCCTTTTGAAATGCAATTTCTGCTGCATTATAAATATATATGAAACACACATAATTACTCATTTCGGCGCAAAGCGCCGAAAAGTTTTATGCGAATTTCATATCTTTCTTGCAAATTTTGTCTTCCCAAAATCTTTGTACATGTAAAAAGACGGTCCTGAAAAGTCTTTGTACATCGGGAAAAATCTTTGCCGAGTACAAAAAAAACACTGAGCTCAGCATTTTCAACAATTCGAAAACGAGTGTGCTGTTTGAGTTTCACTTATTGCACTTCAACCTGCCGCTCATCAAAATAAATACGCATCTTAAACAATATATACAAACGACAGGTATTTAACGGGAAAATACATCGTAACTTGAATTCAAGAAAGAGCAGGTTACATACGACGACACGCCATCACACATGCACAGCATGGGAATTCGGGGGCAGGGGTGAAATAATAAAGTGCCTTTTTGGGTCCAAAAATGGTGGGTACGCATCAAAAACATCGTTTTTCAGCGTTTCTGACGATGCTCCATCTTTCTAGAGCATAAAAACATGAAACAATTTCGAACAAAATCAAAAAAAGTCGACACAGATTGAAACAAAATATAGTCAAAACATGAGTATAATGGCGCGAAGCGCCAAATATTTGACACTTTTGAGCAAATATGTAGCTGAAATTGCTTAAAAAAGCATCTTTCTACAAATTTTTCAGAAAATTCTTGGGAACTTTCAAAAACTCGCCAATTCTGGGAAGAGTAAAAAATTTTTTGCGAGAAGGGGGAATTTTTCGAGGGGGTGAAAACCCCCAAGATCATATTTGCATGCCATTCTTCCGGATTTTTTTTTCATTTTCTGAATACGATTCACAATCGTACATTGTAGTTTCACATCATTAACATAGGACATCAATTCATTTTTTAATTTAAATATTACTTGACGCCTTTTCACTGCATCCGCTAGCAGCTGAACAACATCCGCACCTTCAACACCGGTACATTTGAAACCCTTTGTCCACGACACCAGTTTTCCGCTAGTAAGGCCAGACTGGGCGCAAGGAAACGAAAAAGTAAAGCCCAAAGGCAACGTTTCGCCCATAAGATCTTCATTTTTCATAAACTGAGCTAAGCATTGAGCGATGTGGTCGAAAAGCTAAAAAACAAATAGTCTTGCCATGTTTATATTAACATTCCATTCACAAGGGGTACAAATGATATAGAATGACTGATAGTTGTAATTTGAAAAAATTTTCAACGAGATCTCATTACCGTCTCGTGGATTAAAGCTTACGGACCTTTTCTTGTACACTTTCTTAGCAATCAGTTGAGAAAAAGAAACTAATACTCTCATATTACAAACAAATAAAATAAGGAAGAGACTTTGGCTATTTATGTACAAAACAGTAAACACCGATGGCAAACCATTCAATAAAAGATATTCCCGAAAACTTTAAAGAGCCGAAAATTTATTTTTATTCATACAGTCGATCCAATCCGAATTTTAACCGCTTATTTATTTTGCAACCCAGCAAACAAATAAACGTGTTTCACATAGACAGCTTAAGTTCTAAAACCTTATTCGAGGGGTACCCCTAGAATCATATATATGTAACGGCTCGAAACTTTAGATGGGGTCTCCGGGCATTTTTATGAAGGAGAGGGAGGGTAAATCATCTGCAATTCAATTTTATTTTAGAATCATGTGGTCAAAATTTTTCTGGGAGGATGGGAGACAACCAACTTCGGGTGAAAATCCTCCAAACCCTCTGATACATGTATGCCCATAATTGAAAAATTGAAAATTTTTTAGGAAAAATGAGGCAAAATAAAAGCCAAAAATGAATGAAACTCGAAAATGTTTTCAAAAATGCTCAAAAATGATTAAAAACAGTGGAATAACCTAATTTTAACGCTATTTTCAACATTTACACCAGTTTTTGAGGTCCTTTCGGCCCAGAAAAGCTAAATAGTTGACCCGCCACGCCAGACTGACTGACTCCCCCAAGATCGGCAATGCTATGCATCTATGGTTGTGATTCGTGGTGGGAATGTTGGGACAGTGGTGGAATGTTTGAATAGCGGGAATGTTGGAATAGTAGGAATATTGGAATAGTGGGAATGTTGGGACTAGCGGTGAGAATGATGGTATGGCGGGAATGTTGGAACTAGCTTTAGGAATATTGGGACTTCGCGGTGGGAATGTTGGGATGGTGGGAGTGTTGGGACGGTAGGAGTGTTGGAAGAGTAGGAGTGTTTGACAGTGGGAATGTCGGGAGTAGTGTAATGTGGACCGTATGGCGTAACCACGCGGGTGTAGACAACTGTGTAAGCATAGGCCACTTCGTGACTACCGCTCACCATCGCTTTTCGCCAGTCGACCGAAGATATGATTCATAGGGTCGCTCGCTCGCTAACATCATAAAACACAAGCTCGCTCGCTAACGTCATAAAAAATGCGCTCATTAAATCCCGAACATTTCCAGCATGAAACGCACCTTTTTGAAAAATTTATGAACGGCATCTTTGCTTTAAAGACCAACTATCAAAACAGTACCGGTGGAAAAGATTAAACTGTTGGCGTTGGGAAAAGTTAATTTGGTGGCCGGAAATAATTCAGGCTCTAAGCGCACATCTTTTTTATGCATACAAGCAAAACTAACAATATCTATTCATTTTTAATGCGTTTTATTCATGAATCGTCGGTGACATTGGAGTGAAATTTTGTCGAAGATGGCGTTTGATAAATAAATACATTCAGTGCTTAATTTAATCTAGCTATTTTAATTGAATTATTTATTATTCTTCGTTTTTCCCACGTTATGAACCATTTCAGCAAAATTTTTGCCGTTATAATAAAATTTGATCTACAAATTTTTTGCAATGTACGTCATGCCAGAACTAGAACTATTAACTTTATGCTTTTAACGAAATTTTTGCGATATTATAAGATTTGAGCTAGTAAATTTGTTTTGTTCTGCAAGTATTGGTCATGTTCACTGTATGATTGTTTCATAGGACCAGTGGAACGGTTTAAACGAAATTTTAGCGGTAAGACTCGAGCTACAAAATTTTCTATGCTTACTTTATAATATTGAGAACTGAACGTGAGTTCAGATTTTAAGCTAGTTTAGATAGCAGACATGCAAGTCTGCAAGATTTATGCTATGCAATCGATATACTCGTATGCACGCGTTTTTCTCATCAGAATCATTAAAATCTTATTGATAAACTAAAAGCACTCACCCGTGCATGTGAAATAAACATAGATCAATTATATAAATGTCTTATAAAATATTATTTCAAAGAATACGCAGGGTATGTACAAAGGAAACATCAGAAAAAGTGCCACGTGTTCTTAAAAACGATCGATATGAACGAGTCATCAACGTATGAACATTGCGATAAACTTGTTCAAGTCGAGTTTTTTATCGCAACCACCTACTTAATGTCAGGCCTAACAAAAACAGTGGGTGAACTGGACTCACTTGCATTGCAAACAATTCTACAAAATAAATAAAAATACGGAAAGACAGCTTTCAAAAGTTTCTAAGCAACGTTTGTGGAACAAATTAGTACAAAAGCTGAATCGGTTGAAGGGCCTATTTTGACGGATAGTTTGAAAAAAATGAGGAAGCGGAAACAAAATCGATTTTTATTCATTTTTAGCCCAATATAACTTTTTAAATAGACCAAGCAACCTTCTTCTCTAAAATATCCTTTTTAATTTTTGTCATATTTGGCTCCCTTTATTTAAGAATCCATACTTAGACAAGCTGAAACTTCGACAATTGCCGAGGCATGCTTTGTAAGCACGTGCGGAAGCGAGCAGGTGAAGTAGAATATACGATTTATGTAACAGTAACAGCAATTAATGCTTTTATTTATTTCATTTTTGATGAATTTATTTCGTGTTATATAAGCGCATGCGCAAATGTACGTTGTTGGGTATATAAACAGGTCGGGGAGAACATGGCATCATATATAAATGCCACGTGTTTTTGAAACCCGATCGATATCGTCAAACGCCGGTTTAGCGGTTAAAACGGTCGATCTTTTTTCGTTACCCACGTGTTTTCTCGTTCGCAACGGCGTAATTTATGTTTAAGCCTAATGCCCAATCTATTTGTTGACGGCGGCCACGTTTCAATGTTTGCCGCGCGCGCGCTTGATACGATTTTTGGGTAGGTATTTTTGAACATTTTATTCCGTTCACACGAAAAACATATCCACAATGATATACCCACCTAAGTTCATTCCTTATATGCACGATCAAGTATCTATGCGTTCGTTGCGAAACGTGACAAACATGTCTTCGTCCACCATTTTGATGCTATTTATGCGACGCAAAGCGAAACGTGCGAAAAGCGACTGGCTGCGCTGACTAATCGATACGTGCGTGTGAGGAAAGGTATGAAAAATATTTTCCGCTCGTCCCATCCGAACGAAAAGCGCACCGCATCACGTGACTTTTCAGACAAACAAAATGAAATGGACTTTACTCGCCTCGCGCGTAAAATGAGGCGAAAAGAGACAGCCGGCAAAAACACGTGGGAGAAGGACCGAATTAGAAATCAGGCCAGCGAGTTAGAAGGGCTGCGCGTCAACGCGCGCTATTTAGGCCTTTTCTTGCAACAAAGAGAGAAAATGGGCTAAACAGGAAGCGATGAGCGATTGACGAAATTTCTCCTCGTCTATTTTGCATTATTATCGCGTATACCTTTGAAAATTAATGGCTTCCCGAATTTAAGGAACGAAAAAAGTTCTGTTAGCTGAAAAAGTTCTATCAGCTGAGTCGACGTAGGATACAGCGGACTCGAAGAATTCGGCGCCGATTAAATAAGAATTTCGGCGCAAATTTAAACAAGAGCGCTTTAATCACGTCGAACAAAAAAAATAGGGCGCTTCGTGCGCAATAGAAAAAGTCAATTTTGTCACGTTTTCCCGATTCAGCATAAAAATGATGAGAAAAAAACGAGTCCATTGCACCGATTGTCCCTTTCACTTCAATATAATCAAATGTATAGGAAAATGTAAGCAGGGTGTCGCTTTAGAGATTTAAATGG
Organism: Mermis nigrescens; assembly: GCA_036768485.1. Taxonomy (NCBI): domain Eukaryota; kingdom Metazoa; phylum Nematoda; class Enoplea; order Mermithida; family Mermithidae; genus Mermis; species Mermis nigrescens. Next base: position 86,622 of record JAVLUZ010000665.1, read on the forward strand.
TGAAAATAACAATTTAAAATAGTAATAAGATAATAAAACGATAATCGCTAGATAACGCAAGTTGAGAAGTATGCTGGTCATTGATCCAAGATGCGCAAAACAGAAAAAGCGACAAAATTCGGGTCGAAATGTCTAAAAATTATTATATTAATTCGTTAGGTAAACTAACATCTTGTTACTCGATAATGCTAAAAATTTTGTCGCCTAACATCATGTTTTGAGACGACCATGCCGTACACCTACTGTAGCAATCATAAATGAATGTTAGAGTTAATCAAGGACGCGATACAAAAAAAAACCCAAAATAAGCAGTGATAAAATCAATGCGCAAAAAAGTACGAAAAAATCCTTACTAAATTATGTCATTGGAGTTTTAAAAACATACGTATTTCTTAGCCAATGCCATAGAGTCAACCACAGATAAAACTCATTTAAATTGGTTTTTAACGTTAGAGTAGCGCAAGAATTATCCCAATTTACATGTTCTCTCCGATTTCAAGCATCTCTCGAATAAAATTTGATTTGTGTCCTTTTCTGGCCTTTCCACCTTATTTTTTCCAGAAGTCATTTCCATTTTGTCCACCTGAAATTTCACACCCAAAAATCCCAACGTGAGCGTTTTGTCACCACGTGACCAGACCAGACCTAACTGAATGAAAAAATCGGAAATTTCCTACGGAAAATGAGGAAAACTGAAGGCCAAAAATAAATTGAATATTTTCTCCAAAAATGCCAGAAATTCACCAGAAACTGTGAAATAACGTGGTTTCAACGTTATTTTAGCATTTATACCATTTTTGAGGTCATTTTGGCCAAAAATCGGACTTTTGAACGACCATGTTGTGCATCTATCGTCTGACTCGCCAGACAACGCAAAAGAATGTCTAAATATAAAATATGTACGAGTATATGAAAGGAAGTCTCACCGCCTCTCCACTGCCGATCATAATTTCGTGCGGTATACGGTAGATTTTGCTAATCATCTGCGATTTTCCGTCCTCCAGTTTGATCAGAAGAACGCGAAAATTAGTGCCACCGAGATCTAGGGCCAAGAAGTTGCCCGACTCGCTTCCATTAGGCGTTGCACGCACGAACGAAGGCAACATCTTAATGGTAGCCTTGGAAGTGCCCTCCTTTTGAAGCCCATATTCCATTTCCTTGAGCAGTAGAGACATGATGCGCCTCAAAGCGTCATCGCTCAAGTGCAATGAGGCTAAGACATCGTTAACCTGAATCGGAGCCAAAAGAATAAACTTACGGTATAATCATGAAGTACACAGCTCGAAAACAATTTATAATTATGATCTTTACCAGACATGCACAGCGTAGAAATTCTGGGGGAGGGTTGCAATTTCGGAAGTACCATTTTGAGGCTCAAAAAGGTGAATACGCGTCGAAAACATCTGCGTTTCTGACCACGCTCTATCTTTCTAGAGCATAAAAACCAAAGAAAAGTGCAAAAAATATGCGAAAAATTGGATAAATTGAACAAAATATAGTCAAAAAATGATTATACATGGCGCTAAATGCCAAAAAATTCGACACTTTTAAGTCAAAAGATCGCTATATACGCTTAAAACAGAACATTTTCTGCGAATTTTTCGGAAAATCGCGAATTCCGAGGGGATGCACATAGGCAGTGGCCAGAGGAGGATGAAATCCAGAAACCGGCATTTAGTCAACTGTAGTCATTGTTTCTTGTAAAAGATATAATTTATGTAGTGCACATTCGAACACGGTCCCCAGAAACGACAATCAGATTTTTAAGTTCACGCACAGAACACCCAATAAATACGTATGTACATAGTTTCCCAAGGTCGAAAGTTTAGAGGGGGGTGAAATCCCCCAAATTTGAGACCACTAAATTTAGATTTCTAGCCTTTTTTGCAGGTCAAATATGCAAAACGTTTAAAACATTCTACATAGCATGTTTTAATGTGAAAAACTGCATTTTTAACTATTTTTTTGTCCCATTTTGACTACTTTCGTCACTCTAGTAAGTAAATAATATAAGAATTCATCGAAAATATTGACTTTTCAGATTATTTTAACATCATTCTATGTATTTTATGGGTAAATAAAACAGAAATGTACTAGTCGGCGCGAAGCGCAAAAAAATTTTGACATCTGCGCTGCTTTTGTACCCAAAAATCATTGCAGAAAACGTTTGATAGCTCAAAATCGTCTGACAGTGATTCAAGTCTCGGACCCTGAGGTGGGGGTGATACCCCCCTCACCCCCCTATGGAATGTGTGCGTATGTACATAGACAGGAAGATAATTTCTATCATACTTTATTAGCATGCGTAAATCCGTTAACGCCGAATATGGTCATCTTTAAATTTTAAGTTTGGAATATAAAATTTAAAAGCGGCAGAATCAGGCGATAAAGTACAGTTTAGTAAACGATAGGCGCAAACTATTTCGCTTTCCTTGCTTCTACACGAACCACATCGAACGGCAAACTTGAGTAAGCACTAACTAGTACCTACGTTACGTTGTATGTACATAGACTGCCCTGATAAAACGGAAAAGCGGCAGCGAGGCTCCAAAGTGCAATGCTAGCTGGTATTATTGTTTGTTTAATCAAAAATATACAACATAGCTGATAAGAAAATCACTGGCCGAATTGGATGGCCTTTCGATCACTAGCCTCAAAAGCAGTGCAAGGCAACATCAATTTATTTATATACCCCAAATCACTCCGTTCCACGTATGTGGAAAGATGCGGCATGAATAACAAATAAATATAAGCAAAACAAGCACACGTGGTCTTGCGTACGTGCGACGCAGCGAAATGCTCATTACGGTGCAGATTTAAAGCATATTTAATCATTTTTGGAAAACAAGTGTCTTCGATTTGTCAAGACATAATACCGAGTTTTTTACCAGCATGATTTAAGTAGATTGCTTTAATTTAAATAACATTGTTCAGTCAGAGATAAGAATTTTGCGCAGGTACGCGCAGGTACACGCAGGCACGTAGGTGGCCGTCCTATTTTGGGGGAACCAACACCAATTTTTGGGGGACTAAACCCAAAAAAGGCCAAAAATGGCACAAAATAACGTTTAAAAAGTCCTGTTTTTCCGATTTTTCTGAATTATAGGAGGTCCGAACCCCCCCATTCCTCCCCAGAGATGCGTGCCTGGGAACACGCAAAATACGAGTAAGTTATCATTTGATCTTTAATACGATTTAAGTAATCTTTTATTACTGTCTTTTAGGAAACGTGACAATTATACAGCGACATGATGTTCTGACAAAAGTTACAGATGTCAAAAATTTCTTCTCATCCAGGACCTTATAAGAAAATTTTAAAATGCTACTATATAATTTCAAATGAAAGATTAGGGCAGTCATCTTTAAACGGTAATCGCTAGCTGACTAGACATAACAAATACCAAATTAAACCGGAAAGATCATGTTTATGCGAGAAAATTGTGAAAAAAATAATTTTTGATTGAAAATTGAAATAACAGGACATACGAGTATAACGGCACGAAATTATGGGACGATAGGGTGTTAGCCATAGATGCACAGCATGGCCGACCGGGGGATCAGCCGGTCTGGGAGGGTAAAAAATTGAGCGTTCTGGGCTTAAATTACCTCAAAAACTGATATAAGCGCTCAAATTACGTTTAAAAATGCGTTATTACCTAGTTTCTGGTCAATTTAACGCAATTTTAGAGAAAATTTTCAATTTTCATCCATTTTTTGCATTCATCTTGTCTAATTTCCCGAGAAAATTTCCCATTTTTCCATTGAGGGGTTTACCCCAGACATCTAACAGGGGGAGGGGATCCCCTATTCAGAGTTGGTCGTCCCCCATCCCCAAAACTCAGAAAACTTTTGACCTCCCCATTTTTGGAAAAACTTGTGATTTTTGACGGTTTTCAGCTGTTTTTTTGCCGTTTTGGCCAAAAATAGGTCATTCAGCTCCACCCCTTAAAATGGCCGGGGACCACTATTTTCTCCTTTTGAAAAAATCTTCGATTTTTTGTTCTACCGAAAATCGACCAAAAACTGCCTATATTTAGTGTACAAAGATGTACAAAGATCGCTCCAAAAATCTTCGTACGAGCCCCAGAATCTTTGTCCAATACAAAAATATATAAACAGTGCCGGGGACGAGAGTCCCAACCACGAATTTTGAGCAGTTACATGTACGGTCTACCACCCAACTCTCCACCCTCACGTGCATGTCTGGTCCAGCCCAGCCATTTTATAGTGGGGGAGTTAAATGACCTTCAACTTTTGACCAAAAATAGCGAAGAAGCACCTAAAAATTGCCAAAAAATGCAATTTTTCGCCGAAAATCGGGAGGAAGAACTGAAACATTTTTTTAGACTTTGAGGGATAAGGTTACGACCATACCTGGGCGTGGGAGGTTTGGGGGTATACAACTTCCCCCCTAAAAACCAAAATACCACCCCAGAAGTCAAAATACCCCCAGAAATCAATTTTAGAAATTTTTTTGTTTTTTCGCAATTTTTTGATGCCAATGAATAGTGCTCGATGAGAAACGTTGAAAAATGGTGTTTTTTCGCCAAACCACCATTTTTAAGGCCATTTTTTGACCTTTGAAAAATCTTGCACCCCCCAGAACTTTGGTGCCGCCCACCTATGGTTACGACCAACCTTAAGTGGGAATCCCCACCCCATCCATCTCCATTTTACAAGTATGAAGAGAACGCTTAATTTTTAAGGCTTCCTGGTAACATTAGATAGTTAAAGAAGAATCAAAAGTCTTTCAAGTTGTGAGGAAATATACATTTTTATCTGACTTACTTACGAAATTATTATTTAACAATCAGCAAAAACTACACAGAGTGAGCATCATGTAAGATTTTGGGAATTTCAACATTGGAAAATTTTTCATCTCCCCAGAATTCGCGATTTCCCCCAAAAAAAATCGTAGAAAACGTCCTAATTTATTAGCAATCTTTTAATTAAATTTCATTGATTTTTTCTATCGTGATTTACAGATAGCCTTGTACATTTATCGAAATGAAATAGTTTATTGCTACAGAGACGGAATTAAAACAATAGAAATTCGGTCAGATTGAAAAAAGAAAAAATCAAAGTAAATACAATAAAATGACGTCAATGCAATGCAATTTAAACTATAAATTACTGTGATAAGACAATGTGTAATATCAATAACCTGCGCAAGGACTATAAAGGCGGTTCGCACTTACTTATAGTAAGATAAAAGTAATTTTCTCTAAAAGACTGCTGAAGGAGGGAAAGTTCGGGGCATGTACAACTTCTTCTGGCAAACTATTCCAAAGAGGAGGGAGTCTATTTGCAAAACAGTACATTTTCAAATTTACGAGATTTTGGTATTTTTCAGTGATCGAGTGATGCCATTACACACCGTGAACAACTCGTTAAAATCGATGTCTATAAGACCATGGTAAATTGTATAGGCTACCGATAGATCATGACGGACTAGACGCAACTGAAGTGAGTCCGATTTAAGAAAATCTAAACTTTCCCTATAGCTCGAGTCGGGAAAATTTAAGACCCTTCTAGTAAAGTATCTTTGAACTCTCTCAATACTTTTCACGTCTTGCTTTTTGTGTGGTGACCAAATAACTTTTCACGACTTGCTTTATATATGCGTACTGAACTCCCAAACTTAAAAATAAGTATTATAAAGCATAAAATTATAAATGAGCATTAGGGATGAAACGTGCACCCGAATCCGAGTACTCGGGTACCCAAAGTAAATTCAAGGCCCGAGCAAATAACTGAATACATCAAGATTCACTACCCGTTGCAATTTGCTTGAAAGATAGATAGATAAAAAAATTTATTATTTGCTCATTGTTTTTTCCCTTTGTTTTTTATTCGTCATGCTCTTTTTCTTTATTCTTACTCTTTTTCTGTCGATTTTTCGATTGCGATAATCAATCAAACAATTTATTACAAATTATCATTTAGAATCCGCCTGTTGCCAAATTAAAATATAGCAAAATGACTGCTGAGAATTTTTTCCTTTTCATTATCTTATTCTAATTTACCCATGTTATCAGTTTTTTGTGAAATTCTATTCTATTTTATTCCAAAAACATTGCAAAAAAATCGTTCCAGAAGAAATTTAAAACATTTAAATTTAAAAAATTTTGTAAAATTTTTAAAATTTTAAAAAAATTAAATTTAAAACTCTCAAGCTTGATCATTGTCCCTTTTACTTCAACCTCAAGCTGTGAGCTTACGGTAACAAGTCATCTTAATATAATGGCAAAAAACTCTAAGTTTGCAGTATCTAAAAATTTTTATGTCAAGCTCAAACTTAAATGAACCGGACTATTGTTATGTCGAATGAATAATGTAAAATTAACTGTTCAATTTTCGTATTGCCATACTTTGCGCAAGAAAATTCCAAAATTCATGATTCATCTTCAGTAATACGATGAGGAATATGTTAGTTCGAAAACTAGATTATGGCTAATGGATAAAACACTATCATTTATCATTAAATGTTAATTATCAAATTGGATATCACAAAATTAAGGGGCTAATATGTAAGCTAACCGCTTTGCTAATGTTTGCTTCGGCATTCAAGCTATCTCCACGGGTGATCGTTTTAGCGTAATTTGGCATATAGGAAGAATCTCCCGACATCATATCGAACATATTTGACCACTTATCTTCCAAATAAATAAATAGAGCTTATACGCGGAATCGACCGAATACAATAGCAGTAGTTCAATAAACAACGGATGAAGACCCGTTTTCGATAAATTCAGGTGCACAATAAGCCTTAAAGTTTGCAAATAATACCTAATTATCTATAGTGCATTTAAAAGCAAACGTGCGTGCAGGCCCGTGTCCAGGATTTTATTTCGGAGGGGGAAGGGCACGACCAAATTTTTTTAGCATTAGGGGGACCAAAGCATGAATTTTACTTTGCAAATTCTGCTACCCCGACACCTTCGATATGATGAGAATTTAGTGAAAACCATCTCTTTTAGGGCTCGGGGGTTCGAGGTTCTGGGGCAGGGTCTTAGAAATTTTTTAAAAAAATCGCTTTAATTTTGAGTCGTAACGTCAAATTTTTTACAAAATCAGCCGAACCACGCTTCTGAATTGATCCTAAAAATGGTCGAAAATCCTGAGGAAATTTATAATCAATGTCAAAAAGTTGCCGTCATTATTGCTTTTTAAAGAAATCTCAGTTTCAGCATTTACCTGTGAAGAATAGAAGACATACAGATGCAAAATACGCTTTAGGTTGTATAAAGACTTAAAATGGAGTGTTTAAATCACGCACTTATGACTTCATTTTTAGCGATTTTTGCCTAAAAAGCAACGCGAAAAGGAAAAAAATCATTCTCAAATTTCATTTCGAATGGGGGTGGGTGGCGAGGCAAGTGTCCCCCTATCGCCCCTGGATACAGGCCTGCGTGCGTGCAATACTAACTATTGCGATGAAATTTCTAACATCAAATTTTCATCTCTTTCTACAACATCAGCACCAAGTTACTTTCTTACTATTTTTTAAACAAAAATAAAAAATTTTCTTGAGATATTAAAAGAATTATCATTAGTCAGTCAAGGAAACTTTTCCTAAATCTAATAAAAAGATTAAGATAAAGTGAACATGCGATCAAAAAATCAGATAGTTACAATCAGGCCCGTATACAGGTCGTCGCATCCCATAACTCAAGCTCATATTAAACGCTGGCACCAACACTTTGGTTGATCATGAATTCGCATTGCTAAGCCTAAGTCTAATAATAAAGAACCAACGAAAAACATTCATAGTAACTTGCATTCATCATTATCGAAATGAATCAGCGTTGGTCGATTGGCTGCTGAATTTTAGAGTCAGCGGCCCAAACTTCTAGTTTTTTTTCAATTTTTCGATCTCTTCTAGTTTTGTCAATTATACCGACTTGATGACAACAAAGAGCCACAAGCTCTTGACGTCATAAAAGCTGCACAACATGACATGACATTAGTCTGCAAAAGATTCGCATCTCATGCGTTAAGTATTTCTCTAGTCATTGTGGCATGGAAGTATATATAAGAAAACTTCCGCTCTTCGCGCCAATCCATTTGACCTATTATCGACTGAATTAGGAACAAAGATTCGAACGATTTTGTAAAAGTTTTAGCGTTATAATTCAAGATTTGGGTCTTTATTTTACAAATTCTCCCGGGGCTATACCTTGGACCCCGCTGAGGGGCACTTGAGCGCGCCGCGCCACCCCCGACACTCCCCAGCCCCAAAGGAAAGGGTTTCCCTTGCATTCCCCCCAACTAAGGTTCTACACAAGGTCTTACACGAATAGTAAAATTTGCACAGTGCGCAGCACTGCACTCATATTAGGTGAATAAGGTATTGCCAGGCCCGTATCCAAGATTTTCTTCAGCGGGGGAAGGGGGGGTAACGATAAAAATTTTTCAAACCCATGAGGGGGACCAAAGGATGGATCAAAAAAGACGTTTTGCGACCCCTTGAGCTGTAACACTTTGTAAAAATTGTAATTATATTCAAATCTAGATTAATTGATGTCGACTTATCCAAATTTATTATAGGGCGGGCTTAAATCGTCATTTTCATGACTCGCTCGTCGCCTTTTGCTGTACGCTTTTATTCTTTGACCGTACGTTTTATTACTCTTTTACATCCTTCGTAATTGTCGCGTTTCAGTAATAAATTATTTCATTCATTCATTCATACCCAGATGCCTTTGGTTAGAATCCAATGGAAACCCTCTTGAAAAAATCTCATTTTCTGCATAAAACCTGTGTAAAACAGAAGACATAGGTGCAAAATGCGCTTTAGATTGTATTAAAGACTAAAAATTGAGTGTTTAAACCGCGCGCTTGAGTTGGGAAATGGGACTATATAGACATAATTGTAATTCTAAAATTCGGCATTTAATTTTTTTGCGATTTTTGGCTAAAAAGCGCAAAGGGAGAGTAAAGGGAAAACTCAATCTTAAATTTCGTTTCGGGGGGGCACGTGCTCCCTATCCTCTCCGGATACGGGCCTGGAAAAATGCTTAGCTATAACGTGCGCAAAGCACTAATTTTTTTGACTTTTCCTGCATTAGAACGATAGAAACTGTCCAAATATGAAAGAAATGGGCGCGAAGCACCGAGTTTCCCGATTTTACGTCGCAGAACAGCGTCATCCAACTATATTGCTCAGTTCTTGAACATCAAAATTTTCCCATGAAAGGGATTTCCCCTTCCCCCTAACTACGCCAGTGAGCATCATGCGACTACATTGCTCAGTTCTTGAACATATCAAAATTTTCTCAGGGGGAATTCCCCCTCCTCGGCTACGCCAGTGTCGTGTCGGGTCGGGTTGTCGCCTGTCGGCGGGGCCAGCAGCGAGATTTCAGCTACATGTCCACTTTTTGTGTCATGAGCGCATACAGTAATAAAAATAAACGAATACATAAAAACAAGGACGTAATAGCTTGCTGACATAATCAGGATTTTCTAAGAATGGTATCTAATGTCCACACCAAACACATACGAATATATAATGCTTAGGAACGACAGACAAAAACAAAATGCGTATTCCAACAATGAGCCTATTATTCTAGAGTCGGCGACTACGTTATATTATACCTACGCATGCAAACAAAGAGTAATGAAACTGGTTGTACCTACCTATGAAGTAAAATATACGTAACGCGGTTGTAGTTATGATATTACGCATTATTCAGGTTACATAACGGCACATGTGTTGAGCGACCACGTGCAACACGTGCACTATGTACTTATTTATACAGATATGTATGTAGGTAACCTTAGTCCCTTCCCTGCATAAGTATTTTTTTCTACTGACCCAAAAATAGAACTGCGAAAAACTGAAAAGCTGTTAGTGCGCGTCGTTCACGTGCTATCAAGTATAGCAGCACTGTCTTGGAAAAGACGTGATTTGGTTAAAATGTTACCTATTTGTCTTGTCGTTATCTCAATAAGTGGTAATTATATGTGTGCAAAGGGGCGGATTTAGGGGGGCGGGGGGAGGCGGCTCCCCCCATTGGCCCAAAATAGTGCGCAAAATTAATGATTTTTGAGCGATTTTCGGGTTAAAACGGCTAATTTTTCCGCCCAAGTCGGGGTTCCGCTCTCCCCTTAGGGGTACCGCCCCCCTCCCCTTAGGAAAATCCTGGATCCGCCACTGTGAATGTAGTACATACATATCATACATACATGTACAGTAAGGGGATCCTGGGTCAGACCCTTGAAATTTCTAAAAAGTGCCCTTTTTGGGCTAAAAACGATAAGCACCACATATATAGCCTGTTTCACAATTCCTGAGTCTTTTTACGAAACAGTGATTCGAAAGTATTAAAAATTCAGCTAATCGATAAAGTGTAGTTTCTTAGTACCCACCTCTCGCATCAACTTTGTATAATAAGCTACAGGGGCGGATTTAGGGGGAGGGGCCGCCCCCCTTATTGGCCCAAGATAGTGCGCAAAATTAAGGATTTTTGAGCGATTTTTAGCGATTTTCGGGTTAAAACGGCTAATTTTTCCGCCCAAGTTAGGGCTCCGCCCCCTCTCCCCTTTAGGAAAATCCTGGATCGGCGACTGATAAGCTATGTAACATTTTACCCCTTTATAGCCCTTCTTTCTTAATTACTGTAGGTCGCTAGATCTCACTCTAGCTACGTAGCAAAGAAGGGTTTTTCAATATCATTTTTTGCGGCATATTTAATCTCGTCATCCAGCAGATCAATCAACTTACGGACAAAATTGCCCACTCAATTTATCCTAAGCTGTCACTTTAAACACAATCGACTATGTTAAGAGTCAGTTTCTGTAAGGACCACGTTAACCTTACGTAAGTAAAAAAAAAATAATTTTTTCTCAATTTTGCCAAATAATTTTTCTTAATTTTAACATATATTACACAAATTTTTATGCTGATTCCGAATCTGAAAACCGTTTTACACAAAAATGATTTTTTGCTGACTTATAGGGGTGTAAAGTGTGAAAAATCGGAATATGTGCAGAATTTCATATGTTGATTAATATTTTCCAAAATAATCAACCTTATTCAATGCAGATTTTTTTAAATTACAGAAGATTGAATGGGCTTTACAAAAAGTATAAAAAGTTTGTTTTCCGGATCATGCCACGGGATACAGCAGTCAATAAAAGTCAAAAATATGAATTTTTGCACTTGCAACATTTTTACTTTTTTAGCCATAAGTCCAGAGTGGTCATACAGAATCGAACCTTATTTCACCACAATATGTGCCACCTATGTACCCGTTCCTGTGTAAAAAATGTAGGATATGTGATGGATAGTTATTGACCACTTTTGACAAACGTGAAATTAACTCATGTGTTCAAATTTCAAAAATGATACATTTGTGCTATAAAAAATTTAACGTTTCGATCTATAACTCCAGAACTGTAAAACATTGAGCGACCGCATTATACCACAGCTTGTACCATCTATGTGCCTAAGTGCTTGCAAAAGATCATGCGTATACCTTAACTGGTTGTTGATTATTTCTGACAAACGGTAATTGAACTCAATTGGTCAAAGTCGAAAAAATCATACATGTGTGGTACAAATAACTTTCCTTTTGGAGCTGTAATTCGGAAAATAAAAATTCATCTTGTGGCCACATTACACCACGATTTGCACTATCTATTTGCCTAATTATATGCAGAAATCCATACATATATGTTTCATATTTATTGACCATTTGTGGACAACGTAAACTTAGCTCCATTGGCCAAAATCAAAAAGTCACACATTGGTGCTTCAAAAAATTTTTCTTTCGGCTCTGTAACTCAAGAATTAGGACACATTTTGTAACCGCATTACACCACAGTCTCTAGCATATATGTCCCTAATTGTACACAAAAAAATCATCTGCATATTTTATGTATTTATCTATCAGCCATTTTTCACAAGTGTGAACTTAACCTAATTGGTCAAAGTGAAAAAATGCATGCTTTTGTTTCAAATAATTTTATTTTCTATTTCCAATGAGAAGTAAAATCTATCTGGTGACCATACTACGCCACGGTTCGCACTATCCGCACTATCTATTTGCCTAATTGCATGCAAAAAATTCATACATATATGTTGGATTATATTTATTTATTATTTTTACCTGTAGAAAATCCTGACATAAAGGAATATGTTTTATATCGTCAAAATTCAATTGTCAAAACATTCTGAATGAATCAATGTGTCTTCAACGTCATCTGCCTCATCATCTAGATCTGGGTCTGGTTGGAAAAAATCTTCTAAGCAGTCATCTTCATCAGTTTCAGTTGGGACAATTGCTTCTCTTTTTCGTGCTTCCCGCGACCAAAATCCTGCAATTTGCTGCCATGATAAAAACTCAGATTGCTTGAATAGGGGCAATCTTCGCATTTCAGTTGCAGTCTCCCTTGGATCGCACTTTCTTCGAGTCTTAATCCCATCATCAAATTATTAAGCAAATATTGGCGCTGGTTCTCTGTGAATGCTTTACAAGATCTTTTTTGCCTTAAAGTTCAGCCAGTTGATAATCTTTGGATTGAATCATCATCTGCATACATCTCCCAGAATTGCTGCAAAACTTCATTTAGACTTGGAAGCCGAGGCATCAGCTGCCGATTTTCTATTTGTTTCTTGTACGTTGTAATAGCTGCATCACGCAATGTCAGTCGCTCAGGCTGAAACTGGTGATTTGCTAACTCCATGTGATTTTCAAGGGATCGATGTCTTTGAAATGATTTCACGCAACCAGGAACAGTACAAGTAAACAGTTGCAAAGATCTTGCTGAGCTGTCTTCTTCTGGTAAAACTGGCACAAATGTTGCTGTTGACTGGTCCCTTGTCATGGGCTCTTCTAGGATGAAGAAACAAGAAACAAATAGAAAATCGGCAGCTAATGCCTCGGCTTCCAAGTCTAAATAGAGTTTTGCAGCAATTCTGGGAGATGTATGCAGATGATGATTCAATCCAAAGATTACCAACTGGCTGGGCTTTAAGGCAAAAAAATCTTGTAAAGCATTCACAGGAAACCAGCGCGCCAATATTTGCTTAAAAAATTTGATGATGGGATTAAGACTCGAAGAAAGTGCGATCCAAGGGAGACTGCAACTGAAATGCGAAGATTGCCCCTATTCAAGCAATCTGAGTTTTTATCATGGCAGCAAATTGCAGGAGTTTGGTCGCGGGAAGCACGAAAAAGAGAAGCAATTGTCCCAACCGAAACTGATGAAGATGACTGCTTAGAAGATTTTTCCAACCAGAACCAAATCTAGATGATGAGGCGGATGACGTTGAAGACACATTGATTCATTCAGAATGTTTTGATAATTGAATTTTGACGATATAAAACATACTCGTTTATGTTAGGATTTTCTACAGAGAAAAAATAATACATAAATATTATCCAACATATATGTATGAATTTTTTGCATGCAATTAGGCTAATAGATAGTGCGAACCGTGGCGTAGTATGGTCACCAGATAGATTTTACTTCTCATTAGAAATAGAAAATAAAATTACTTTAAACAAAAGCATGCATCTTTTCACTTTGATCAATTAGGTTAAGTTCACACTTGTGAAATATGGCTGATAGATAAATACATAAAATATGCAGATGATTTTTTTGTGTACAATTAGGGACATATATGCTAGAGACTGTGGTGTAATGCGGTTACAAAATGTGTCCTAATTCTTGAGTTACAGAGCCGAAAGAAAAATTTTTTGAAGCACCAATGTGTGACTTTTTGATTTTGGCCAATGGAGCTATGTTTACGTTGTCCACAAATGGTCAATAAACATGAAACATATATGTATGGATTTCTGCATATAATTAGGCAAATAGATAGTGCAAATCGTGGTGTAATGTGGCCACAAGATAATTTTTATTTTCCGAATTACAGCTCCAAAAGGAAAGTTATTTGTACCACACATGTATGATTTTTTCGACTTTGACCAATTGAGTTCAATTACCGTTTGTCAGAAATAATCAACAACCAGTTAAGGTATACGCATGATCTTTTGCAAGCACTTAGGCACATAGATGGTACAAGCTGTGGTATAATGCGGTCGCTCAATGTTTCACAGTTCTGGAGTTATAGATCGAAACGTTAAATTTTTTATAGCACAAATGTATCATTTTTGAAATTTGAACACATGAGTTGATTTCACGTTTGTCAAAAGTGGTCAATAACTATCCATCACATATCCTACATTTTTTACACAGGGACGGGTACATAGGTGGCACATATTGTGGTGAAATAAGGTTCGATTCTGTATGACCACTCTGGACTTATGGCTAAAAAAGTGAAAATGTTGCAAGTGCAAAAATTCATATTTTTGACTTTTATTGAGTGCTGTATCCCGTGGCATGATCCGGAAAACAAACTTTTTATACTTTTTGTAAAGCCCATTCAATCTTCTGTAATTTAAAAAAATATGCATTGAATAAGGTTAATTATTTTGGAAAATATTAATCAACATATGAAATTCGGCACATATTCCGATTTTTCACACTTTACACCCCTATAAGTCAGCGAAAAGTCATTTTTGTGTAAAACGATTTTCAGATTCGGAATCAGCGTACAAAGTTGTGTAATATATGTCAAAACAAAGAAAAATTAATTTTTTGCTTACGTAAGTCACTATTACAGCAAGGTGATTCTTACAGACATTGACTCTTAAAGGCACTTATATTTATCCAAGATTTCAAGTGAAGGAACCATCGAAAATCTTGTTAATGTACTTACATAACATACAAAAGGAAGCTCTCAAAAATTTTAGTGGACATCTTACACAGTAAAAAAAAGTTGACTTTAAAGCTTTTGCGCTAGATCAATTTGCACATGTACAAAAAGGGTCGAGAAAAACCGTCGTACAATCTATACGTATTTAGTAGATTTAATGTAGTTATATCATTCAGCAATCCGTTTAATGGTAAAACTGCATTTTTCAATCTGTTTTACTTTTTTTTATTTATGCACTTTAAGAGCTTATCATAGGTAGCGCGATAGCGCTACCTATAATATACTTGGCCATCCTTTTTCCTTATATGTTTTTCACAGCGAGTGCGAAATTTGTGTCCCCCCTCACAGCTATAACGGCACACATCTGAGAGGTGCGGTTTTTTAAAAGGTAGATAATAAAGAAACTTAGTGCCCCCATTTTTTTCTTGTTTACACTCAATACCGAGCGCGTCGTGAGTGTGTAAAGTTTACAACAAAAATTCAAATAATTTGCGGAGGGCCAATTTTTTAAAAAAATGTTTTCCCTAATTAGTAGGTTACGAATCTGGTCTTAAAATTTCTTTACACTCATTGGTTGTTGCACAAGAGTGTAAATTAGACGGTTTTTTTACAGTTTTCATGTGGCCAAGCATATCTAACTCAGTTTTACATTCTATGCAGTCTGATTGGTTTCAAAATGTAGACGGTTAAAAAATCTAGGGGAGACTTTTTTAATTTTTTTCAAAAGTAATATTCTCGAATTTAGAGGCGGTTTATTGTAAAGAGTCTGGGACAAAAAAATTTTTCCCTGCCATATTCTCCACTTGGTAGACAAAACGTGGTAACTACCCTTAAAATGTGCCTCGTCTTAAGCGCTACAACGTCAAAATTTATTTCGTTTTTTTACAATCAATATTGCGTTATTAGTGCAAGTGTAAACTTTACACTGAAAACATTTTTTCGCCCATAGCGTCGTGGATAATGAATTTTTTTAAAAATGTTTTCCCTAATTAGTAGGTTACGAATCTGGTCTTAAAATTTCTTTACACTCATTGGTTGTTGCACAGGAGTGTAAATTAGACGGTTTTTTACTGTTTTCATGTGCAAGAGCATATCTAACTCAGTTTTACATTCTATGCAGTCTGATTGGTTTCAAAAGGTAGACGGTTATAAAATCTAGGAGAAACTTTTTTTATTTTTTCTTAAAAAGTAATATTTTCGAATTTAGAGGCGGTTTATTGTAAAGAGTCTGAGACAAAAAATATTTTTCCTGCCATATTCACCACTTAGTAGAAAGAACGTGGTAAATACCTTTAAAATCTGCCTCGTCATTAAGCGCTACACGTCAAAATTTATTTTATTTCTTTACAATCAATATTGCGTTATTAGTGCAGGTGTAAACTTTACACTGAAAAATAATTTTTCCACCCAGAGCGTCGTGGATGATAAATTTTTTTAAAAAATGTTCTCTGTGAGGTCAGAATAACGTATCTGAACTTCAAACTTTTCTACAATGATTACACAGTACCAGGGTTTAAACTTTACACTCTAGTGGATGAGTAAAAAACAGATTTTGTGCAAGATTTTCTGCCAACTTTTTCGCTTATGAGTTAAGATAATTTAAATAGATAAATATAAAGTAACTTTTAAGGGCTACACATCGAAGCAAACCACGTTCAAAAAAAACGTAATATTGAGTTGTTTATGGGGGTGTAAAGTTCGAAATCTGAGGTGTAAAATATGCGAAAAAACAGGTTTTTCCGTATTTAATTGGTAAATCATATCAAATATTTCGCGGAACATAAG
The DNA here is from genome assembly GCA_036768485.1 of Mermis nigrescens. Classification (NCBI taxonomy): domain Eukaryota; kingdom Metazoa; phylum Nematoda; class Enoplea; order Mermithida; family Mermithidae; genus Mermis; species Mermis nigrescens. The sequence continues at coordinate 103,135 of JAVLUZ010000665.1, forward strand.
TTTGGCACATACAAACGTACTACAATCAAAGGGCTACAAACTGGCCCAAACCGAATTTATTTACACTCAATGGGGCTTTCGGTTCAGATTTTTAAAGTTTACAATGTGGTGGACAGTGAAAAATACGTGTTTGTCCATATTTTTGTTCACCACCCCATAAAAAGTACTTTTATTTTTATCCTATTCGACCTCTCCCGACTTCTGAACAGAGAAAGTGGAGTGTAAATAAATTCGGTTTGGGCCAGTTTGTAGCCCTTTGATTGTAGTACGTTTGTATGTGCCAAACTTATGTTTGTAAACTTTACACTGAAAAAATTTTTTGGGAAACAAAATCGGTTTGGGTTTTTTGAAACAGATGAAAAAAACCGATTGATTGCCCCAGATGTACATTCTTGTGCTCAATTTCCATACGACGTACACGACCGTTAAGCGCAACGCTTAAGTGAGTCGCCTGGGACCACCTTCCCTAAAAATTATCATATTTTTCATTCCATTCCCAAATATATTTTCAATCAAAATCCGGGATAGGAAAATGGGTACTCGGGCTTAATGCGACTTGAGCACGAATTGGTATGTGTGTTATCATATCTTACGTGTGTTAAAAGATCATATGTGTGTGTCTCATATTTGTGCCTGTCTCGTTTGTACATACCTTCATCCAGGGGCGGATTTAGGGGGGGGGGCGGCCGCCTCCCCATTGGCCCAAAGAAGTGCGCAAAATTAAGCATTTTTAAGCGATTTTCGGGTTAAAACGGCTAATTTTTCCGCCCAAGTCAGGGTTCCGCCCCCCTTAAGGGTACCGCCCCCTTAGGAAAATCCTGAATCCGCCACTGCCTTTACCGTAAGCTTCTTGCCCATAGGCCTATTGTCGTATTCATAGATCCTTTTCATCTCTTGGCTCTTTTTCAGCATCAGTTAAAACTGCGTGCGAGCGCAGTTTTGACGGCACTTTAAGATTTTACATTTTACAATTAGTTTTTGAGCCTGAGAGCCTCTCCGGCAGCTTCCGCGCTGAGCGTGTCTTTTTCTTTCGTCGCCGTACGTGAGCATACTCCGTACGTGCCTTTTTATCTGCTTGACTGCAGAACTCGTCTGTTAGTTTTCCTGCGTAGTGTGCACGCTTCTTTTCGCCATACGCTTTGTTTTTAATCATTCGTGTTTGTGCCAATTGGCATCAGTTGTTGTATGCCTTTGGCAGGAATTTGTGCCCTTGTTTAATTACATTGTTTGATTTTACCCGATTAGCGTACCACGACGGTCAGCAGCATGTATCCTCCATGCTGTCGCTTTTTAATTGCTTCATAATTTTTCTGTCCAAAAAATATTGTAAAAATTAATTATTTAATTAACGATGCTGGGCTCGGTTGAATTTCCGTGCTGTTGAATTCTGTCCTTGTGCTACACTATACTTAGGAACTCTTAATATTTTCAAGCATCGGAATTCGGTCCAAAACAAGTTAAATAATAATCTTTTGAGCCCTCAATTAGGTTTCCGGGAACTTACTTTAATTAGGTACTTAATCTCAAAGGGTTAAGTAAGTAAGTTTCACTAGGTGCGTGCGTAGAGGGACGGGCTACCTTGAATAGGCCGGGCCGCTTACCCCCGAATCGCCGGCTGGTGATCGACCTCCTAAAAAGGGCGAGAACCCCCGTGTGAGCGCATAAGCTTGAGATTCGGGTTAAGCAAGCGAAGTGAACGTAGCTTGAGTCTACGTTAACACATCTGATATTTAATTGTCCTTGGGCCATGGTGAAGACTTAATTTTTTCATAAATCTTGATCGTAATATCAGAATAACGAATCCGACTGAAATTTTCTTTAAACTCTGTGGTTGCGTAAAGTTTACACTGCCTATTAACTCTACTCTTGTTCTGAAACCTTGCGGAAGCTAAATTTTTTCAAAATGTTCTACGTAAAATCAGAATTGAAAATCTGACTATTAGTTTTCTCTACACCTAGTAGTTGTGTGAAATTTGCACTAATCATTTGTTGTTAAAATGTAGTTTATACTACAAATTTATTTTACTTCCAAATCTGAGCGTTAGTGTTCCTTACACTTGATATTTGCGTAAAGTTAATGCTGAAAAACTTTGATCTGTTAAAATAATGTAAGGTTGTCTTGTTTGAGAAGGATAATGCTGATGTTAAGAACAGTATTGCTCTCCGTGTTCTTGGACTGCTGTCATTATAATGGCATGTTACTGTATGTGTTTACTGACTGATGTACTCAAATCATACTGATTAAAAAGCGGGGTACTAGCAAAGAAAAATGCTCCGATGGAACAAAAAAGATGAATATACTTGGAATTGTGGATTATTAAGGATGAAAAAGGGTGGGACTAGGAAAAATCTACCTAAAGTCGCAAAATCTGCTAAAAATCACACTTTCTCTAAGCAACGCAAAAAATCGAAGTATATTCTGCGGCCAACAGATTAAAATAAATATTTAATCATAAAATGATTGAAAAAGCAGCACATTAGCTACGCAGTAGCTATGGGAAATGATGTTGAGTAAACTAACTGTCTTTCTACGCCAATTGAATGAATGGTTTAAAACAGTAGGAAACACTCAAGTTGACTTGAAACAGACTAGATGTAGGTACACTAGCATGCCCTTAAGGATTGTGTGCACTAATCAATCGGCCCCTGCTTTGCTTGCTTTAATGCTCAGAACAAAATAAAACAACTTTAAATACAATACCACTTAATTTTCTATCGATCAGGATACGAAGCTAGTCAGCGTTGCTACTTGCCATTAATTTCAAAAATAAACATTACAGATTTCGTTTATACTCTCTTATCTGAAACTTTGAACATTATTTAAAAAGACACTTTTTAGAGGCTGCAGAATATACTTCGATTTTTTGCGTTGCTTAGAGAAAGTGTGATTTTTAGCAGATTTTGCGACTTTAGGTAGATTTTTCCTAGTCCCATCCTTTTACATCCTTAATAATCCACAATTCTAAGTATATTCATCTTTTTTGTTCCATCGGAGCATTTTTCTTTGCTAGTTGTAGTAATAGTTGAAATCATCTGATTAAAAATTTTCAACTTTTTTACCATTTCAAGCTCAATTCTGAAGCTTTTCTGAAGATAAAGAGCGTAGAATTAGTATATTATATCGGGAACGAAACGCCGGAAATCATTAGCATTCTTCTTACTTTATCACATATTTAGTAAAGAAGGTAAGAAAGATAGACATTCAATGTTCTAATTTAATTTGAAGCCCCTCAATTATAGTCAATAGACGTTGGAAATCTCAATCCTCTTACAGCGCAATTATCGTCATTCATAAAACATCCTAAGCCACTAAATGAGAAGTGCTCAAAATGGCTATTCTGGAAGGCCAGCCCAGTGAAAATTTATATAAATTTTTTAATAGCCTGAAAATTAGCTTGAATCACTATTTCTGATCAATTTCAAACACTTTTGCAGATAGGTAGCCCTAATTTTGCCTAACTTCCCTGATAATCACATTTTTTGCCACCTGGAATATAGACCCAAAACCCCATAATAATAGAAAGTCATCAACACGACAAAAAAAGACAAAGTTAATGAAAAAATAAAAAGAAAGTAATAATAATAATAATAATATTAATAATAATAATAATAATAATAATGATAATAATAAAAATAAAAATAATAATAATAATATTAATATTAATAATAATAATAATAATAATAATAATAATAATAATCATAAGAATAATAATAATAATAATAATATTAATAATAATAATAATAATAAAATAAACAAATAAATAAATGAAAATAATAAAAAAAGTAAATAAATAGAAAACAAACAGGAAGATAGAGGTAAAGTACAGCATGCTATTAGTATATTATTAGTATATACTACTATTATTATCTTAAAGAAAGTTGTGTTTCAAATACTTACTCCCAAAATTCCTTCACGGGACTGGTATAATTTAGCTGCAATTCGCACAGTTTCCATTGCGGTGGCAGGTGGGGTGAGTTAAATTTAAGTAATTCGACATCTGGTACGTGTTGCACACTAAACATTGCTTTGGTTTCATTTAAATGGAAGCATTTTTCGTACTCGGATCGACAACGCTCCGAGGTCCAAGTCGTGTTGCAAGATGACCAGGGTAACGTGAATGAGTGATAGAAATAGAAGATGCCCCAAGCTAGGACTACGATGTAATAAATATTTAGCCAAAAAGCTACAATGACAGCGGCTATGCCAACGCCTGAATGAGAAATTAAACAGTAACCAGCTCGGAGTTTATTCATAGTTATGCGGATCAACTAAAAATAGATGATTTTGGATGTTTGGAGGTTTCACCCCCAGAGAAGCTTTCACACCCCTCAGACTTCGCGATTTTACAAAAAATTCGTGGAAAGGCGCTGCCTTGAATATTTCTAGCATCTACCTCCTCAAAATTGTCAAATTTGCGGCTCTTCGCGTCATATACTCGTTTTATGACTATATTTTGTTGAATCTATTCGAATTTTTTGATATTTTTTCCGAACTTTTCAATGCTTTTACAGCGTCTTCAGAAAAACCAAAAAAATTATGATTTTGACGCGTATCCTCCTTTTTGGCGCCCGAAAAAGGTACTTTCGAAAATTTTTTCTGGTTTCACCCTCAGCATTCCCATGATGTGTATGTCTGATGAACAATGCATTAAAAAACGTTTAGCAGGAGCAGATGGTCGTTCAATTCAAATTCCCCCAGTAGACCTCCAGAATTCAATTTTTGACATTTTTTGCGATTTTCCCCCTCAAATTACCCATAATCTGGTTGCTGCCCAAAAAATTTGCTAATACATAGTTTAGCAATAGATGATTAAATCTTCAACGAATTTACGATCGATCAAGATAAACTATTTGATCTCATTCAGTGAGATGACATTATTATATTAATTCAATTATTAGACGAGAAAGTTCAAAAGAATAAATGCACCTCAGCTGATAATCTGTCGTATTTGTTTTTACTGTATAAGCATATTTGATTTCACTGTCTCATTCTTACAGGAAGAAGATTGAGAGTAAATACTTTTGAGCGAAAAAAGTCTCTTGCTTCTTACCTTTCAATATTGGGCACAATTTCCACATACCGAGACCACCTATGCTAAGAAGCTGACCCCACGATGTCTCCAGTACGAACATTGGAACACCGCAGAGAAATAATGATAAAAGGTATGGGACGAAAAAAGCACCTGAAAAAAATAATGAAAATATGGTTTAAAATCATAAGTGTCATAGAACGCTGACAAAACTCAGCCATGAAATAAAGTATTGTGTAACGTCGAAAAATCGCTCCCTATTATTTTGGCATGCTTTTGAAATGTACAGCAGCCATTTTACTTTTACCGGAAATTATCGCTTTATTTCTGATAGCTCAAAAGGCCTATTCAGATGTTAGAAAGAAAGGCTTTTGTGCAAAAATATTTCATCATGGCTCCATGGTCGAAAAAAACAAGGCATCATGCCTCAGTACTGATGCAGTATTGCGATTTCTTCACGTTTCAAAGTTTTACTCAAAACTTGCATATTCGAGCTTATAAACTATCTCTCTTTCTCTCATCAAAGCCTTGGTATCATTTACATAAATTTTCAAAATTTTCCATTTGAGTTAAAACATCGTGAATCTACTTACCTTAATTTATGAATCTTATATATTAGGACAACTGAATATTACTCAACTAGACTATGGTTAAGTAGAACGGATAACATTCAGACGAAATCTGATCATGCATATTTTTAAGCGTGCTGGGCCCGGTTTCCGAATGAAGGGGTTAAGCTAACCCCGGGGTTAAATTCAATAAATTTCATCGAGACGAGGGTTAAATAATTTATCCCCGGTTTCCGAATGGAAGGGTTAACTAACCCTCAAGGGTTAATTTTAACCCTTTGGGGTTAACTTAACCCCAGGGTTAATTTAACCCTTGGGGGTTAAGTGCGCTGTATATAATATGCATTTCATATCAGTACTTATCTCAGGTTTCCGAATGAAAGGGTTAAATTGTTGGGGGTTAATTTTTCATATTATGCCTTATAAAAGTTAACCCTGGTGCGTATCAGGATTTATTTCTGCAAACTGTATTGGTCGCTCACGCTTTGGTGTGTATAAGAATTCTAAATAGATTTAAATTTTGTGCTAATGTGACAAAAAGTGAATTGAATTATAGTCTGTTTTATTTAACTTTGCGGTTTTCATTTGAATCTAATCAGGATGAAACAGGCTACAAAAAGGGATTAAATTTTTATGCAGTAATGCGCTTTGAAAATGGCAAACGTCTCCTCATAACTCGGTATATTAAAGAACATCGAAACTATGGTGTTCGTTCATAACACTTTTACTCACTTTAAATTTCTTTAAAAACTTTAAAGTTAAATGAAATGGACTATACTGTGTAAGTTATATATTCGATATACAATGAAATGCAGATTCCAGAATTTTTGATGTTTTTAAAACATTGCCAATATCATGAAATTTTCGATCGTTCAGTTCTAAATTTTTTATTATCGGAATTGTGAGTCTGACTATCTTAGCGGTTTATCATACGGGTTCTATTCCGAGTTAGATGATTCCATTTTAATATTGCAGGGGTGGATTGAAGAGGGATCAGGGGACGGCCGCCCTCCCACATTGGTTAAGACACTTGGCGAGATAAAGAATGGATATGTACTTTGCAACAATTTTTGGCCATCGACCATCGTAATTTCTCAAATTTAACACCTTCATCCACTTTCTTGGTCTAAAAGCCATATTTTTGTAATTTTCTTCCATTTTTAGGATAAATTCTAAAAAATGTGCGCTTCGCGCTAAATGCTTTAATGCAAAGGAACAGAATCTAACGAATTATTATTGTCTCAAAACGTCTTTTCTGTCGAAATTCCACAATTTTTCCGGGGCTTCGCGTTGAGTTTTAGCTGAAGTTTAAGAAATTTAAGCACCTTTTGGCACAAAATTATTCAGATATGTGAATCCACACCAGAAATCATTTTGACCAAAAGTAGGCAATATAACACGGCAAAAAACGTCATTCTGCACGTGAGTAGCAGGTTTTAAACTTATTTTTGATTGTTTTGATAAAAGTTGGGGTACCTATCGGCCCCTCCCCCTTACAAAAATCCTAGATCCGCGACTGACTCAAAATTATGTAGTATATAAGTAGGTCAAACTCATTATTTCCATTAAATTTGACAACTCGCAAGTACAAGTACATTCCAATAGTGATAGATGCGAAGTGTGCTTGCTCATGCTCGGAATTATTCAGAAATATCGATTAGTTGTATGCAATGCAAACTATCAACCGTATATGCCCTAACTACAAATGCAATGCAAAGGTACACGAATATGTGCACATTGAATGCATGAAGTATTTAACCCCCGAGGGTTAATTTTAACCCTTGAGGGTTAGTTAACCCTGGGGTTAAATTTCATTCGGAAACCGGGGATAAAGTTATCCCCGGGGTTAACTAACCCTGGGGTTAACTAACCCTGGGGTTAATTTAACCCCGGGGTTAGTTAACCCCTTCATTCGGAAACCGGGCCCTGTAGTGCTTAATACACGTAAGGCATTTTTACGAAACAGATTAAACATCAAAGCACTTTTTAGTAACCTGGATCTACATAAAATATTCAGAAGGAAGATATTCAGTAGGATTTGTAGAAAACATTGGGGCTGTATTGAAGAAGGCATACTCAGGCATGCATATAGCTTTGGGTGGATGGGAAGCTAGTTCTGCCAAACTTATGAAAGTACAATTACTTTTCACACGAGTCCCCTGAAGAAAAAATGAAAATTCTCAAATCGTATTGAGAAGACCGCCTTAGTGTATTTTAGCATATTTTTGAGTTAATAAGCTCTGAAATTTTCAAGCGCTTCGCTTCGGATTAATTGCTTCTGCATGACTTCAGTCTTCGCAAAAATCACAAGTTTGTGTAAACATGGTGAATATGTCAAAATTTTCTCATTCAAACAGAATTATTTATCTTCCGTGTTGCTTTTATTTGCAATGTATGTATCACGGATTGAGTACAAAATAAGTGCAATTTTTCTAGCAGAGTCGACCTTAGATATAATGCTGGGAGACAATTTAAATAAAAATAATTTTTTTTAACTTTTCTAGAATTTTCTCTTCTTTAATATGATCTCTTTGAGAAACGATCAACAAAGCTCCTCTCCCAAAATTTCGGTACTCGTTCCAACACTCCACTGTCTTAACATTCCCACTGTCTCAACACTCCCACTCGAATTCTCAACACTCCCACTGTCTCAACATTCCCACTGTCTCAACATTCCCTCTGTCTCAACACTCCCACTCGAATTCTCAACACTCCCACTGTCTCAACATTCCCACTGTCTCAACATTCCCACTGTCTCAACATTCCCACTGTCTCAACACTCCCACTCGAATTCTCAACACTCCCACTGTCTCAACATTCCCACTGTCGCAATGCTAAACGGGACCATTTATGAGCATGAAGCGTCTGGGTGGGGTCTAGAGACCCCCTCTCGCCCAAGAATCTGGCGAACTTCCTAGAATTGTTATCATTGATACCTTTTGGGACTTGATCCCGTCTGGAGCCCCATAATTTTTACGCTGCCCATGCATGAACGGTAAATTTCACTTAAGGGCGATAAGATTTACAACCTTGCACATATTCCAGTTCAGATTTAGGATTTTAAATATCACTTAATGGTGATAAGATCTACGACCTTGCACATATTCTACTTCAACGGATTTAGGATTTTACTGACACGGATGCCACATGCCACTGTTTCGCAATTTCAATGGCGAAGCTATGGTAATTAGTTAGCAAGATTTAATGTCATCAAAAAATACATTAAGATGCAGGTATCGCGAAATGCGTTTCATTTTTATCAACATGCGTGATGATAACGAAGCTATATCCATTAACAGTTTAACCAAGAAGATATATAATCTTTATGTAATGTTATCTAATATTAAAGGTCAGGACCCGCCAACTTCAGGCAGGAGCTCCAGCCCGTCTACGGGATCCTCGTTATGTCGCTGTGGACAATGGAATAGTGCGTGCCGAAGAAAATTTTGCACGCGAAATCATCGGGGTCCAGCCTGAACAGCTGATTGAAAATGCACGCGGTTATTTGAATCACGTAATATATCATCTTGGTTAAACCGTTAATGGATATAGCGTTGTTATCATCACGCATGTTGATAAAAATGAAACGCATTTCGCGATACCTGCATCTTAATGTATTTTTTGATTGGGGTGCATTTCCGCCGCATAGGTCACTTCCGCCGCATAGTTCTTTTCCGCCGCATAGGTCACTTCCGCCGCATAGGTCACTTCCGCCGTATAGTTCACTTCTGCCGCATAGTACAGTTCCGCCGCATATTACGGAATAATTGCTATATGCGCTACGATTTGCCAAATGAAGGGGGCGGGCCCAACATAAAATGGTCTTATTTCTTGTAAACTTCGCTGAGATGGCCGGTAAATACTGCATCTTCCTACATTTTTCAACACAAGGTCATAGAATAGGACTTTTCAATAATATTCTACTATATTGGCTGTAAAAGTGTCATCTTTAGCCACATTTAGGTAATTCATGGTAAATAATTATCACGATGCGAGCCACCTACATTTTTAAGACTTTCTTACATGAAAATGCAATTTTCTCCTTAGGCTAATTCGTACTAGCTTCAATACTCGTACATTTATTCTCACCAATACGAATATATACGGGGGTTCAGTCACACCCCACTTATCCTCATACTTTTCTGTGTATCTGTTGAAAAGAATTTATAAAATCAGGTGCATGGAAGTGCTTATTCGTCTTAAATGACAATACTATGCAACAAAAAATGAACAATTATTATGACAATTATTCGATGACTAATAAAACATCGTTTCCAATTAATAACAGCAAACTAATTCGCGTTGTTAGCATCGAATTTTTCGACAAAGAAAAGCTCGTTTAAAATTCAATTTTTAACAGTGAATGCGTGATAAAATTTTGCCCTACCTCATTTATTGATTGAAGTTTACGGGATGATCCAGGAAGGAACTGCTTATCCAACGCTGCATAATATGGCTTTATGACTATCAAATAGCTACCTAATAAATGGACCCAGTCATCTAAGTCGGACATAATATTTTAAACTAAAAATTTTTTATTACGTTTTGTAGTAGGACATTTTATTTTTTACTAAAAAACTTTTATTACATTTTGTTTAATCGAACGGAAACCCGTATAAGTTCTGTTTCAAATGCTCATTACTCTGCTCTAAAATGCACTTTGTGCAATTAATAACGATAGCGACTGTTCCGTACTACTATGCGACTATGCGGCGGAAATGGAGTATGCGGCGGAAGTGAACTATGCGGCGGAAATGACCTAGGCGGTGGAAGTGACCTATGCGGCGGAAGTGCATCCGACCCTATTTTTTGATGACATTAAATCTTGCTAACTAATTACCATGGCTTCGCTATTGAAATTGCGAAACAGTGGCAGGTGGCATCCGTGTCAGTAAAATCCTAAATCCGTTGAAGTAAAATATGTGCAAGGTCATAGATCTTATCACCATTAAGTGATATTTAAAATACTAAATCTGAACTGGAATATGTGCAAGGTTGTAAATCTTATCGCCCTTAAGTGAAATTTACCGTTCATGCATGGGCAGCGAAAAATTATGGGGCTCCAGACGGGATCAAGTCCCAAAAGGTATCAATGATAACAATTCTAGGAAGTACGCCAGATTCTTGGGCGAGAGGGTGTCTCTAGACCCCACCCAGACGCTTCATGCTCATATATGGTTTCGTTTAGCATTGCGACAGTGGGAATGTTGAGACAGTGGGAGTGTTGAGAATTCGATTGGGAGTGTTGAGACAGTGGGAATGTTGAGACAGTGGGAATGTTGGAGACAGTGGGACTGTTGAGAATTCGAGTGGGAGTGTTGAGACAGGGAATGTTGAGACAGTGGGAATGTTGAGACAGTGGGAATGTTGAGACAGTGGGAATGTTGAGACGGTGGGAGTTTTGAGAATTTGAGTAGGAGTGTTGAGACAGTGGGAATGTTGAGACAGTGGTAATGTTGAGACGGTGGGAGTCTTGAGAATTTGAGTGGGAGTGTTGAGACAGTGGGAATGTTAAGACAGTGGGAATGTTGAGACGGTGGGAGTGTTGAGGCACAATCAAAAATTCAGAAAACCAGCTGCGTGATGCGAGTATAAGTGCAAGAACAATATTCCCTGGCAAAAAGTTTGCTGTTGTATCGTTTCAAATCAGAGCCCGGTTCCAATGCACTGACTCAGCGTTTGGTCCGACTTCAGTGCAGGATTGCCAGGTGCAGTGCATTTGCACTAAATTTAGTGCATTTTTAAGCGTTTAGTGCACAATTAAGTGCATAAGGCTTTTAGTGCAATTTCTGGTGCAATTAAGGGTTTTTCAGTGCATTTTTTAGTACATTCGAGATTTTTGTGCAATCAAGATATGTTTTGTACTATTAGTTATGCTCATTCACTCTTACCGCAGATCTTATCGAATAAATGTTATTGTTTTGTTTTTTTATTTTATTTTTTTTATTTTTTGTCTTCTGAACACCGTTTTTTCCATATTTAAGGGTTTTTATGAATCAAAATTTTGAGATGTGAGAAAAATTTTGGGCTTGTTTCACATTGTGGAAAATTTTTGTTAAGCGAAAATGCATTCTAGAAGGGTAAAATTCCACAATTTTTAGCGCTTCGCGCCGGATTGATTCATTTTTAATGTTCTTACTGGTGTTCCCGGCGCGCCGCGCCGATTTCAGCATTTTTATCGACAACTTGCTCTAGAACCTCACTTTAATTGAAAATCCTCATCTTCTGAATGGATTTCGACACTTTTTGTAAAGCAAAAATGCGTTTTAGAGTCAAAATTTCAAAATTTTCCGGCGCTTTGTGCCGGATTAATTTGATTTCATATTTGTTATTGATGTTAAGGCCGCGCCGCGCCTATCGCAGCAATTTTATCGACAGCTTGTCCTAGAACTTTACTATGATTGAAAATGCTTATCTTCTGCACGGATTTTTGGACAATTTTTGTAATGCAAAAATGCTTTTTAGAGAGTAAAATTCCAAAACTTTTTCGGCGCTTCGTACCGTATTGATTTAATTTAATTATTTGCTATTGATGTAAAGGCCGCGCTGCGCCGATTGCATTTACGTAGGATTAACTTTTCTGCAAAAAAATATCAGTTTTTCAACATGAGCGCTCAATTTTCGAAAGTTTTTCAGACCCCTTCAAGATGCGAATCAAAATTTGGAATGTGGAAAAAATTTCGGGTATGGTTAACATTGTGAACCAGATAGCTAGTGAAAAAACAGTGCTTCTAAACTGCCCGAAAGCGCTCAAATTTGAGTAAGACATGAAGAACGAGTCAATTTTTTCGTATGGTTTTTTGTCCACTGACAACAGCTCAAATTTGGGTAATATGACATAAAGTACATGAAATGTTTTCCGACGCAATAAATTTATTGTTGATCTATATATTTTTCTTCTGCATAGCCCGAAACCGTTCAAACTTGAGCTAGACAAGTAGAAAATGTCAAATGAATTATTTATTTCCTGTATTGTTTTTCTTTGTAATGCAAAAGCTTAAATACAAGACAGAAGCTAGGAACTTATTCGCCGATTAAAAGATGAGAAATCCGTTGTTATACTTTAAAGGATATATTTGCTTGATACGAGTATGAAATAACGTGAAAGTTTTTCGAGATTTTTTCCCAAAATTTTCCTTCGCCATTGCATAGAGCTCGCCGAGATACGCACAGAAATGCCTTTATTTTTGTTTGACCTCAAAATGTTCGCTCCCCCTCTGGAAGTAAAATCCTGGATATGGGCCTGAATAAAGTTATGAAAATTTCTGCTGTTTGTTATGGCTTAGACTTATAGATTGCTATTATTCGAATTTTCGACGACAAACAATAGTGTTAAGGTTCATAGAGGTACTCCACAGATGCAAAGTACATGCGCTAATTGTAATTCGGATCTTACTGGTGTTTTAGTGCTTTTTGCGTAGAGATTTTATTGAATAAAGTTTCATTTTATGCTATAACACGGCTCATTATTTGTTTAACAGGGCTAACTATATTTTGAATGTTTTAATTTTAACTCTGAATTTGGTGCATTTTTTAGTGCAATTGTAAAAAATCTAGTGCATTTTTAGTGCATTTTCAGCTTCAATCTGATGCATTCTAGTTTTCGGACTTGGCAACACTGGTTCAAACATACGATATCATGTACTAACTATATAAACCTGTTCTAAGCGGGTCTTAATCTGTTCAGCTTTTAGCCGACTTAAACCTCAATGCATGTAAAAACATGCAAAGACAACAATAGATAATGTTTTTTATGGTATGGGTTTTAGCCTGACCTAAACTAGAAAGTATTGAGACTGGACCCAGGTTTATCATAAAAAGATGTTGCATAAGTCAAAATAAATCAACACCACATTATTTAATTAACATTTTCCGACAAAGCTATGTGTGACTAATAAATCTTCTAGATAACTTATTCACGTAGTTAAATCACTTATTACAAAAAGTGAACTCGTCGCTAAACTAATTTACGATGTCGGCTGCCATTGCATTAAAAAGTCTGTCAGGTGGCTTGGGCTACTTTGGAACGAAGTTGGACGCTTGTGGACTTTTGTTTGGGCAAACTTTGAAAAATACAATCATTCTCACTTCCGAAAAATTATTATTACCATAACAATTGGCATGTTTCTACACATCTCGTCCATTTTTTTATGTACATTAGCAATCGAAGATGCACAGCATGGCCCATCTAAAGATTAGCCGATCTGGGGAGGAAGTCTAAAATTGAGCTTTTGGACCAAAATGACTTAAAAACTAGTATAAATGCTAAAATAACTTTTAAACTACGTTATTTCACAGTTTCTGGTCAATTTTGAGCACTTTTGAAGGAAATGTTTAGTATGCAGCTATTTTCAGCCTTCATTTTGCTTCATCTCCCCAGAAAATTTCCAATTTTCTACTTTACCCCTCATGTGCATATCTGGCTGCAACCAGACAAGCACGTGTGGGGGTTACGAGGTCTCTAGACCTACAGAATGGAAAGATGGAAAAAATTTGTGGGACAATGAGGCAGAATGAAGACCAAGAGTGAATGAAAACTTTTCTTCAAAAGTGCCTAAATAGACCAGAAATTGTGTAATGACGTAGTTTTTGGAAATTTTAGCGCTGGCACCAGTTTTTGAAGTTATTTTGGCCCAAAAAAACTCAATAATGAATCCACAGACCGGCTGACCTCCCAGATCGGCCATGCTTGCAACTGTTTAATAATCATTTTAACATCAACATCGTAGCGCCGCTGTTACCTCCTCCTGAAGAGTAGCACAGGTAGGGAAATCGCCAGATATTGCCCAGGCCCACTGCATATCCGATGCAAGATAGGAAAAATTCGAAAATGTTCGACCATTTTTCACGGGCTATCAATTTCACGCTGGTTGGCGCTTTGCCAACGACGGCTGCAGATTCGCTGCCCGCCTCGTCGGCCGGGCTAACTTTCGCCTCTTCCGGCTGAAGCATGGATTCTTCTTCAACTTTAACTTTCGAAAGTTTCCGTATTATTTCCTCTTCTTCTCTAATTTTGGCCTCATCGGGACCAACTTCGTCTTCGAATACTCGGCCTGACCAACGACGGGATGCCATATTTCACAAAGCGTAGTTCGGCTTATGCATCTTCAGTGTGCGACACAATGTCGCAGCAAATACTCTGACATATTTTCCTAGAGAACTTTTCAATTGAATTTATTTATGGTTATTAATGCAGATAAATATGAGCTAAAATCAAACCGATTTGATAGTCGAATGTTTAATGTCCACACACAACAGATTCCATAAGCCAGAAGCTTTTTTGGAACCTGACTCCAGCCACACCGGAATATAGCGAGTGATTTCAACTAGCAAATTCGGCTCTTTGAAATTAAATGTCACTAATATGATTCTTCAATGGGTTGGAGTGAATTTATCAAAATACGTTGCTTTCCAGTAATTAAAAATACAAGTAATTTATTACTATGAAAAGTATCAGCTAATAAATCTTCGTAAGAGTACACCATAGTGATAGTTTATTCAAACACAATGAATTACAGGAACAGGTTTGGTACCTATATTTGTTGTTTATGAAAAAAGACGGGATGACAATTTTAATAAAGGGATCAGTTATTCATGCGTTTGAAAAAAATTCATCTGCAGTTATTCTTCACGACCAAGACCGTCGAGTTTCAAATTACAGACTTCGAAAAATACGACCACTTGATTTCGTAATGGCCATTTTTTGGGAGCCAAAAGACCAGTTTGTCTTCTAATCACTTCCTTGAAGACCTCATCGATTTTTACTTAACGCGCGAGATAAAATCTTTTGCAGTGCAGCAAACGATTACATAAAGGCTATCGAATTATTCAGATGCAAACTGTGGAAAGACGAAATCTTGTTAGTACTTACATTGATATCCAAGGTCTTGATTTGGAACGTCGCGTTTGCGGGTCAGGTTAAATAGATTAAAAGAAGTTATTGAAGGCGTGCGCTGGAATTTTGCTGGACTCACAGGAATCTGCTAGGAATTCAGTTTAGAGATGAGGACTCCAGTAAAAACATAATCAGAACGCACACGTTATTATTAACAATTTATGAACTCTAAGGGTTGCTGTTAAATGAGCACAGCCAATTTTTCCTTGATGCAGAATTTGAAATAACCTACCCAACAAAATATTCTATAAATCAAGCGCCGAATAGTTAAAGTACGCGGCTTCGTCGATAAATCAAAATTGCACCTTATGCTACCATATTCAAAAACAATTGGCAAAATGTACATGGCATGCAACTATTCTTAGCATTGGCACAGAGCGTGAGAAAACGGTTTAGAAATAAGAACGAGAAGAGGTAAACTATACGTCGAGTTTCTGCTTAGCATTATTATATACATAGCCGTGCCTAGGGGGTGCGAGCGAACTGTGCGGCCGCACAGGGCCGCTAAAATTATGGGCCGCTAAAAAAGTTGTAGTGCATGCCGTATAGAATTCATTTTTTGGCGGCCCTCTTACAATAATTCGATACATACGTTCAAAAGGATCGATTTTTCGACGTTCTAATGCAAACACAGTCAGTTCAAAATCTTTACTTGCATTTTTAAGAGAACGCTGACTGAGCCATACTTGTTCTCATTTTTCAGACATATTGTTGATTTTTCTGTTGCAGTGTGTCCAGAAAATTGAGTTCGAAAAGGCTTAAATGTCAAAATTTTCCGGCGCTTTGCACCGAACCATAGATCGAATGAATTTAAAAGCTTGAATCAGCTGAAATAATCTAGCACTTCACATCACTAGTAATTTAATGCACTATTTGTTCCTTGAATGAAAGTGCGCATGCTTGTTGAGCATAAAACTAAAAGTGCGAAAATGATTGTGTACCAGTTAGTCTATTCTTTGCTTTTTTGTCTTTCTTTACAAGGACACAATCCTATTTTAAATGAAAGAAATGGCCAAATTTTCTTATGTTTTTGTGCATTTCCTGTTTTCTGAACTGCATCTTCTTAATAAGAAGGCCACAAATGGGCCTGAAAAGGGTAAGAACAAAAACTTCAATTTATACATTTTTCTATATCTTATTGGCAGCGACCCGTTGCTGCGCTATGTAATTAGCAGAGGTCGAAAAACGCATTTCAGCTCAGAAGTTTTGTGAGATGTAAGAGTTCATCAATTTAGAGTGTTTTGGGCTCCATTTAGGACCGAAATTCGGCCGTTTTTGCGAAAATTTTAACGTTATTATTTTACATTAAAATGCTTTTTTACAAAATTTGTAGGGACTCTGTCTCGGACCCCGCAGGGAGCGCTTGACCGCGCCACCTAAGACCCCCGCAGCATATGTGGGCAGCAACGAAATCCCGGGGGGGGGTAGGTGCAAGGTTTTTTAGAGGTCGAAAAATTGTCTTAGAAATGATGGTATGGCTAAGAAATACCGTTTTCAAGGTTTCTCATTGAGCACTACCCACGAATACCAGCTTTAAAAACATGGGAAGATGATGAATCGCTCAAGTCATGCACATGGACCAGACATGTACACTGAGCTAAAAGTTCTTGCTCGATCAAGTCCAAATGAATTAACTTCGCCACTAGCTACTCTTAAATATCTACCAAATGACTTCCAGGATGTTTTCCCGAACCTTATAATTTATTTCAGAATTTTACTTACAGTACCTATTGCTGTGGCCTCAGCAGAACGTTCTTTCTCGGAACTGAAATTAATAAAGACATATTTGCGGTCAACTATGACTGATTCTCGTCTAAGTGCGCTAGCGATCATTTCAATTGAAAAGGATTTATCATCTTCGTTAGATTTTTTGCAATTGATTGACCAGTTTGCCGCTCAGAAAGCTAGGCAAGTGTTATTTTGTAATAAAGCACGTCATCATTCACGAAATAGGTAAATTATTTGAGAAAAAACATACAATACCTACTAAAAATAATGTAGCACAATATTTTGTTAATAAATTTACAGTAAGATGCTAACTGCGATCATATAGGTACATATGTAAAGGATATACATAAGTGATAATTAAGATGCCTATAATACCAGTTTTAAAAATTATGGGGGCCGCCAAAATAAGTTTCGCCCAGGGCCGCTAAACCTCTAAGCACGGCCCTGATTATATAAATCGTATTACATATCAGCGGCTTAATTACTAAATTATCTAATTACTTAATTGTCATTTATTCAATTTGTCACCGCATTATAAGAAAATAATTATCTACTATGGACCAAAAATATAAGTTTTTTTGTAACATTATTGACCGCTTATTCGATAAACCTTAATCGCTATTTGAATTATTCGATGCTTCGAGCAGAGAGCAAGTTCTCGACCTGTTTCAGCAGTTATCTGGTTATTTAAAAAATAAGTGAAAGCTTCACAAAATTTAATCATAATTTTTATTTCTAGAATATTATTAAATACGTCAGAAAAATAAAATCAAATTACTTTAACAGACCGAGCGCAGTTCGTTTTGGCAAAAAGCGTATGCATAACGGGATTACTACTAAAAAGACAAGTTTTTGTGGAAGTTGCAGGCTTTGTTATAGATTATCACAGCTGTTTTGAATTATGTTTAGAAACGAAAATAAAAAATTCCAGCAAAAAATGGCAAAAAAGTGGACAGAGTCGGGTGTCACATGCAGAACTTGTCAACTAATGTATAAATGAATGCTGAAATAAATAACAATGCGCACCTAATGTTTCAAAGAATGGTTCTATAAAGTCTGTTAGAGCTGGCGTAAAGCCTGTGCAATTAACAGATAAAAAACGCGGGCAAGGCAATGCAATTATTTTGCAAAGTTCAGTCATTCATAAAATAAACTAGTAAACTACTAATCATCTAATTAACTGGCCTCGTTGTATAAAACAAGCTGAGTTTGATTATCAAATGCCTCCAAAAATTATTTCATGACTTAAAATTTTTGTCAAAAAAACCCATTCCTTGTTCTTAAGAGTTCTCGTCTTCCATAATTTACCTAACGATAATCGATGAGAAAACCAGAATAATTCTTAAATTCTTTTCACACCACCGCAAGTCGAGACTGAGATACGCAAACTGAACATTTTTTCATAAAAATTTAACTATAGTAATCGATCATTTATTTTTTAAAAAGCGATTTCATTCTTTGATAAAGTTGAAGATTATGCAAGCAAAACGGATTACTGCGATCAAAAATACAGCGTTGAACGACTGAGTTACCACTTTATCAAGTAATAATACAAATATTTAGTTTAACTTGCTCAAAAATATTTTAGAAATAGGTATTCAAACAGGAAAATACCCATTCAGACGTCGTATAGAACGTGATGACGTAATTTAAGCGGTCATATTAAGATGCTAGAGGAGTTTGCCTGATCTTTTTTGCCTGCCCGATGCGCTACTAAAACTAATTCGACATGGTAGTTGTATTTTATGCGCTTCTTGGCGAGTGCATTTTATCGTTGAATACTTCAGCTAAGTAGGACATTTGTTTACTGAAGCGTTGCGTCCTTCGGCTATATTTGCTCTTAAATACTTGAGATTTTCTCAGCTCGACCAATTTTGTACAGAGGACGGTCAAGTTTTGATTTTTTCCTCAAACTATTTTAGAAGCATTTAATGACATACTATATACCTACCTCTCACAAAAATAAGTAGTTCCAATATATTCATCTTTCTTACTAGAGGATTTAAGGCGATCGATTAAAAATTTCTTAACCTGAGAAGTTGCGACTTAATCTCGATCAAAGAAAATCTGAGGATTAGGGTTTTATAAATACAGCGCCTCGGTTTTGAACGTCAGATTTCATCGGAATTATCTAGCAAAAAGGATTTTTTGCTAATACTTAATTCTATTTGATGAAGCAGGAAGTTACTGAGCTTCGTACAGTTCGAAAAAGAATGGACAAGTCATTGAATAACAGCGGTACGAAAAAATAGCTTCGAAAAAAACACGCATAGAGTAAGATATCCTGAGAACGAAAAATAATCTTCATCTTTGTCAGAGCTTTGATGATCCGCAATGCATTCTCTATTAATGTTAATATTTTCCCGAATAACGTCATTTAAGGAGCGCGCAAATTGAAGAGTAGCGCATGTTATCTGAGTACTAGGAAAAGCAAGCAAACACCTAAAAAATGTCTGAGATTCTTCATAATGGATTTTGGTATAGACTCATTAATTAAGCTAATACGACGTCTAATCGTTCGTTTTCAGGCAAGAACCAATTAAATAGTGTCATCCATGCCAAAAAGTGGAGATATAATGGCGGTCAGAACACGGATGTAAATAAATTTATTGGCAATGAAAGGACACTGTAGAAGCAATGAAAAAGTGAAGCAGGAAAGTGTACTTGTCGCTCACTGCAAAGTGAAACTCATACTCTAAACTTGTGATTAAAGATAATATGCTAAGAAGCGTATGCACAAAGTCATCATAAATTCTAAAACTTTCAATTCTGCACAGCAAGATAATCATTGAATTTATTGTTAAAGCCTCGTGCGCCGCAGGCTTTGAGGATTAATTAAGCGGGAAAATGGTTACATTCTATCATGTGAAATATATATTTCGTTAAAAATCGTTTAGTAATGTTCTTCGAGTTCATCAATTTTTGGGGCCAATCAAGTCACTCAAAATCGGCACAAACAACAACAATACTGCCACTTAGCGAACAATTATATTCTCTGAATTTCAACTCGCTACGAAGTTAAAAACAGAGAATAATTTTAAAAATAAAGCATGTAGCAGTGCAAGAATAGCCTTAAAATGACAACCAACGATTGGACGCAATAGTAATTTAGCAGTCTATTTTATTTATAAACGGGGATTATGGTACCGGTTTCACTTTTACAGTGAAAACTTTTTTAAAATGCGATGCGCATTAACTTTTAGCTTATCTAATACTAGAGCTTCCCGCTCTACAGAAGTAAGAGCTTTTTCGATACTAGAAAACTGTTAATATTCACTGTTTGCCTATACCACTTTAAAAGATATATATTCTTATATCATTGCGCGTCATAATCAACAATACGCGGATAGAAACTCGCTTATTTAAGCAGAATGCATACAATGGGCGAAATTGAAAGCGCCTCGTATAAATCTGCTAGTTTATTTGCACAAGATCATATAGGTAATCTTTATTTGAAAACAATTTTTTTTTGATTCGACGACCTTGAGCGCCCCAAGCGTTCAAGCGCATTCTATTCTGAGATCTTCGGCTGAGTTTTGCTTCTTCAACGAATTCGCCATTATCTGTAAAAGAGAAAATTCTAAGAAAATGTGAGGAAATATATTTTCAAAACACGATCAAACGCTTCAGATCAATTAACGTTTTTTATGGTTTAAAAGTTTCATAATGCACATTCAGTATAATTACAAGAAGGAAGCAAGTAAGAAGCAATACGAAAGCGACAAATTATGAACGGTATGCCGAAAAAATACTTATTGACCGAAATCTCAAGCTTCTCGCTGTTATTTTCTCTTTTTAGAATTAGATTCTGTTCCAAAAAGTTTTTCAGAGAAGATAAGCTTCAGATTTAGAGCAAACATGCATATTTAAGGAATAACTAAAAGTCTGACACGGGGAAAAATTTTGAAACCCTTTCTCTTTTAAGAAATGGTACCTATGATCTTTTACCAACATCGCAACTAAGTTAGAAACTTCAGACTTCAGTTCCGAATTATGTACTAATGGCCTATCAAACGGATATCGAGCTATATTACCTTAGATGCACAGCATGGCCGATCTGGGGAGGGGTCAGACGATCTGAAGGACGGTTAAAATTGAGTTTTTCTGGGCCAAAATGACCTGAAAAACTGTTTATACATGTTAAAATAGCGTTAAAACAGTCAATCTCAAGCAATTATAAAGGTTTTCAATTTTCATCCATTTTTTTAATCTTCATTTACACTCATTTTTCCCGAAAAAGTTTTCACTTTTTTCATTCTGAGAGTCTAGAGTAGAACCCAACCCCACGTGTATAAAACTAATCCAAACATAATACAGTTGCTTGACGAAAATAGAAGCTATTTCAACTTTTTGGTGATGTCTCAACACCCCCATCAGTCCCGACAGCCCCACCGTCCCAACAGCCCCACCGTACCAACAACCCCACTGTAACAACAGCCCCACCAATAATCTCAACAGCCCACCAGCCCAACAGTCCCATCGATCCCAGCAGCCCCACCGTCCTAACAGCCCCACCAATAATCTCAACAGCCCCACCAATCCCAACAGCCCCACCGTCCCAACAGTCCCAACTTCCCAGCAGTTCCAACAATCGCTGCAATCGCTATTATATAAGAAGTCCATTTCAAAGAAGGTGGATGTACATTTAAAACATAGAACTTATACTCGTATGGGTTCCCGTTTAATTGAAGAAAATGTAATAATTATTAATAAGAAACTAATATAATAAAAACATTGCTTTAATATCTGTTTTTTACGGCGAGGAACGTCGGAAAATGCGGTTTCTACTAGCTATTCCAGCGAAGTTTCCGAGATATAATACCTTTCTATTTTGGGTCCACCTCTTCACATTTGGACAAATCCTGAATACGGGCCTGTCCGAAAGTACACAACGTACATATGTATCAATTATGAACTATGCAACGGTTCAGCACTATGCGGCGGAAGTGAACTACGCAGCGGTTGTGCATCCCAATCATTAAAAACGCTCCGTTTGATCACAAAATAATAGCATGTACGTACTACTTAGGTAGAAATAGCCAGAAACTGTAGATCAGCGTAGTTTTACGCTGTTTAACATTCATACCCGTTTTTAAGGTCATTTTGGCTCAAAACTCCTTCTCCAGACCGGTCGTGCCTTGCATCTATGATTGGCACAACGGGACAGTTGGGACCAAACGTACACGGGTAGGGGGTTGGGGGTCCCTGACTCCCCAGAATGGAGAAATGGAAAATTTTCTCTGTAAAATGAGACAAAATGAAGGAAAAAAGGGATGGAAATTGAAAAGTTTCTTCAAAAGTGCTTTAAATTGACCAGAAACTGTGCAATAACATAGTTTGTACTCTATTTTAGCGCTTCTATCAATTTTTGAGATTATTTTGGCCCGAAAAAGTCCAATTATTGACGCCCCAGAGCGGCTGACCCCCAGATCAGCCATGCTGTGCATTTACATTTAATACCATACATTGGTAGCGACCAAATTCTGAGGGTTTGGTGGGATAAAGTGACCAAAAAATGTGCTAAAAATATAATTCTAGGGGTCTACCATAATTTAAGGGTTTTCAGATTCTCGAGGAAGTTAAACCCAAAACAGCCCCTACCCCTACGCCCATGTGTGATTAGGACGGTGCAACTGTTGGAACGGTGGGACTGTTGGAACAATGTAACTGTTCGGATTGGTGGGGCTCTTGGAACTGGTGGATCTGTTGGGATTATGGGTGGGCTGTTAGGACGGTGGGGCTATTGCGTTTGGTGGGGCTGTTGGGACTAGTGAGGCTATTGGGAATAGTGAGGCTGTTGTGATTATTGGTATTGCTGTTGGGACGGTGGGGCTGTTGGGACTGGCAGGGCTGTTGGGACACAATCAACTTTTTGAGGTAGTAATTAGCTATTCTTTTGTGCGATTTAGCCGTTTTGCGAAAATGTGAAGCGAATGTCGGAAACTGACTAGTCGAATGCAATTAACGCGTGGAACACTATTTCATTAAGCAGATTGAATCAAAAAAATTATATTTAGGTATCGAGTTGTATCATATGCATTTGATCAGCCAGGATCAACAGTTCTCCCCAGTGTAAATTTACCGAGATAAAAACTAAATTCTTAATTATTTCAAGCCTAGTATTTTACTCACTCTGAAAATAGTTATATTTGACTAAAAGTTCGTTTTTATTAAAAGAGCAACAGTTAAAACTAAGAAAACATTCCAGTTGTTGTCTGTGATTATGCTTTCCATTTCCTTAATGAGAAATCAGTTAATGATGAATCAAAATGACACAGCTGATTTTTATTTTTTTTAAATCAGAGCAAGCAAATTTCGGATTTTAGTTTGAATTTTTTAACTTTCACTTAACAGTTATGCGGATTAGTTTTTGTTGTAATAGGTGAGCAGCAAACAAACCTTAGTCTTCGGTATATGAACAATTGCTTCTTTCCCAAACAGAACGTCCGGATCGAACGACTGTACATCGCTTTGTATCGAATTTAACGGTAAGTTTTCAGGGACATCCGTTGCTTCGGCAATAAATCGAGCATGCCTTTCAAGTATCCTTGTAAAACAAATAAGTCCTCTAATTAGCATATGGAAATAAATACGAACTGTAAAATTGCTATGGAATAAATCTGGTTTAAGCCATTTGAGAGCATGCTTAACACGAATAATTGGGGGTTAGCAGCGAAAATTCCAAAACATTGCCTAAAAATTGGTTTAAGTGTTAGCATGAATATTACAAATATAACTAGTAAAATGTGTAAGTTAAGAAAGTCTATCTTAGTCAGATTTTGCGGACAAGCTTTCTCTATTAGAAAAGAAGATAGTTTTTTCAACTAAATTGACTCTGCCGATGAATATGTCATGACCAGACCACCAGCATACATGGGCAGCAAGAAAATTCTGGGGGATGAAATCGACAAAAATTACTAAAAATATTACTGAAAATAGAATTCTGCGGATCTACAGTAACCTGTGGGGTTTTTTTCAACTTCTGGGGGTGTATACCCCAACCCCCACGCCCATGTGTGACCAACAGTGCGGAGTAAAATTCTTATATTAATATTCCGGTAACTATTACGAATACTAACCTATACTAACCTATACTAAGCAGGACTAATAATTATTAGTCCTGCTTTATAAAGTTTTTGCTAATACTTGAAATAATGCCAGAAATATTCGTTTTCTTTTGAAAATTCAAGTTTGCGCTAAATATATGGCACGGCTGTGTAAGCTTGTATGAATCTTTTTGCTAAAGTTTTGTTGCGCATCACGCGTAAAATTGACATGCTTGAACAATGCAGCTACATATGTATGATTTTTCTACGAGCTTTATATTAACATTACGCTGATAATGCTGATAAAAGTCTACTTTTTCCTAACCATTCTCAGTTACCAATAAAAACATGGAAATTTTTGAAAAAATTCAATGAAATGGAATAAATTATGGTCAAAATATAACTGTTTGGCGCAAGGCGGCAAAATATTGATACTGTTGAGGTGAAAGATCGCTAAACACCCACAGCACACTTTTTAATGTTTTTAAAAAATCAAAAATTCAGGCGGTCAGCAGCATTTTGAGGGGGAGCAGCACTAGCAGCAATTTCGGGAGATCAAACTTCCCTAATTAATTTCGTTACTATATGTTTAAGAGTAACGCAGCTTTTCTATACATTCTGTATGTACGTTCTCTTGCATTTCGCTCTTGTTGTCGTTGAATAGTGTGACATAGAAAGTTGTTCTGCTTAACTAGTTTATAAAAAATTTCTTCTTCAATTCAGTTTGACTTTTCTTTCGTCTTAATTTCCTTTTTCTTCTTTTGTGATCTGCACTTACAATAGGATGGAGGACACGACTCTTTTAACTTAGTTATAATTTTTATTGAAGAAGACTTATTTTGATGACTCGAGACAGATTGTGCCATTTTGAAACAATTTAGACTTTTCAAAATCGATTATTGCTCTCTGTCAACAACATCAAGTAAGGAGTTGCTTGCACAAGTGATATGCATAAATTTATTTACCTTAAAATTTCTATGTCGTCATCGTCATTGCCGAAGGGGTGGAATAAGTCTTCTGCCACCTTCAGCCATCCAACGGAAAATATGAACATTAAGACAGTCATAAAAGGAAATTCTAGACTGACATCATCTTTGTCGAAACTGATGTATTGGTGACCTGAACATTCAAAAAACCTTAACTTTACTGAATATTCGTTTGAAATCATCATCTTTCATGCAATGCACATTTTATCACTTTTGATTTCTAACGAAATTTGTTTGGAAATCTGAAAATTCAAAAATTTGTATTGTACAATTGTTAATGACTACGGTTAAGTCTTCAGAAGTTCTTGTAAAAAAGATAAAAGTTTCATTACGAGTGAAACTAATTTCTGAGCGCTAAATTGTGGCTTCCAGGCCGTCAAATAGGCCGATAAATGTCATTAAAAGTGCGAAAAATTTTGAAAAAGTGCGACAAATGATGGCCAAAAATCATGTATGTTATTTATTTCGGTTTAACTTTTATTTATTATATATCTTATTTATGAGCATTTTAATAATATATTTATTTTATAATTTCTTGTTCTTTATCTGTATCTTTTTTATGGATTTCTAATCATATTCTTTGCTTCTGCTTAATTTATTACTTTCTTTTTCTTTTTCTCAAAATTTTTGATAAATTATCTTTTTCTTTTACATCATGTTTTGGGTCAATCAAGAGGGTGGCCCGCTGCCCTCTCCCTTGAATCCGATCCATCCTTGCATCACACCCATCCTTTCAAATTTCCCTTCACTGACTTAAAAGTGAGAACAAAAAGTATAGTAAGTGTTCAAGGTAATACTTACCCACCAAACATATGGCAAAGTAACCCCAAACGGCAGTAGTCGCCGTTTGCGTATAAACGAGCGGTAAACAAATTTCCCTGTAATTCAAAAGCGTGCGAAAATTCGCGCGAATCGTATTCAGCTCTTTTACGAATGAATACTGATTGCCCAATTTTTGGCGCACTATTTCGTAAATCCAAAATAGTGGCAGATTGTACTGGTGCTCAACGTACTGCAATTTGGCCACTTCGTCCATTTCGTCTTGCTTCAATAACCCGCTTTCGATAAGGGCGTCGAAATTCGCATATTTCTTCTTAACCGCCGAAGACAGAGTGCGCCAAGCTAAAACAAAGGATAGCATGATGTAGCGGCCGATCATTTTTCGTTTCGATTTAGTATCGTCGTCATTTTCGTAGAGCATGGCATTGATATTCGAAATCAGATCATCTGGCCAAGGCATGCTTTGGATCTGCGCGTTTGATAAAACTTTAATTCATCTACTTAACTACATAAGGGATCAAATATGCACACAGTATGGCGGGTGTGAGAGGTCAGTCCAGTCCGAGGATTGACCAGATTAATCCGAAACTGTCTTAAAATTGATGTGAATTTTATTAAAATGGCGTATAAAATATCCGTGATTGATACTTTGTGATCGACTTCAAAATATAAAAAATATCAAAAGTCAAAAAAAATATTTATCGCCGGAAAGTTGTGGCACCAACGACTTCTGAACCTTCCCATTGGTTCAGCAGCTCGAGGGTACAAAAATTCCGTTGCACCAACGCGTACACTTCTGAACCTTTCTGCGGGTTCAGAAGTTCAGAAGTCTTAGATAATTTGGTTGCACCAAGATGTACACTTCTAAACTTATAGAAAACTTCGTGCACTTCTTGGGAAGACGTTTTGCGACTCATAGAAAAATCCTGGTTAATAAATTATAATAAATTAGCTATGATTGTGATAAACTAACAAAGTAAAAGTATTACAGTTTTGAAGATTAATCAGAACTATCATTTTTCATATTTAAAAAATGCCAAAATGATTTAGTCATCTTCCAATTATTTAGAAAATTTTTCCTGCCGAACAAAAAGCTAACGATTAAATAGTAGTGAGTGAATGAGGCAAAACCTTGAATCAGAAACATATTTTTGACACATTGCCAGAAATTGATGCACAACGACTGTTATATGTATTACCAAACATCGTGTTTCCATTAAGCTCGAAATAATTATTTATTCATATTGGCAACATATCGTTACACCAAAGAACATTTGGACTTCTAAAAGCGACTCCTGAACTTTTATTAGCGACTTCTGAACCACCAGAAAGGACTTTCGAAGCGAATTTTCTAGAAGTCGTTGGTACAACCAATCACTTCTGAACTTCAGTATTCAGTACCGACTTCTGAACTTCTGAACTTTCAGATTCGATGCAACCGAAATATAATAGACTTTTGAAACGACTTTGAACCTCTGAACGTATGAAGCACCGAACTTCTAGATTTGGTGCACCCGGCCTGGATGCTTCAGTATTTTCTCTTGACTTTTGATATCTATAGGTTAAAAATAAAGGACTAATTACTCTTGTGAAGTAAAATGAGTCAATTTGGCAACAAACAAATTTTTCCGAGCTTTTAAAAGTGTTAGGGCAAAAATGATGAATTCTTCTTTATTTACACTGTGACAACGTCAGCTTCTAACGTCATGGCTTACTTGGGCCCACCATCTTGTAACAGTTTGCACGACGTAAAAACCAAGTAAAAACTGAAGCGGCACTCTGTTTGTGAAATTGTCGAAAATTCTAATGATGGCCTTTGCACTATGTCTTTGGGTGTCTGGTACAACGAAGATGAGTAGGAACCGTACTACGTAGTAACAACTTAGCCAAACAGCTAGGCTTATTAGCACGCATTTCCATAAGCTGCCTTTCCATCTGAATAAGGCTCTAAGAAAACTGCCCGAATAAGAAACTGTCATAACGACGTAGCATCAGTTGTTTCCTTAACAAAAAACGAAATTATAATTTTTCAAGAGGAAATCTAATTTGATTTTACGCGAAATCGTAAGTTGTTCAGAAATATTAACTAAAATTTTAATATTTAATTCGGGTAAATCGATGCCGTCGGTTGTCACGGATAGTCCAGTTTTGGGTTGGCCTCTGATGCGTCAAGGACTCTAAGTGATTCATTAATTTTTGTTTGTTCTCAATATGCGAGTAAGGCAAAGGCGGAGAGTCTGGCCAGACGAAATTCACATAGTTAAAAAAGTATTACGGCACATCGACTTTAAAGTTCAAAAATAAGTGTATGTAAATTTGTATTAGTACAATCTGGTTTTAGTATAACATACGAAAATTTCTGTTTTACTGCTGTGGTCTTGGATTAATCATTGTTCTGAAGCCTGATATCCCAGTGCGACCACCATTCTACTTTCACTTCGTCATCCGGTATGAATTTTACACAAATATCGTAAGTAAAAGTTTTGCCAAATATTGTAAGTATAACTTTTGCATTACATGAGTGTGAATGTTCAGATAAGCAAGCGTTATAAATTTTTTCTTAGCTTGGGTAGTCAAAAATTTGAAGACGACTTATGCAAATATGCGAGAACACTAGAAAATCGAGAAAATCATAATAAGGGACGAGTACATAGATGTGAATGCGATAAATTTACAAGCTGAATCTTCCTATAAAAATTAAAAAATCATATGCAAGATAAACTTCCAAATTTGCGCGGACAGATCATAGAGCCAACAATTTTTTAAGATATAGAGAAATAAACAACAGCGGGAATGTAGACATCTGGATGTTTATAAGCAACTATTGTGATCGGCGCCTGTAAAAAGAGGGAGTAGATAGTAGATCTTTAATTAAAAATCCTTGGTCATACACGAAAAATCATAGATCTTATTGACGCATCACACGTCACTATAGAGACGAATGGATTTTGATTCTTACAGAATTTCTTCCTGCAATAGCCTAGCAGACGAGATTCATTTTATCGTTTCGAGGATGATAAGCTGGACCGATAGCCATGTGTACCATTTTTTGTTTTTTTTAATATTTTGATTCCTTAATTTGCGTTGCGCCCTAGGATTATTTATTCGCTACGTATTGATTCATGCAATCAATACTGGTAAAACGACATATGGGATCGAAGGACGTAAAGTTCCTGTAATCAGAGACGCTAACAAATTAACTCGATTTGTTTTCAAGCTCAAGATTCTTAATATAAGTACCAATGTATACCATGATCATTTACACACATACATACTAATAAAGAGATTTCAAAAAATGTTTCCATTATTACATCCAGTAGATGCGCAACACGACCGGTCTGGAGGTGGAGCTGGTCTGGGGGTAGATTGTGTCCCACCTGTTCGAAAATCCCATATCTTCGAAAGTCCCACCTCTTCGAACGTCCCACCTCTTCGAATGTCCCAACTCTTCGAATGTCCCATCTCTTCGAACGCCCCACCGCTTCGAAATTCCCACCTCTTCGAATGTCCCACCTCTTCGATTGTCCCATCCCTCGAACGTCCCACCTCTTCGAACGTCCCACCTTTTCAAAATTCCCAACTCTTCGAATGTCCCATCTTATCAGAATGTCCCCCTTCTTCGAAAATCCTAATTTATTGCGTAGCGATTCATGCTAAGTCTTTAGCGTGTTCCGCTTTTTTGTCTCATTTTTAAGTATAAGGTAATTATTAAAAATGTTTTTGAGATGTAAAGTTCCATGTTCTATGGGCATGAACAGACCTTGATTTTATTTTTCTACGAATTTTCTACTGA
Organism: Mermis nigrescens; assembly: GCA_036768485.1. Taxonomy (NCBI): domain Eukaryota; kingdom Metazoa; phylum Nematoda; class Enoplea; order Mermithida; family Mermithidae; genus Mermis; species Mermis nigrescens. The sequence continues at coordinate 132,962 of JAVLUZ010000665.1, forward strand.
AAAATTAGTCATATTTCTGAAGAACACGATTGCCGTGACCAAGATATGTAAGTTATGAAGATATTAATGTTTCAAATGCAGCCACAATTTTCCTCACATTTCAATAAGGTTTGCGATCTTGCTGCCATAGGATAAATCAAGTACATTATAATGCCATTTAATTTAATAAAATGTGAAAAAAATCAAATGAGTTGTTTGGGTATGCATGATGCAGCTCCTGAATTGTATAACATTTGGGAATCTAAGAATATAAAAACTAAGGCATGATAAATCAATGAAGCACAATTTAATCATGGCAAGGTATTGCTGACAGCAAATTTATGCCTATCCAATCAGATGAACAACATATTGTAGATATCTTTGAATTTCAATCAACAGAATATCGAAAACGTTCAGAGTTTGTATATTTGAAAGGGTGAGACATTCAGAGAGGTTGGACGTTCGAAGAAATGGGACACGCATGAGGTGGGTTTTTAGAGACAATTATTTCTATTTTGTGTCATTATTCGAAGATGTGGGACGTTTGAAAAGGTGGGACTTTCGAAAAGTGGGACATTCGAAGAGGTGAATTTTCTGTCTTAGTTAATTTTCATGTTACATCACTTTGCGAACATCTGGGACGTTCGAAGAGATGGGACGTTCGAAGAGTTAGGACGCTCGAAGAGATGGGACATTCGGGGAAGTGGGACTATGCCTGGGGTGTCACAGAGGTCAGTCAAAGAGATTCGTTGATCCATACATAATGGTCTCAAAAACTGATATAAATGCTCAAATAGCGCTAAGACTATGTTAATCCACAGTTTCTGGTCAATGTCAAGCTCTTTTGCTGACTTTTTTCAGTTTGATTCATTTTCGTTTTTTTTATTTTGCCTAATCTTCTTCAAAAAATTTCCCGTTTTCAATATTATCTATTTTTTGCATTATCGTTTCCTGATGAACTTTGGTTATGATTATGATCATTTCTGAATCATATGCTTTGTTTTTAATGTAATCCTCTCTTTACTATTTTGATTACTTCTAGTGGCCACCGCGTAAAATATCTGTAGGAACTAAATTTGATTTTTAATAAGTATTGCAAAGTAGTTTGAACTTATAAAGACAATTACTCATTAAATAAACATCTCAAAACTTGAATAATCGATTACACGAGTCGGTTGCGAACGCAAGCTAAAATATCTGATTCCTATTTTTCCCGTTCCAGCCGTTTAGGTAGAAGCAAAGGTCCTCTGTTTGTGCCTTGCTGCCTAAATACAGATTCTTATATTCTTCCAGTGAAAAACTCGCAGGAATATAAAAAAGCCGGTAATTATTCAAAGTGAGCAAATATAATTGAAATAAAGCAGCCAAATTATATGTTGATGACCCTATAATATTGATTTTCACATTCACTATGGTCAGTCAATCGCATTCAGTTTTGTCTTTGAGAACTAGTTTCAAGAAGAAGCGAACTAGAATTTCTGTTTTTTAACGTTCAGCGCGTACCATATGCTGACAAAGGAGTAAATATATACATATGTAGATGCATTTTTAAAAAATAAACAATTAACAGTTTCAGTTCCCCTTTCTTAATTCTGTGGATTAAACCAGGCTTAGACCAGTACGTGATAAACACTGGCTAAGTTAAATTTTGTTATCAGATGTTCTAGAATTAGAGTCAGATGGATATAAAGTACGCACATGGAAACCGGCATAAGTCAGGCTTGTACCTTATCAAGCATCTTCCATTTTTCATTTCTTAAAGTTGCTTATTTTCGTTTTTAAGCTATGCTCGAAGCTCGGTGCCTTTCAGATTTTCTGTGCACCTCTGTTAACCTATTCACAGTATTTTTAAGAAGTTCATTTCTTAAATAATTATCTAAACTCTGAAAGTAATTGGAAAATTTTCTAGAAAAAATGAGGTAAAATAGAGTCCAAAAATTGGTGAAAATTAAAGACATTCTTCAAAAGTGCTTTAAATTGATTGGAAACTGTGTGTATGTAGTTTTAACGCTATCTTAGCGCTTATACCAGTTTTTTGGGTCATTCTGGTCCTAAAAAGCGCAATTTTCGCCCCTTCTCCCAGAGGCTGATCCACCCCCCAAATCGGTCATAATTAGGGCTTGAATCAGAGCCAGTTGTCTTGACACAACGATATTTCTTACAATTGCATTGCGTTTATCATCAATAACTGAGAATTGTCTGCTTACTGTCAACGGAGATTTCTAAAAATTCATGCCTAAACTTACGTTAAACAGACTAAAGGGCAGCAGTGTCTATTCACATTACCTTGTGAAGTGCTTTCGTTATCGACCTGATAAAAGGCACGTTGTACTTGGATAATAAGCTATTGATAATAATGTGCTGAGGAAATACAAAATGATAGTTCCAAAGCTATTATTCGACTTACTGCTGATCTGTCTACAAAAACAAAATTCAACTTTTTGCTCACCGTAAACAGCTTGAGATGTGTCCTGAGTCAATTTTGTACCAAAGCTACTTTGAATCGGCCTTTAGATTTATTGTGTCCAGTCAGATATTATATAGACAAAAACTTATCATGCAAATTATACCCGGTTGTGCACGCAAAACAGATCAATGAAACGTTTTTAGATACCAGCATTTATATATTCAATAGATAGAGCCTCTTAGATCAGCCAAAGCACAAAATCATGTCAAATTATCTCTATTCACTTCGCCAAAAGTAAGGGCTTCCAAATGATATGCTCGACTCAAATTTAGTTAGTTGTGCCTTTGCTTGCACCTTAATTTACTAAATTTTTGTTACCGTCTTCCTATCTGAAAACACATTGGCTTCTTTTTCTAATTCGACTTGATTTATCAAAGTTTAACTTGCCTAAGTTCCTCGATGAGAAAGCATTAAAAATTAATGATTTTTATGATTTGCTTGCTATGCATCTTCCTTTTATTGACAATTCGTTTTTCATCGTCGTGCCATCCTCTTTGCAATAGAAAATTTAGTTCAATTTAATAACCAGCGAAAGTTTATTTGGAAAATTATTTAAAAAGTTTTAAAACTTAACATTGTGACGTGTTCAAGCATAGTTAGGAATCAGCAGTCGATTTATTTAGCCAAATTTTTCCTTTTTGTGCTTTTCAAAAATCCAAGAATAACAGCGAAAAGTATACGACTATTATTTCATAAAACTCTCAATAGTTGCGGTACTATTTTAGGTTCCACGCCTTCGCTGCAACTTTTCTCCTAAAAGGAAACCTGTAGCCAAAAATTTTACACTCATCAGCATTATGGTAAAAATGAATTTTTTATTGGTTAATGGTCAATCTTGCGAATTTCCCAGAGAATGGCATGTAGCTTGTATTCAAATAAATAAACTACAAAAACTACTAAGACAGAAAATTTTACAATATCTTGTTTTTTACTATTCAGAAGGGACGCCACACATTTGCCGCTTAACGACTTGGAGGATAGGCACTCATATTCATAGGTTTTACTCACAGCAACTTTACAGGCATTGAGCTGATCCTCAATTATCGTGAAATATCAATAAACATTGATAAAATTCTCGCCGAAAAATAAAAGAAACAGATTAAAGTCGCATTACGGCACGATTTCCCAGTCTTGCAAATTACAAGTTCCTTTCTGTGACACATGTAAGAGCACCAATTAGTTTAGACTTCTAAGCATAATTACTTAGTCAACTTTTCCGTTTTTTAGAAGCCAGTAGATAAAGCTTGATAAAAAAATCGAAAATGAAATTTCTTTGGTCGTTTTGCTCACCTTACCGACATTTTCAATAACATTAAGTCTCTTGCGCTGTCCATATATGGTTTCTTTGCTGTTATCACTTTTGTCACTATGTTCTACAATAGAATTCGCAAGGAAGCGATAGTTATGAAAGTTGTTGAGTGATTTGCTTCATACTGTCCTCATTTGAAGAAAAAATACTAAAAGCGATAAAATTTCTTTGATATTTTTTTGAAGTTTTTCTGCGCTTCTATGCTCTAGAAAGATAGAAAGATAGATCATCGTCAGAAACGCCGGAAAACACTGTTTTTGACGCGTACCCACTGTTTTTAAGACCGAAAAAAGACATCTTTAAATTTCATTCCTTCCTTAGAATTCCCTTGCTGTGCATGTCTGATGAAGAATACTTTTTGAACCGGATTTTTTATATTCATTGATAAAATAATAAACGTATGAAACAACAAAAAGCGAATGGTAAACAATCGTATATAAGTACGAATTTGGTCAGTTATGAAATGCGATATTTATAGGTATATCACAGCTGATTCGGAACTTTTCGACCCAACAGCGGTATTTTCAAATTTAACGACTGACGATACCTCTAAAATTAGTGAAAATTCAGACTAAAATACGCATAAAAGCATATGATAAGTGGAAAATTAAAAGCCATTAGAAAGCGAATTTCCAGATTTATTACGACAAAAAATTTACTATGCTCAAATTTACTTTATCATACCCGTGGCCAAATATAATTTTTGACAACTTAAATAAGTTTTTTCATAGATGTTCTGTGGGTTGTGGGCTTTAAATCACCATTCCCTCCCCTGAATGGCTGCTGACCATACATGCACAGCATGGGAATTCTGGGGGAGGGGTGGATGAAATCCTAAAGTGCCTTTGTTGGGCCTAAAAAATGGTGGGTCGCATTGAAGACATCGTCTTTCGACGTTTCGGACGATGCTCTATCTTTCTAGAGCATGAAAACAAAAAATTCGAAAAAAATAAAAAGACATAAATAAATTGAACAAAATATAGTCAAAACATGAGTATTATGGCGCGAAGCGTCGAAAATTTCGACAGCTTTTGAGCAAATTGATAGCTAAAAATGCTTAAAAAGCACCTTTTCTACGAATTTTTAGAAAATTTTCAGAAACTTCCGAAAAAATGTCAATTCTGGGGGGTGAAAAATTTTCTGGGAGAGGGGAGTGAAAATTTTTCTTGGGGGTTGAACCCCCCCCAACACCCCAAGATCATGTATGCTGCTAACCCCACAAAATCGCTGTCGATACCCACCCCAGAACTTTTACATTTCAAAAAATCAGAGAAAATGTGCCGTTTCAAGCGTTTTAGCGATTTTTCAGCTTTAAAAGGTCAATTTTTCGGCGCCTTGCACCATATACTCATTTTGAACTATATTCCGTTGAATTTGTTGAATTTTTTGGAAATTTTTTTGGTTTAATGTTTGTAATAGAATGAGTATAGTCAGAAACGTCGAAAAATACGCGTTACCGTCGCTTTTAAGTTTGAGATTTCCTAAACAAATGTATCAACAGAACCAAAAATCAAATTTTTAAATCCAAAACTCACATTTTGTTTTGGTAATTGATTGTCGTTGCCAACAGGTATGCTGGGTCTGAATAGCAATTGAAGATCCACAGACTGTTCAATATTTGACATGGCATCCAAAGGCATTCTGTCAGGGGCTTGTAGAGCCGCAATAATGTAATGAGCGTGCCGTTCGAGCATCCTAATTAAGGATTAAAAAATAATGAAGCAACTCGGTGAAGCTAGGGATCGAGTCCTGGCCACACATGCATGTGGAGGGCGACTCCTAGAATGGGAAATGAGAAATTTCAGGGGAAAAATAAGGAAAAATAAAGATAAAAAATTCATGTGAATCAAACATTTCTGTGCAATAGTGCTTGAAAATGATCATAAACTGTGGATTAACAAGTTTTCACACCATTTGGGCATTCATGCCAGTTTTGAGGTCACTTATGGTTAAAAACAACTTTCCTTTCTAGTTGACCCCTCCCTCCAGATCGCTGATTAGTTCGCGTCACCAAATACAACTTTACTCAAGAAATCTCGTATGTTGCTTCTTAATTGGAAAATAGCGTTTCATTGACATCAAGGAATAGAATGTTTATCGGAAAGAAGCAAAGAAAAAGTTTTCAGGGAAAGAAAGACAAAATTCAGGCCGAAAACGGACAACATTCGAAAATTATTTGTAAGAAAGCTTGAAATCCTTTACAAAGTCTGAATTATGGTCCGATATTTCAAAGTTAGCGTCTAATTTTTGGATAATGAAGTCCATTAATCAATAATCAACTCATATTCCGATCTGACTCACTATACTGACAGCTTTGTCTGCCTTTGATTAGAATTCCATTTTCGAAAACACCCCTTTACCCTTTATGACTCCGAACTATTCTTACCCGCGATAAACGTTTCCGCAAGTGTCTATATTTCCTATAACACTGAAAAAAATCTGTCGGATTAACCCAACAAAGCTGGGTGTAAATTTGCGTCACAACTTTGTCGAATCAATCGAGCCCAACAAAGTTGGGTTAATCCTATTCAACTTTCATGCACACATGGGGTAACAAAATTGGAATATCAGCTTCTTTACCCAACTTCGATGGATAAGTTCAACATGTTTTTTCGCAGTGGATAAATGCTTGATTTTGATTCCGAAACGCTGTTTAACATGATAAATTTTCTAGGACATAAATGCAGCTCTTTTGACAGTCATATGGCTCATGAGTTTTTCCGGAACTAATTTGTTTATCAATCTAGAATATCTTTTCAGAGCGGTCAGAAACAATTCCATAGCTGCCTCTTGCTTATCTTCATTATTAAACTTTCTCGACTTTGCTTTTTCTGAACTTCACCCATTCACATTATATTACTGAAACAAATCAGCTAATTAGGTGGACAGATCCTCTTATAGCACTTTCATGCGCATCATGCCGTCAAAATGTTTTTATTGCAACAATGTCTAAAATAATTGCTCTAATGTACCCCTTTTATCTTAATTCATCGGTCTAAAACGATAATACTGTTTTTACGACAAAGTGTAACGTTTTTTACGCTTGCGAATTTTACCTACTCTTTGCTCCTACAACAATGTGCTTCAACTAAATAAGGACAAATTCAAGTTAAAAGCAACAAAAATATGTCTTGGAATAATTTTGTCATGTGCTATTGGAGAGTCTTTTAAGCAAAAGAGTGAAATCGAAATCAAGGTGGAATTATAATTTTTTAAACACTCACGCATGCAGGAGTCATATCAACTCAGTTGCATTACTTTAGTACTTCTATGTCATCGTCGTCGTCGCCAAATGGATTCTTCAAGTCTTCGGCTACATTTAACCAACCGACCGAGAAAGTGAATTGAAGAAAAGTCAAAAATGGAAAAGCCAGGTCAACTTCTCTATCTTCAAATTTAATGTATTGGTGACCTGCGATAACATAATTTATTAGGGTCTAATTAAGATACCATCTTTGGCACACAATTGAAAATTTTTACGTCAATTTGTTGAATGAAATAGAAAAAGAGTGACACGCTTGACTGGATTTTTGATAGGAATTGCTTTTTTTACAAAATTAGGGACTCAATTATAAGTATACAGTCCTTTAGGTAGCTTTGATATTCTATAAGTTTTTTCATTCAAGGTTATTCGGCACATTTTCGCACAGTACGGACGGATAAGTCATCGTCTTGAGAGGACAAACACTTAAAACATCTAGTTTTTAAATGAATGCCCACCCACAAAACTTTATTAGGCATCACCAAGCTCATCTAAAAAGTGCAGAATAAGGGAATAGCTCCGAACTCTATTTCTACATCATCAATTCGCGCTAAAAATGAACTGGCATTAAACACGTCATCTAGTAGATATAAACTTAAACGAGCGACCGAAAAATGAATAAGAGAAAATATTGTTCGTCAGTTAAACAAGTCGACATACACTAAAATCTAAGGCTCGGGGATGTACAGGACAGTTCTTGTCGGTTATATTTTTTAAGGACTAGCGCCTATAGACACAGGAATTTTACATCTCTGCGTTAGGACAGATTTTAGTTTTTGGCGCCTCGAGTCATGCGTTCTCGTTCTCATAATTTCCACAAGCGCAAGCCATTTCATTAACGATACTTTTGAGTCAAAAAAAGAGGTATTTATTTGCACTGCTAAGATGTTATTCACTTTCAAATCTAGCGAAGTCAATAATAATTGAATGATCTTGAGTAAACAGGCATATGGGAGTCTGAAGGTTTTGACCCAAGAAAAAAGGTTTAATTCTACAGATAAATCATGCAAACCAGGGGTATTGGTGTAGTATGTCTTCACCTTGCCAAAAATGCACCCACCTAGGTGTAGCATGTCTCCACCTCACCTAAAATTATTTTTTATGGATATTGCTTCTAACATAACTATTTTGTAAAACATACCTGTACGGGTTTAACCATAGTTCGCATGAGTGGTACCTAATTTACATAACTTAAAACTAATTTACATAACTTTTAGGAGAGGTCGCCGGAAATACAACCGTGGTCGCTTACTCCAAGAAAATCGTGCACCCCCAGCACACTTGAACTTTGGAAACAGAATAATTGGACCCTGGGTGTTTGGGTCAGTTTGGAAACGAGATAATGGAACTCAGGAGCTTCGTATGTTCCATGTACTTCGACGGGATGAAATCACGTTAAAGGCCACTATCATTCGCAATGTTGCCTCTGGTACAATGATCTGGTCAGATGAATGGGCAGCTTATTGGAATATACAAAACTGGCCGGGTTACAACTACATTCACCAAACAGTGAACCACCAGCAAAATTTCATAGATCCCATTACAGGTGCGCACACCCAAAGCATTGAAGCTAACTGGGGTCATGTAAAAACCGAAATTGTTAGAAAAATGCGAGGCACGTCGCTTACTTTGCTTCCAGGGCATTTAGCACAATATTGGTACAAGAAGCAGCATATCCAGACGCCTTTCAACGACATCATCGCCGAAATAGCAAGACAATCTCCTTATTTAGTTCCTTTTTTCTTGGATCTTATATCGCAATAATTAACGATATAATTTTTTTCAGTGATAAAAACAAAAAAACAACAAAGAAACAAAAAATTTTATCGAGATAGCGACGCACCAAGGAAGCTGGATGTCTTCCTATCTATAAAAGAATTAATTTAGGTGAGGTGGAGACATGCTACACCTAGGTGGATGCATTTTTGGAAAGGTGGAGACATACTACACCAATACCCAAACCAGGTGCAACAAAATTTTCTTACGTTGATGCTTGACATCATCGACAACCCATTTAATAATGTAATTTAGCATTATTTTTACGCTTATGCCAGTTTCTGAAGCCACTATTGTCAATAGAGCTAGTTTTTTCTCTTTTTGGCTTTTCGGAATTGAGCTAGTGTCTTTGAATGGTTGTTGTGCACTCGTAATGCTTATTAATTTACACATCATTCATTTCAGCCAAAAAACGATTCCATTTTAGGATAGTTATGAAAAATTTACTTGCTGGACTAACGAGTTCTTTCTGTAATTTTAAACTAGCAAAGAAAAATGCTCCGATGGAACAAAAAGGACAAATATACTTGGAATAGAGGATTATTAAAGACATAAAAGGAGGGGACTAGGCCAAAGTCACCTATGCGCACAACAAATCATAAGAATCTGCTAAAAATCAATCTTTCTCTAAGCAACACAAAAATCATAGGTAGCGCGTTAGCCAGGCCCGGCCCGTGCATCAGCGAGGCCTGAGGCGAGAACGAAAAAATGGGGCCTTAAGAAAATTTTTCATGCAATTTCATAATGTACATTCACTCATTTTTACTGTATTTTATTTACGTTACATAACTGGTGAGACAAAAGCGCAACACATATAGGTACCTTATAAAGGCTTTCGTCTAGCTTTCTCCGCTGCAAATTTTTCAATAAGATTAGAATAATTTATCAGCTTTCCTTGTTTATGTTCAATATACATAATAGCGAAATCGGAAAGTTTCTCTTAACCCAAGGTTGACCGCATAGATACGTTTTAATGATCTTCAGTTTCGAGAAGCTCCTCTCTGCACCAGCTACCGTAACAGGCAAAGTCAGTAAAATTCGCAATGCGATACAACAATATGCAAATATTTCAGCTAGTCCTTTTTTGTGAACGAGTTTCGATGTATCGAGTACACTTGGGTCGGATTTCGATTCAGACACCAATAATTTTTGAAAGCGTGACCAATTCACTTGCCAAGTCACTTGCATTGATGTCCATATCATTACTATCAATTAAACAAATTTACAGGTCGCTGCAGTGTTGCTCAATGTCACTGACATTTTTCAGCTTAATTTTCTAATAATAAATAAAAAGCCGAATTTGTCTCAAAAATTTTGAAGTAAAATAAATCTTTCGCTCAAAGAATTCAAGGCTGTATCATTTGAATGTTTGAAAAAGGTTTTGTAACATCTATTGGTTTATCAAAACCTTATTAATCAAACTGCCGCCGTTTTTTTCACATCGGAGGTTAAACAAAAGAAGAAAAAATTCGCTCGAAACAAACCGAGAATGGGGAATTTTTATCGGTTATTGTAACAAATAATCAAAATTCAACACGTGCAATTTGACGAAAATGTAACACGTACAGACAAAAAATGAAATTAGGTTAAGCCGGTCAAAGTTATCAACACAAAAATTGGCAAATTTTCGTGAGCCAGACTAAAGCCTTTCAGTAACTCAGCAAAATTTCAAGAAGTGGAAACAAAGCGCAAGCATTGCAATTTAAAAAAGCAGAAACATCAAGTGTTTTTATCTACAAGAATTCTCACAAAAATGCTTATGAACATGAAGAAAATTTGGTTCACCGCGCGTAAAGAAAACTTCGTACACTAATGATATTTTTACTATTATGCAACTTGATAAAAACAGCTCCATTACGTATGCGCCCTTTGCTGTCATCCAGTCATGACAAAGTTTTGTCTGTAATTTGCCGTACTGTTTTATATCAAGCAACATTATAAAGAAAAGCAGTAGGCACCTATTGTTAAAGCTAAGCCAGGGAGGCCTCGATCCATTTTTATTGTGTTATGATTTGATTCTATCTACCTATAATACACTTAATTTAGAATTTTTATCAAACTGAAATTTACTTTAAAAATAAGAAAAATTTGTGAGGCCTGAGGCATAGGCCTCGGTCGCCTCACCCACGGGCCGGCCCTGGCGTTAGCGCGTGCCTTTAATATACTTGGGTACCCCAACATATGTCCACCCTCCTACAACAACACTGGGACATATCTGTATTAAGCAGTTTTTTAAAAAAATAGGTAATCAACAAATTCGCTGCCGTATTGTGTAAAGAGCATGTAAAGTTTTACTGTTACGTTATGACATATAGATTTCAAAAATTTTGGTTGGTCACACGACTTTTCTAGGTCAGTTTTGCATTCTGTTTAGTCTGGTTTTTTAAAATGTCGGCCATTGAGTAAATTCTAAAAGAGCGGAATGAGAAGTATCTAAAGGTGCGCTTATTTGAAAAATTCCCTGTACGATTGCTAAAACAAAAAGTAGAATATTCTGGATTCGGTCCCTTAGACAAATCCGTATAATTACTTGTTTTCAGAACAAATTTTTCTTATCGTATCATAAAATATGTTGATAAAATAGTTTTTTATATTTATGTCGATTTTCTCAAATCAAAGCATCTCATTCGATAATCAATCGATTTTTAAGATGGCCCTTATTCGTATTGGACTTTTCATTATCTATTGATCCAGTCATTTAATATAAGTGTAGTAGAATTAAGTTTTTGAAAATATTCGCTTGGATTCAATAAGAAACCACTATGCTGAAAGCAAAATATTTGGCAATAAAACTAGACCGCAAAATTTGATTGCAAAATCGATCACACACATATACATAATAACAAGACTATCTGAGAACATACTGCGACACGTCAATCCGATTATCACATTTAATTGATTTGACACAATAAAGAAGCAGTTAGAATAATGAAGAGTAGTAGTTAACTACAAGGAAATACCTAAAATGTCGCTTTCATTTAGCACGTATAACAAAGTACATGCCATGTCGAGATGAAATTCACCGCATTCAATTTTTCGTAATTAATGCCCAATTTCCTAATTTCCTGATTAGTCATTTTTGGAAGAAAAAACTGAAATTATACGAATATAAGAAATTACCTTAATATGACAGTCAGTGTCTGAATTCCCCGAATAAAAGTATGTTAAATAATGATCAATTCATGAATTAATTTTGACCTTTTAGTTTAATTTAGATCGGTTCACAATAAGACTCCATCATTGAAAGTAACGTGTCTTTTTCTAATTCAACGAAGTAGAAGCATGGCAGATTGAACGCTAAACAGCGTGGTAAAAGATATAAACATTTTTGTTTCCTTGAAGCTGAATGTCTCAAAACATGCAAAATAAAAAATATTTTCAAGAATAAAAATTGTCAAACATACATCGATAATAAGCAAAATTATTGTACTCCGAATTCATGACTAACAAATCGATTTTAAGCTTATTAGAAGGAAATTCGAGACTTTTTATTTTTTTGTTTAAAATCTGTTTAATGCCCGTTTAAGTGGTCACAAATATAGATGCACAGCATGGCCGATCTGGGAGAGGTCAGCCGGTCTGAGGGTTAAGAGTTGAGCTTTCTTAGGCCGAAATGACTCTAAATACTAGGCTAAGCGCTAAAAGAGCGTTAAAACTACGTTATTATATAGTTTCTGGTTAATTTAAAGCACTTTCGAAGTAAATTTTCAATTTAATCCGTTTTTTGCCTTCATTTTGCCTCATTTTCCCGAGAAAATTTTTCTATTTTTTCCATTCATGGGGGTTTAAACCCCAAACCCCCCACGTGCATATCTGGTCACAAACTTACAAATGAATGAGTGGTTAATTGATCTGAATTCTTACCGATGAGGCAAAACATGAAGTAGCCCCAGACTGCAAAGGTGGCTGTCTGGGTATAAACCAACGGAACGCATATATCCCTATAGTTCAACAATGTACGGAAATTGGCCCGGATGGAATTAATTTCCTTGATTATCGCGAATTGATTGTCCAAATTTTGTCGAATCACTTCGTACATCCAAAATAACGGGTAGTTACAGTAAAAGTCTGGATTCGGCAACGACGAAAGAATTTCGTGTTCTTCCGGATGCAAAAGTCCGCTTTCGACCAAACTGTACAAGTCGGCGTATTTATTTCCTACCGTTATCGATATTGATCGCCAGCCAAGTACAAAAGTTAATAGCAAATATCGGGCGATGGATTTGCGGGCTAAGCGGCTGCTGTCATCGTTTTTTGGAAACATGGCGTTTATGTGCGATATGAGATCATCTGGCCAGGGCATAGCTTGAACCTGTGGCGCAGAACATGAAATTAATTATATTGTAGTAATATTTGTTCGTGTTGAGGGTTGAAAATTAAAAAAAGCAAAATACACTTTTGTTGACCAGTCCAGTATCAAACATGCTTTACATCTTGGAAATTTTGGAGGTCAGCTGCAAAAGTTTTGGCTTGAAAGCGATAAATACGCGTCAAAAACACTATTTTTCTCGTTTTTGACAATGTTCTTTCCCTCTAGAGCACAGCGTAATATGACATTAATATTCAAGAAATTTAGTTAAATTGAACAAAAGGTCAAAAGTAAAACATTTAGCTTGAAGCGACGAAACATTGACACATTTGAGCCAACAGATTGCTAAAACGCTTAAGATAGCCAGCAACATTTTTCGGGAGTCAATAGTCAACGCCAAACAGGGGAAGCAACCAAATTCTACAGGGGCTTTATAAGGCAAAAGTACAAAAAATCGTTAAGAAACGTGCCAAAAATTCAATTATGGGGGTCTAATCGTAAAATGCGGGGAATATTTTGGAATCACGGCGGTTTAAGCTTCTCCAAACCTCCTATCCCCACGCCCACGTGTGGTCAACACTCAAAAGCTAAATATTAAATCCTCTCAAGAACACGTATGGTCATCTGTCAACTCTCGCGGCAGTAAGTGTCCTATGCACTCTGATAGCACGTCGGTATCAGAGAGCGCGGGTTCGAGTCCTGGTTATCTATTTCTACCCTATTCACTATACTAACCGTTCAGGGACTCAGTTATAGGCGGACAGCATATATGGTCTGGGCCTCAGTTTCATCTTTTCCAGGCTAGAGTACAGAATGAATACTACAATGATAATAATTACCTCAATTTACTGTTTTGCGGTGATTTCCAACATTTTTGGAAAAAAATTCGATTTTTCAGCCCTAATTCCGCATTATTTTCCTTTAATTTAATTTTTCCTGCTTCTAAACGGCGCCATCTTCCCGTGTACAAATCTGGTGTGAATAAAATAATTTTGTTTCACAAAAGCTAGCGCTTTTTATAGTAATAATTTTTAACGTAAGTAAGACAAAAAACTGTTCTCCAATTTGGTTTAAAAATTCACAAAGAATTATAGGAAGAGAATAATATTAAAAAGAGCAGAGAAAATCAGTAGATCTTCATGCTGATATTATTATTTTTCATTTTGCAAAATGTTTCATGAACCAAAACCGATAGTCATTTATGTAATTACTTTATTTTTATTTTAGCATATTCTAGTCCGTTCGAATTTATTATCGCTTTAATGGCCGAATGACTGCAAGCCTGGAATAGTGTCGGCGTCAGCTACTACGAGGTTTGATACGTTCAGCTTACGCGCTAACATGAAGCGTTCAGAATCGAAACGCGTGTTGCAAAAACTCAGTTTTAGACAATCAAAACAATTAAATGATAATCAAATTAATCAACTTCTGTTGAATATTTCATGCATACAAAAAGCAATTTTTACAATTACTTCTAATCTTCCTGCAATAATTGGAATCCTCTCGAGGTCTAGACGACGGCTCTTTCGAAAGCACGCATGCAATAGTTCAAAGGTCTATTTTTTACATGAAGAAATGATAATCAATGCATTCCAAAGTGGGGTTTTTACTTGGATCTGTTTGATTTAAAAAACTAATTTCAATGAAAACAATCGAAACCTGGTACAGCACTAATTTTACTACAACAAAATTATCAACTCGATCAGCTGCTTATCAATGATTAAAAACCTGCTGTATAAAAAGAAATTCAGCTATGCTTAATCGTCGTTTGCATATCATGGCTGGTCTGTGAAAAGGTGGTCAGCATCCGTTAGCGAGGGGAGACCACAGATGCACAGCATAGCCAGTCTGGGGGAGACAAGTCGATTTGGGGGTCAATAAGCTTTTTTGGGCAAAAATGACACCAAAAACTGAAATAAATGCCAAAAAACGTTAAAATCACCTCATTCCACATTTCTGGTCGATTTCAAGCACTTTTGAAGAAAATTTTCAATTTTCATTCTTGGCCTTTATTTGCCTCATATTCTCCACTAAATTTCCAATTTTTCATTCTGGGCGGTCTAGATCCCAAACCCCTCACGTGCATGTTTAGCTTAGACCCCTCAGAATCTGAAATAACCCCATGAATTACGGTAGACCCTCACCATTGAACTTTTTGATATTTTTTTGTAATTTCGCTTTTTCACAGCCTCTGATTTTGATCGCTACCCATGTATGGTGGTCAGCTTATGTGAGCAGCACCTACATTCTGGGAATGCAAGATTTTCCAAAGATCAAAAATGGTCTTTAAAATAGTGGTATGGCGTACAAAAGACCATTTTCAACGTTTCTCATCGAGTACTGTCCATTGGCATCAAAAAATTGCGAAAAAATAAGAAAAATTTTCAAAAACTAAATTCTGGGGGGTTATTTTGATTTATGAGGGTATTCGAACTAATGGGGGTGCATACCCCACCAACCCCCCTTTCCTACGCCCACTGTGATGGTCAGGAGTTTAGAGTTCGGCCGTGGAGTTTTTTCGACCTAAATTGAAAATTGCTTCAACCCATTTAATAGCATTAATTGTATGCATTAAGTGACAATTTTTCGGGTCAATTTTGAGCACTTTTGCGGGAACTTTTGACTTTTGCCCGTCTTGACCTTTTAGTTATATTTTTTCGTAAAAATTTTCTCTCCGTTCTTCTGGAGCGCGCGCAAAATTCCTCCTGCCTTAACGTGCATGTGTGATCGCGTCTCATGCCGGACCTCGTATAGTACATGGCACTTAATATTGTAATATTGCAGCAGAGGTGCTACTACACAGTTTGAAATGAATATTTTGAAGTCAAACCCGTGAAGTTTATGTTATATTGTTTTTCAATTTTATTAACTATTTGTGCAGAAAGTGAGCAAGAGCCTGAGTAGTCAGCTAGTACAATACACACGATCCAGAGCGGAAAATCCGAGAAACCGGTGCAGGTATAATTTCGATCACGTAATGGAAGGTTTAAGGTGTCCACGTTACAATATGCATTTATATTAAGTTTGTCGAAATCAAATCAAAATTAAAGCTAGGTCTTGATAATTGATTTTAATTACTTGAGCCCACCATCGCGATACTGTCTGGACAACGTAAAATCCGAGGAGGAACTGAAGCGGTATCCTGTTGGTGAAATTGTCGAACATTCGCACCCAACTCTTTATGGTGGGCCTACTAGAAGCGGGCATAATGTATATGATAGTAAATCTGATCATGTAATAAGCTACTATCCAAAACATCAATTGTTTCAGAACGCATTTCCACAAACTGCCCCTCCATTTGAATAATGCGCGCATAAAACTATCCGAATATTTCACAGTCATTTCGCAGAATGGAAGAAAACGCACTTATTTCTCGAATATCAAAATGCGATCGAAATCAATTTGATTACGAGCAGTCCCATGAGATCGAAATGGGTGATTAAAAAAAGAAACGAGGAAGTGAGCGATTGGTTAAAAATGCCAAAGTCGTATTTTGTGGAACTTTATTGATTTAGAATTGCAACTTGACGAAATATTAATAAATGAGGATATAAAATGGATTGCTAAAATCGTATAGGCACTTCGTTTTTCGGTTTACTTCATCAACATCGTTATGCGCAACGTAGATTTTTCCTACATCATTTAAAACACTGACTTTCATAACGTGATGAAGTGAACGACACGAGCCAAGGAAACTAGATTTTTCGATCAACTACAAAAAGACAAAAGATACAAAATGCGTCGTCGGTCACCACCTCGACTCAAACCCGAGATTTGCAGCATACTTTAGATCAGACTGGGAAGGAAGGATAAATTTTTAATAGATACGCCTACAAAATGACCATAAAACAGGTTTCTGTTGAATTTTGTGATCAAATGATTTGGTGATTTCATCCCTTCTTAGATCGCCTATTATATATCTGTATTCTTCAAGAATCGAAAACCAATTTCAGTGATACGAGTGCAATTAACACCTATGAGCATTAAATAAAATCGCTCTTATTCAGTGTCATGAACTATTAAAGTTTGAGAATTTTTAAATTTGCTTTCTATGTACTCTATTTCAACTTAATATCAATTTTATAGGCTAATTTAGCACAAAAAAGATATCCAGCTGGGCCCTAGACCAAACATGCACCTATCGTTACCTGCTAATGTCCGCTAAAATAATTCCTAAAATTTATGCCCAGATTTTCATATGAAATAAATTTTTTGATAAATTTATAAATTTATAAATTCTTACTTCTAAAATTTAAGTAGAACTGACTACAGACAATAGACTTTTTCTCTTTATATTCTAATAGTCTAAAAAATGCTGGATTTAGCATAAAAGTCTCTGTTTTCAGACGACTTTGTGCACTTCTTATTGATGTCTAAATTTTGATAAAACCTGCTTTTTATGTCTGTAGACTTCTACATCCCAAGCATTCCAAACTACGAGTAGGTACTCTGGGCGCATAAGCGGAATTTCCTCATAGTATGAAGATTCATTCTCAAAACTTTTTTCTGGCTCGGAGATGAGTACTATGTGGACTATTTCAGAAAAATATAAACGTCAGGCACGTGGCTCAAGGTGGACAAGTCCCCTTAAAGTTTTGAAAAACGTGTATTTTTTACAAGGCTTACCCAGAGTAAAAAATCAAAAGAAAACGCATCTGAAAGACAGTCAAAATATGTTTTTAGCGCAATGTTAAGTTGATAAATCCGAAATTTTCTTGCTCGCGCTGACTTTATATTTTTAATTTTGTTATCTTACAAACGCCTTAAAGTTGAATCATAGTGAGGAAAATATAATTTTAAGCGCTTTGTTTTAAAATCGACTGATTTTTGTATTATACGCTAAAAATAAAGGGAATTTATTAAAAATTTCTCGTGTATTTTTTCTTCTATCGCTTATCTTGTTATGGTTATCCAGATACCTGACTTCAAAAATTTAGTCCCGAAATTCCGAAGGCCAGCAAATGACTGATAAACGTAGCGCTTATGAGATGCGTCGAAAAACAGTAATGGCTAGCTCAATGTTAGAAAGATAAGCTTCTAGTCACTATTATTTGATAAAAATAACGTGCAAGTCAATATGTGCAAATGCACGAAACGGTCGGCAACCTCAAATGATATTTATTTGTACAATTGAAGAACACGAATTTTAATGCCATTGATCGTATATATTACGTGCGATATAATCAACCAATGCGATAAAAGCATCTACGAAAATGAGGTGAAGCAGCCAAAAAAAGACGACTAGCAAGGGAGATGCTTCAATGTCATATAAAGAGCTAAAAATATTCGGAGATAAACTGTCATTAATATCATGTAAATTCGACAAGAAATCATTGCTGAAATGGCGCACATTTGAGAAAAAGTGTATATTTTTTCACAATAAAAATTTGAATAAAAGTGCAAAATAATACTTATCGAATTCCTGAAAAAAATTTTTTGCGGCCCATAATCATAGGTGCACAAGGTTAGGGTCGGCAGGGGGATAAAATCCCGAAAATGAAAACAGTAAATTTAACGTTCACGATTTCTTTTGCTGTTTTAACGATTCAAAATGGTCGAAACAGCCTATAAAAAGTTTTTTCGTGGTGATCTCGCATTTTAAAAGCATTTTTAATCCATTTTGACTGTATTGTATCACTTTTAAAACTAAAAAATGCAAAAATTCATCAATTTTGGGCGTTTCGGAAAACTTTTAACGTTTTTACTGCTTTTGACCTCAGAAATGATTAAAAAACGTTCCATCATCTCGAAATTGCCGGACAGCACCTGTCCGGCTGACCCTTCAGAGGGGTAATATCCCCTCATCCCCTATGTGCATGTACGCCCAGAATCGATAAACACTTTTCTGCTCCGAGATAGCATGCAAGGAACACAATGTACGCATTTTACCTTCTAATTTTATTCACATTGAAAACGTTAGATGCATTTCTAGAAATCGAAAGGTTTATTCATGAAATTAGCTCAATTAGCTTGATTCAATTGCGTACACGTTAAAGTCTCGTAGCATGTAAAATTTTTTTAGACATAGTCTGCCGGTAAAAGCTACTTTGTATACTTACTTACTATTTTTATATTTACGAATTATTTTTTCTCATTTTTTGCCATTTTTCCAGCTAGCCACTGAACTAGCTGTACTGCAGAATATAAGCGGTTCACAGCAGAGAAAATTCCTTGATGATCGTACCGACTGATTGATGAAATCTATAAAGATATAGAAAGATCCGGTTGTTAAATTAAAATTTTTAATTTTTGTTGATGCCTGCTGGCTACTTCATATGCGTTATACTGATAATTACATTACGAGTTATTACTAAAACTTAATAAAATATTTATCGCGAATGATTTAACTGTGGCTATCGTCCATTCTTCCGATGATGAAGGGGACAGCGGTACAGGAATCTGAACAAAGATAAAAACATAATATTTGTCTTTAAATTAATTATAACTCCTTTGCAATCGAAGCACCAAACAAATAATTACTGCAATCAATGCCACAACAAGACATTAGGCTTTACAACCCAACGAAATTACATACCTATACTGATGAGCAAGCCCGTATCCAGGATTTTATTTCGGGGAGGGAGGCGAAAATTTTTGAGGCCAGATATTTCGAAAACCATTAGGAGATAGGCGAAAATAATGGCAGTTTTGAGCGTATCTCGGCGAGCTCTATACGATGGTGAAGAAAAATTTCAAAAAAATTCAAAAATTTTTCACTCTATTCCATGTTGATATACAGCAAATTTACCATTTAAGCTGATTTCTCATCACTTAATCGACGAATTATTTCTTATCTCCTACCTGTGCACTTAATCATTGTGCTTTACAGAGAAAAACAATGCAGATAATGAATAATTCGGCGCAAGGGCCGAAAAATTGACATATTCTGCATGTCAAATTCAAATTTGAGCGGTTTTGAGCGGGCTAGAAGACAAAAAACATATATAAACAATAAATACGGCGCGAAGCGCCGGAAAAATGTCATGTTTCTCATGTCAAACCTCAAATTTGAGCTGTTTTGAGTAAGCTAGAAGGCAAAAGCTATAGCTGAACAATGAATCCGGCGCACAGCGCTGGAAAAAAATTGACATGCTCTCTATGTTTAACTCAAATTTGAACGATTTTTAGCGATTTAGAAGACAAAACTATACATAAACAATAAATTCGGCGCGAAGCGCCGGAAAATTTTGAGTTTACTTGCTCAAAAGTACGCTAAAAACCTGTTTTGGCGGTGTTTTAGACGCACTTCTCCAATTTTTAATTTTTCCCTTTGGAGGACCCTTGGGAAAAACAAAAAATTCTTCCCATTTCAGGGGGGCAGGCCCCCGCCCCACTCTGGATACGGGCCTGCTGATGAGTGTTATAAATTTATTTTAAAATTCTAAGCTTTTTGTACTCATTTATTCAACTTATTGTGATATAATATATAGAATCTAGCAGTTTTTGTTTGCGTTTTTTCCTCATTTGCATTCTTCCATGCACGCAATCAAGCAAAATCATTACTGAATAGGGGAGTAGTACACCTCTTCGAGATCAAAAACTTTATAAGAAGTAGGATATAAGTACTTACTCAATTCCATTCCCTTGTGGCTCAGCAAGCGTATTCTCATAAATCCAGTCAACATATTCTTTCACTGACGTATAAACACCTGGAATATCGCGTTGTCCGCAGCCCTCGCCCCAACTAACAATACCAAATAAATAGTATTTATCTGTAAAACAGTAGATGGTTCATGAACGGAGGTAAGTTTTAATCAGACATACACGTGGGGTTCTGATAGTTAGACCCCAGAAGAGTAAAAGGCAACATTATTCGGGAAATAAGTAAAATCAAGAGTGAAAACGAGGAAAGATTGGAACGTTTTTTATGCAAAACTGCTTGAGATCGCCTAGAAAGTACCGATTACGGTAGTTTTTACGCTGTTTTAACATTAATATTAAGTTTTAGAGCCATTTTAGCTATAAAAAAGCTCTCTAGTCGACCCTAGACAGGCTGATCTCCCCAAATTTCTTAGGGATTTTTACGAAAAATAAATATTTGAAGCAATGTTTGTAAACATTTTCGGTCAAAGGTAGTTCAAAGATATGCGATCGGAGGACTTGCGCTTAAACTAACCAGTTGAAACCAAGCATTCAAAAAGCCAACAAGCATATTTATTTTTTTTGAAAAGCATGGATTTCAAAAGAACGATACCTTTCAGTTCACGTTTGTTTATTTTATTTATTTCATTATGCGTTTCAGAACGTTTTATGATTTACGAGCATGTGTCCTACTAAGCTGTTTCTTGCGAAATTCTCACAAGCTTTATTAATTTTATAGATTTGATTAATTTATCAATTTTATTTAAAATTTAAATACAATTTTATTTAAATTATAAAATTTATTTATTGATAAAAATTGATAAAAAAATAAAATAATTCTCACCAGCTATTTGACAAGCAAACGGTCCACCTGAGTCGCCATGACAGGCGTCGCCCAGACCTATTTTGGACCCAGCACAGAACATTTTAGGGCCCAGCTTATTACCATACTTTTTCGCGCATTTATCCCTAGGCGTGAACTTTATTTTAGCGTACTGTAAGATTCGAGGAAATTCTTCATCGGTTTCAACGTCTAGAAAAAATATTTAATGTAAATCCAGGAAACAAGTCTTTTGAAGAAAGACACTGCAATTCTGGAAGAATAAGCTCATCTAGCCATTTAATGTTTCTCCTAATGAAAGTTGCATGTGTACTTTTCTCGACTGAAAAATTATGACAAAAATAATTAATGTGAATTAAAAAATTCAGGAAAATATTATTTGCTCGAACTAATTATGAAGTTGCACAAACATATTGTCGCGCAAGTATCATCTAGTGTTTTACACATGTAGCTTATGATGCGATTTAAAATTAAATTTGATTAAATGGAATAAATGTTGAATAGTCCTTGGCAGAATTCGAGCTGTAGAATTGCAAGGTCACTATTTTTCAATTTTTATTCTCATTATCATTATCATTATCATCATTATCAGACTTTATGCATGTGTTATAATAGTATAGTTTTTATTATTGTAGACGAAATAAAGGAATCTGATAGCTGACGTACCTATATGTACTTACCTAGAATTCGGAGACCATTTTCTCAGAAGAGTTAGAAGTTAAAATAATATGTATGTTTTAAAAGTAAGAATTCAGAACTGATCACAGCTTCCAAATTACCTTCCCCTCTGCTTCCCCAACCGGCGACATCACAGCTGATATTTTCGGGTATAAAATTATACCAGCTTGCTAGACAAATGGGTTCCACATAGTCGTTGAATTCTAAGCCAGATTTTACATCTACGTCCACAATGGCTATGTCGTCATTATGCGATTTGCCACCTGCCAATAATTGTAATCTACTATTCATTATCCGAAAAAACATAATATTAAAGCTCTGACTCTGAAGCTCATTATAAAGTATTTTTAGTACATGTACCCAAATTTTAGAACAATGCACGATAAGTGCTATTTTTGTGGCCCGGGAGGTTTCTAAGAAGTTGAAGGTTTAAAGGGAAGGATTGGCCAGAAGTTGCAAAGCATAGATGGTCTGGGGATCAGTCCGGTCGGGTGGTCAAAAGCACACGTTGGCGTGAGGGGTATGCACCCTCCCATGACGGCCGAATAACCCCCTCCCCAGAAACCGAAAAACAACCCCCAGAATTCGATTTTTGAAATTTTTTTGTTTTTTTTCGCAATTTTTGATGCCTATGCATAGTGCTCGATGAAAATCGTTCAAAAATGGTGTTTTTTCGCCATACATTGCGAACAAAACTTCTTTACCAGTAAGTAATCATGATGCTGTTGTGAATAGTCTTTTAAAAAGTTACCTTCACTAATAATTTAAAATTAAAATTAATTTATAGTTTAAAGTTTACACAACCATTGAGTCAGAATAAACAAAGTTAGATTCGTAATCCTGATTTTACGGTGAACAGTTTGTAAGAAACTTAGCTTGTACAAGCTACGACCTCCTGGATCAGAATAACCTGAAGTGTAAAGTTAATACAACCGGCGGGTGAAAAGAAAATAGCAGTCAAGTTCTTAAATCCTGATAGTAAAAAGAAATCTTATGTTTTAAAACACATTTAACAAAAACTTACCTTTGGCAATGCTCTGTAGCAAAACTTAATTTTTAGTGTTAGGTTTACACAATCGATGAGTGTAAAGAATGTCTGAAATCTTATTCATAATCCTGATGCTCCGAATAACATTTAATAAAAAATTGACCCTATATAACGCCAAAAGAGCACAACAAAACTTTAGTGCAAACTGCTTCACACCTTCATTTCACGCAACTAATTTATCCAGTAGAATGTATAAACCTTAAGCGTAAAGCATTCTCAGAGTTAAGATCATATAACAACTCATTATGGAAGAATCTAAAGTGCAAAGCTGATGCAGAAACGTGTTTTTAAACCAAATTTAATTTTTTACCTCCAAAACGAACTCTATATTGAGTATAAAGGAACTCATCAAACTGCGATAACTAATTTTTATGACGTTCTTTATTTTTTTACATTAGTCCGGACATACCAATTCATAACCGGAGAACTTAGCGAACAGAATAATTGCAAAACCGTTTGTTTCACGATAGAGCTGGTAATTTACACCTCCAGAAATAACTCAGTATTAAGTGTATAAAATCACGACCAGGTGCGATTTGTAACCGTTTACGTGTGCTTTCTTTCTAAAGTAGTTTGCGCAACCCGATTAATAACCGAAGAATTTGGCTGACAAAAAACCGGTAAAAGCGTGTTTTTTAATGAGAGTTTAAACTTTACACCTTCACACCTAAGTCAGTATTAAGTTAAAAGAACGCGTTTAAATGCGATTCTTAGCCTTTGAGGCGTACTTTATTTTTAGTATACTTCACACATCTTGATAAATAACCAGCGAAGTAGGCAAACTAAAAATAGTAAAAACGTGTTTTTTCGAGCACTAGTAGTGTAAACTTTAAAAATCTGAAGCTTACTCCCCATTGAGTGTAAATGAATTCGGTATAAGCCAATTTGTGTCTTTTAAGTTGTAGTACGTTTGTGCTCAAAAATTTTGGTTCCACATCCGATTTTAGATATTGACCAATCAAAAAGTAGAGAAAACGTGTTTTTTCGCCCAATGTTACACCTCTGATTTCGATCTTTACACCTCTAGAAATAAGTCAATATTAAATTTTGTGAAACGCGGTTTGCTGCGACGTTTAGCCCTTTAGGCGTACTTTATTTTTGTTTTATTTAATTTATCCCGGCTTATAATCGGAGAAGTAAGCGGGGAAATCTGAGACAGAACCTATCTTTTTACACTATCCGCTAGATTGTAAACTTTGAACCCCTGGATCTACCTCCGTATTGAGTATAACAAAGTTTGCTGGTAATCCGAAAGTAGCCCTTAGGTCGTAAAAGATTTCTATCAGAAAAAATTTCTTGGGACTCATAACCGGACTTGTTGGCAGGCATAAAGGAGTCAAATGCACGACTAAAATCTGTCTTTACACCCAAAGATTTTTTACACTCTTTACACTCCCCTCGAGAACTAATGCAAATCCGAAAAAATTTTTATCGGTAGAAATTATTCTCTACAATTCTATACTATTAAATTGAATGAGGCGTTCACCCTGAGTTGGGTAAACGCTGGCTAAAAAACCATCAAAAGTTCCTCTATGTTATAACACTATGCAAAAACTTTACACACTCATTACAAGCTGAGTATTGAGTGTAAAGAAAAACATAAAACACCCGTATTACGTTTTTTAATTATCTATCTTTTCAAAAAAAGTGCAACTCCCAAAAATGTTCCGGTGTTGCTGTAGGGGGCCGCAATATTGGGGGTACCTAAGTATATTATAGGTACGCGCTAACGCGCTACCTATGCTTATATGTTTCTGATTTATTAACGAGTTACAAAATTAAGGTCATTTGTTATTTATCACTTTGTTGATTCTTTTGAACAGATCCTTACATTTACATTTATAATTAGGTTAACATGAAAAGAATATTGAAATGTGAGGCAAACAGAAAATAGGTGTGTACGTGCTGCATACGTCAGCATAGTTTAGTAACAACAAAATACCACTCCCAACTTTACTAAATGACGAAGTAATACTTTCTGAATAAAACCACTAAGGTAGTACAATGATTAATTCCTTAAATTTGCCTTATTCCTAATACATTCTTTATACCATGCATTAAACCCAATCGATAGATCAAGACCACCTTTATACTACCCTTTCAACAGTAATTGACGTGTGGTTAGCGCCACCTGTCACATTCGAGATTAAGTCGGAGGATCGGGAGGCAGGCACATAGCTGGCCGTCCTATTTTGGGGGACCAACACCAATTTTTGGGGACTAAGCCCAAAAAGGCCAAAAAGTACAAAATAACGTTTAGAAAATTCTATTTTTTCCGATTTCTCTGAATTTTGGGGGTGGTCCGAACCCTGTCGGCATGTCCGGAGAATCGGGACACAATTATTTCCTTAGTCACTTTACAAGGACTGATTTTATTATGCTAACTTATCAGTGTTTCTTGCTTCCTTTTTTCTGCTCGTCGTGTGACAATTAGCGGGCATTGTAAACTGCACAGAAAACTAAACTAAAATTTGACAGATTCGCAAAGAAACGCTAAAAGTTCCATATAAAATTATCCGCTAGAATCAGAGATATTTAAAATCTTATGAGCATTTTCAAAAGCCATGCGTTTGCTGTTTTCGGCTAATTTACACTGAATCGCATGCACGTCGGTTTACATCATACAAAGGAGCATTTATAATTTGATATCTTGCTTTGCTGCGAGATTGTCATTCACGAGGAATCATTCTTTTCGGAACCTTTTATAATTTCCTGTTAACCCTTCGCCTGCGTGTTTCACGGCGCCAGATCACGCACTTTAAAACAGTTAATTCGGAATCAGAGGTCCAACGAATCCCAGTGGGCCAAATTTTGAAAGTTAAATCTAAGCTGTGCTTTTGCGAAAAGACGAAAACCAAAAATTTAATTTATGGATGGGGTATGCTTGACCTACTGTAACTCAGAAACCAACCTGTGAATTTTCTTCAGATTCTATAGTACGGTCATCATCAGCCATGACATCATTAATAAATACTCGGAATTTAAATGAAATTTATCCGCTGCGATTTGAGATATTTAGGAAAATGTGCTTTGAAAAAACGTTTTTCTTATGGCTTCCCGTTAGTTTACACTGCGGTGTAAAGTGGTTTACGTCAGTTGAAAGCGTATTAAAAGTTAGTCCAGGGTGGCGTAAAAAAATTTGCCCGACAGCAATTGCGTAAGCCACAAGAGCCGCCGAAACTTTTTATAGTATTCCATCGTTTCCGAGTTTCAGCGGTCCGATCGAACCGTTTTGATTAAAAATTCGGAATTAGAGGCCCGGAACACCCATTTAGCCAAAATATGAGTATCACTGTTTTATCCAATGAAAACTTTTTTTGACAAATTACACACAAAGAGACAACTCGAAATTAATATTAAGCAATAGAAATTGTTTTATCCTTATTCGTTTCTGTACTATATTTTCATACTGTTATAATATTTCGTTTACCGATAATAAAGGTAAACGAAAGCAAGTACTTATTAGAGATTTATAGCTCACCGCGATATTCTGGATGTATGAGGATGCTTTTAATCTCATAATGAACTTCATTTCGATCGAGCGCAATATTATCCCACTCACCGATCACTATGTCGTATGAGCTGAGTGGCAGATGATCACTGAAACAATCTAACGTTCAAAGCTATGGAAAATGGGGAATAAACTGTTTATCGATTATCATAGGTAGCGCGTTAGCGCGTACCTATAATCTACTTGGGTACCCCTAACACCTGTGCACCCCCCTACAGCTATAACGGGACACTTCTGGAAGGTGCTTTTTTTTAAAAGGAAGATAATAAAAAATTCGCTGCCCGTGTTTTTTTGTTTTTCTTGAAACTCAAAACTTACTATGTAAAGAAGGTGTAAAGTTTTTGTGTAACGTTATAACATAGGACAAATTTGGGACCTTTTCATACGGCATGGACAACTGGTATTGATGACTCGAACAATTGAACAGCATAGGATTATAGAGGGATGAATTCTACAGATGACCATTTTCTTGTTTTTTGAAATTCGAATTAGTTCTCGAATGGCAGTGTAAAGATTGCGAAAATCTGGGGGTGAAAAAGCACTTTTTGGTCGAGTTTTCAACCTGCTTATGTCTGATACTAACTTCTATTATGAGTTTTTTAAAATGTTTTCTGCCAGAAATGTAGAGCGGATCAAGGGCTACATTCTGCATATAAGCAAAGTCTTCTACGCTCTATGGTGAGTTAGATCCTGGGGTTTAAAGTTTACACTCTAGTGGATGGTGTAAAAAACGGATTTCAACTAAGATTTCTCCGCCGAATTTTTCCGCTAATGAGTCAGGGTAAATTGAATACAGCAGTAATAAAGTGCCTCTCAGGGGCTACACATCGCAGCAAACCGCATTTAAAAAACGCAATATTGAGTTATTTATGGGGGTGTAAAGTTCGAAATCAGAAGTAAAAAATGGGCGAAAAAACACGTTTTTTCCGAATTTTGATTAATAAATCATACCAAATATTTTTTGCAGGAGAATTT
Source organism: Mermis nigrescens (assembly GCA_036768485.1). Taxonomy (NCBI): domain Eukaryota; kingdom Metazoa; phylum Nematoda; class Enoplea; order Mermithida; family Mermithidae; genus Mermis; species Mermis nigrescens. Next base: position 160,698 of record JAVLUZ010000665.1, read on the forward strand.
TGGCACACAGGAATGTACTACGATTTAAAAGCTACAAATTGTACCAAACCGAATTTCTTTAAACTCAATGGGGAGTTCGGTACGGAATTTTAAAGTTTACAGTGTTCTAAAGGATGGAAAATACGTTTTTGTTGCGTTTTTTGTTCGCCACTTTCTCCGTCCAGAAGTCGGGATAAGTCCAATAAAATAAAAATAAAGTGCTTTATATCGGGTGCATGTCAAAGCAAATTGTCTATACATTAATATTTAGCGAGTGTAAAGTCAAAAATTTGGTGTTTAAAATGCGTTTCTGTCTTGTTTTTTCTGCCTGCTTCTCCGGTTATGAGTCAGAGACACGATTATCAAGTCTAGAAATGGACCAGGAACCAAATTTGATATGCCAGTCTGGCGCATATGTTTACACTCTACAGTGTTGTAAAGTGGTTTGCACCTATTGTTAGTTTGCTCATAGAACATTATGGAGACTTAATTTTTTTCATAAATATTAATCGTTATATCGGAACAATATCAAAATTACGAATCTGACCAAAATCTTCTTTACACTAGGTGTTTACATGAAGTTTACACTACATATGTATTTATCTTCGTTTTTGAGCATTCCAGAAACCTAATTTTTTCCTGGAAACTAGAAATTTTCAAAGAATCAAATGTGAGACGTCACGTAGGCGTGTTTGTTTACATCCAACAGTGATGAAAAGTAGTTTACACTCATTGTTTATTTGTCCTCAGACCATTGTAGACATGCAATTTTTTCATAAATGTTGATAATAATATCCGAGTAATATCAGATTCACCGGAATAAAATCCTCTTTACACTAGGCGGTTGTGTAAAGTTTGCACTGCTAATTAATCTTCGTTCTAGAGCTTAGCGAAAACCTGAATTTTTTGCCGAAATCTGAAAATTTACATGAAATCAAATAAGGGACGTCAGCTGGGCGCGTTTGTTTACACTCAACAGTGATGTAAAGTGGTTTATCTTCGTTCTAGAGCTTTGTAAAAACCTGAATTTTTTGCCGAAATCTGAAAATTTACATGGAATCAAATAAGGGACGTCAGCTGAGCGCGCTTGTTTACACTCAACAGTGATGTAAAGTGGTTTACATCTGTGTCTATTTGTCATTAAAGCGTTATAAAGACGTAATTTGTTCATGAATGTTGATCGTAATATCCGAGTAATATCGAATTTACAAATCCGACTAAAATCTTCTTTACACTCGTTGCTAGTGATAAGTTTACACTATATAATAAGCTTCATTCTAGAGCCTTATGGTAACTCATTTTTCCCTAAAGTCGTAAAATATATATGGAAACAGATGTGATACATCTGCTAGGGGCGCATGAATAGTAGTGTAAAGTGATTAACACCTAATGTTAATTTGTTCTTAGAACATTACAGAGCTTTCATTACTTAATAAATGCTGATCGTTATATCAGAGCAATATCGTAATTATTAATCCCACTAAAATTCTTTACCCTCTTGTGTAAAGTGTAAAATGTAAATTAAGTTTAGCTTTAGAAAGTTTTGGAAGCATATTTCTTTACAGGATGTTCTACGTAACATAAGAATTACTAATCTAATGTTAGTTTCTTCTGTAATAGTATTTAAAGTTCAAACCATTCAATTATTAGAAGAACCGCACAGTAAATGAAATCTAGTATTGTATTTCCAAATCTTGCTTATTAAAAGTAGGATACTAGCAAAGAAAAATGCTCCGATGGAACAAAAAAGGGGAATATACTTGGGATTGTGAATTATCGAGGATGTAAAATGAGGGGACTAGGAAAAATCTCCCTATGTTATATGCCAAAAATCGCAAAATATTTTAAAAATCAGACTTTCTCTAAACAATGCAAAAAATCGAAGTATATTCTGCTGCCTTCGAAAAATGTAAAAGTTTAGTAAACAATTGCTGTAGACATGTGTAAAAGAGTGTCTACATAAGGTCTGTTGCACGTCAGCTTCCGTGTTTCCTACTGCTTTGAACCAACAATATCATCGATTGTCTTGAATGCATCGATATATGCTATTTCATTCAATTCGCTTAGCTAATGCATTGCTAATTCGCTGCTTTCTTCAATCAATTTTTTGGTAATTTGAATATTGCTTGCACTTTGACACTTAGAATGGCTGTATCTGCTAAGTGACATGCTTAGTAATAATGAAATACGAACAACTTAATTATGATTTGTTAACAGCATTTCACTTTCAGTCAGATTATTAAGCAACTCAAAGTTGAATGAAGTCTGCAAAAAGTTGCATTACGTAATATGCTTTTAAGATATTATGTCCATCACAGAAAATTATTTTAAAATAATACGTTTTTTCAGAGACCGCAGAATATACTTCGATTTTTTGCATTGTTTAGAGAAAGTCTGATTTTTAACATATTTTGCGATTTTTGGCATATAACATAGGGAGATTTTTCCTAGTCCTCTCCTTTTACATCCTCGATAATCCACAATCCCAAGTATATTCCCCTTTTTTGTTCCATCGGAGCATTTTTCTTTGCTAGTTTTTGAATAATTCACCACATTGAAAAGCTTAATATTATGTATTAAAGGAATATCAACCGGACATGTAGGCCCAGCATGGTAATTTTAGGAAGAGTTAAGAATCTTCTTTTAAATGTCATTTGGGATTGAGGGCGATATGTACACATTTAAAACACTTAGCAGCCGTTTCTGACAATGATATTTCGTTTTCGGGAGATAAAAACATAAAACAAAATTAACAAATCTAAGAAAATTGAACAATATATGATCACAAATAACGATTCACCGATAAATTCATAATTTTGAAATAAAATTACTAAATATGTTTAAAATATGTTTTCAAGGGTTTTCGAAAATATTAATTCTATTAGATGTCAGCAGCATTCAACGATGAGTCAACAGCACACATAGGCATGGGGGTCTGGCGGAATTAGACCTTCCTCGATATCCGCGCCTCAAAAATCGATAGAACCCCAGAATTGAATTTTTGGTGCTATTTCTGGCACTTTGGTCCCATCGGACCCCATAATCTGGCTGCCACTTATGGTCACCAGTCTCTGGGGAAGGGGATCAGACCAACATGTGGGCTTGGGGGAATACCCTCTGAAAAGCAAAATACCCCCTCCCCCAGAATTCAATTTCTGAATTTTTTAAATTTTTTCGTGATTTCTTGATGCCAATGGATAGTGAGAAAGTTGAAAATGGCGTTTTTTCGATGAGAAAGTTGAAAATGGCGTTTTTTCACTATACCACCATTTTACGACCATTTTTGACCTTTAAAAATCTGGCATCCCCAGAATTTCGGCGCTGCCCACCTATGGTTAGACCTCTACAATGCCTAAGTAACTTGTACGTTATCAACTAAAGTTGATCATAAAAAAAATCTAAAATCTGGTTCTAACGAAGCCGGTTAACTAAAATGCCTGGAATTGATCAGACGAGAACCTTTTTGCTGTGTTAAAGCATATCAGCCTATAGCTATTATTTTAAAGTAGTAGCTAGTTACAGTCCTCGCTTACTAATTTTTTTTATAATTCATTATTATTGCACAATGTATTGTCAAATCATTCGATATTATTTTATTTCTTGGATGCCTTAAAATCGCTTTTGCTCAATGTCGCCGAAAATTACTCGAAACAATGCGCGGCCGTCAAAATATGGTATTTATCGATTATTGATCCGCCACAATGCGACTGATTGTTTTTCCGAATGGCCACCATCCACGGATAATGGCCAGGGGTTGCCTCGGAACCGGAAACAACTTTGTGTCGATGTTTAGTGGGATCAGTGTCTATCAGTACTACAGTTTCTTCATCCCCAGCGGCTCGAACGGACCTAGCCGATATTCGGCTTACCATAGGAATTCCGCACTGATCTGTTTTGCATTACAATAAAGTTTTTTATTGGCAATAATAATAATGATAATAATAATAATGGCATACTTCATGCTGTGGTAATTATTTTATTTCATTCTTTGTAAGTTATTTCCTTAATTGCTAATTTATTTTGCTTCAAATAAGTCTTCGTTATAAAATAAACTTAGATAACGGTACGACAAAAGCAATCTATCATGTGAGAAAAAGAAGAAAACTTATACGCTTCATTAGTTTGCATCCATTAAAAATATCTCTTCCATCAAACGTCCTGCTGAAGTTGATTCGAGTTTATCAGCCTTGATTCGAGCATAACATTCCCGACTCCGGTAAACTCACATGATGATGAGAAAACAAAAGTTAATGTAGTGCTCTCGATTATTCAAGTCCGGTGTCACACCTTAAAAAGTCCGGCACCTTAAAGTGTCCGGCCGGACACTTTAAGGTACCTTAAAGTGTCCGGGTTTACCTTAAAGTGTCTAGGCCACAATAACGTGCTCAAAAGCTAAAAAACACGTATTTTAATATTGGGATAGAGTGGGCATCACACCTGGGCGTGGGGGGATTCGGAGGGGTATGCACCCCCAGAAACCAAAATACCCCCCCAGAAATCAAAACATCCCCCCAGAATTCAATTTTTGAAAATTTTTTCGTTTTTTAGCAATTTTTGATGCCAATGGATAGTGCTTGATGAGAAACGTCGAAAAATGGTGTTTTTATCACCATATCACCATTTTTAAGGCCATTTTTTGACCTTCAAAAAATCTTGCACCCCCAGAATTTTCTTGTTGCCCACGTATGGTGGGTATCATACGTAGACGTAAAAGGATAGGGTTTGAACCCCAAAATCCAAAGTCTCTCTCAAAATTGGTAGATCCGTAGAATTTAATAATTTAGCGTTTTTTGCAGTTATGCTCCATCTGACTGTCAGAATTTGGCCCACTGCCCGTGTAAAGTAGCACGCATTCAACAGCCCAAAGTGTTGGGTTGGGTTCGCTGACCATTAGGAGTGCGCGAACTTCAATTTTTATTCAAAAATTGAAAGAATGCACCTAAAGTGGCTAGAAATCGCAAGTTTTTGCACAAAATCGGGGAGAGGGGAATAAACGATTTATGTTTATCTATATTTATATTTTTATATTTACGACTTTGATTATGGGAATCTCCACCCCTTGTTACATGTATGAATGGTAGCATGTTGGGTAATATATAAAATGAAGTATTAGCATGTCTTTTTAGAATCATGAGTGAATGGAACCGTGTGCTGTTTACTTGCCTCTTTATAATAAAACAGAAGACTGATTAGTTTATATTTTGCTAAATCATAGTATTATGCTACTCAATTTGAATACTGTTTGCTGCATATTTTAACAATTTTTTATGAACACTGTAGCATCATAAGTAATCAATTATTAACGCGATGAAACTATAAACAGTAACATCATCCAATGCATAAATCTTATTCTTCGTAATGTATCGGCTTGCTTGTATTTATGTACCTCAATACATTGTACAAGGTACGTATGTATATGTACATGAATACTTACTTAATTGTACAGCGAGTGATATGCGTGGGCGTATATGCGTACGAATACTCAGCGTAACCCAGACACTTTAAGGCAGAGCCGGACACTTATAAGTGCCTTAAAGTGTCCGGCCGGACATTTTAAGGTACCTTTAGCGTCCGGCCGGACACTTTAAGGTACGGACACTTTAAGGTGCGACACCGGCATGAATTGCATCACGTTCTCCCTAAAACCGTATGAATGAGAATTCTGTGAGAGGGTCAGCCCCGAAATTTTTTTGGGCTTGATACCGATTGAATCACATCAACAGGTTTTTTGCAGCGTTTCCGACGATGCTCTCTTCAAAACATAAAATTTAAAAAATTGTACAAAAATTGATTGAAACTGAATCTTATATCTTAAACTGTAGTCAAAAATAGCGATTCGGCTCGGAGTGCCGGAAAATCTGGGACGGTTAACAATAGAAATGGCTTAAAGCGCTCAGAAATAGAACACTCTCTCAGGTTCTACTGAAATTACTAAGAAAAATGAGCAGTCAGTCTGACCCAGAATTTCCCTTGAAAAATTATTTCTCGTTTAAAAGTAGATTGTATCTTGTTGAATATTTTTTTAGCTGAGCTGTATTCGTATTTTGTTCTAAAAATGTGGTTATATTCGAAGATAGAGTTGATTATAACTTTACGCGCAATTAACTTCAGCTTAAATACTGTTTTCTCCTGGATCAAATGAGGTAGAATTTCAGTGGAAATACAATTAATGTAGATAATAAAATTGCATCTTTCTTTTCTGAATGACGCATTAGAAAAAGTCTAAAAAATAAGTTTGACTCACCGCAGTTCAGTTCATCCGATCCCTTTGGACAATCAAAATCAGAATCGCATTTGAATTCTTTGGCAATGCAACTAAACAAGTGAGAATTAATTCTGCAGAAATACTGACGAAAATTATCGTTTGATAATATTGATTTAACAATAAGGGTGAATTTAAGAGTGCTTGGTTTTAAACTACTGTAAAGATAAAATTTTGATTAAATTTCAAATTATGTTCTATTCAATGGCTCCTTATTTTCTTCTTTTTAATACTTCTTAAGCTTTTTCTGACCAAGGATTACTCAGAAAAATGGTTAATCTGAATACAGCAGACTAAAATACTGCCAATAAAGACAGAGATGTTAAATCTTGAAATCAGGGTCACTGTTTTCATTTTATCAACTAATCCTTAACATTTGATAGACAGAATCCATAACCAGACATGCACGTGGGGGTTGGGGTCTAGACCACACATGGGCATGGGAGAGACGGATCGCAGGGGTTAAGACTTCCCCAGAAATCCTGTAAACCCCCAAAATTGTTAGACTACCAGTATTTAATTTTTGACATGTTTTTTTGCCGCTTTTACATAGCCCAAACCTCCAGAATCGGGCTGCTGCTCATGTATGGTCTAGACCCCTTATTATGAAAAAATGGAAAATTTACTTTGGTAAATGAGGCAAAATGAAGTCAAAAAATAGATGAAAATCTAAATTTTCTTCAAAAGCGCTTGAAATTGTTTAGACTGTTGAATAATGTACTTATAAGTTTTTGCGGTCATTCTGGCCCGAAAATGCTCACTAACTGACCCCATTTCCCCCTAAACCATGCTGTGCATGTGCATCTATGGCCATGACATTAATGCACACATTAATATTATAATACATAAACAGACACGGCATCACATTTTCGGAACTTCAACCCTCAAAAAATAAAATTATAAATTTCACGAGGAATATAAATCAAAATTAAAGAAAAAATGGGAAATCGAATATTTTAACGCATGCGCTCGAAATCCTTTCCAAACAGTAAATTTAGGTGTAGTTTTTGAGCTCTTTAAGGTATATTTAAAACCTAAATGAGTCCCAAAATCAGACACGTTATTACTTATGAACGATAGGGATCTAGGATTTTCCTAAGGGGGGACGGTACCTCCAGCTTTTCCCAAAACAGCCAAAAACAGGTCCAAAATTTTGCCTTCTACGTACGAAATAGCGTTTTTTCAACGTTTTACGATGTCTACTTCTATTTAAAATCACTTTTGACGCAACATTTTTTGAAAAAATTTCGAAATTTCCGACAATTTTGCGCAAAAGAATCATTGAATTTCTTCGAATTTAGCAAACATTTGGCGCGAAACGCCGGAAAATTTGTAAAATTTAGGCAGAAGCATGTTAATCAGCTTGATTTACTGCACGATTTCCTGTATTTGTAGCATCTGACGCAAAGCATCGAAAAGTTAATTGTGAAAATAGAAGAAAACTAAGCTGAAATATCTGTTTCTGCCGCTGACATTGCATTGAAACCTTTGAGTCAAAAATGGCTTCCAGATTGTCCAGAAAGGAAATAAATGCCATTAATAGGTATTATCCGGCGAGAAGCGCCGAAAAATTTTGAAACATCATGGTCGCTAACGGCGGAAAATTTGAAAAAATATGGTCGCTGACGGTCAAAAATCATTGCAAATTACATATCTATTCTTTATCTCGCCAACTACTTTAGGCCAATGAGGGCGGCCGCCCTACCCCCTTTAAATCCGCCCCTGATTATTAACTTTACTGGGGCGTTAGGCATTGAATTTCATCACTACGGCACCAAGATCCGAGATCGTTTTCACACCAAGGCACATCGCACACTTCTTTTGTTAGAGACTTCGTATAGCACCAGGGCAACCCTGATAAGCCGTTTCGACGACAAAAATTGTGATCCAATAGCATCACTTTGCTCCGGTTATGAATGGATGATAATATTGGATCATTCCATTTCAAGCAAGGTTTGTCGCCCATTGTTATATTGATCCTACCCTTGTATTCAGTATGATTGTCCGGCGTAACGCAATCTTGAATAAAAGGAGAATGCCGGGGTAAAAGATTCAGTTAAAACACACTAATCATCAGCAATAGACAAAAGTATTGTCATTCTGCTTCTTGATTAACGACTGATTTTTGGTGTTCTACTAACTATTAGTGGGCACACCTGGGCGTGGGGGTTGGGGGATATGCAACCCCCGAGAAACCAAAATACCCCCAGAAATCAAAATATCCCCCAGAATTCAGTTTTTGGAAATTTTTTTCGTTTTTTCGCAATTTTTTGATGCCAATGGATAGTGCTCGATGAGAAACGTCGAAAAATGGTGTTTTTTCGCCATACCACCATTTTGAAGACTTTTTGACCTTTGAAAAATCTTGCAACTCCCCCAGAATTTTCTTGCTGCCCACGTATGGTAGTGAGCATAGATGCACAACTTGGTCGATCTGGGGGTCAAGCATCTGATGGGGGTCGAAAATTGAGTATTTGGGCCAGAATGACCTAAAAAATGGTTTAAACGCTAAAAGAGCGTTAAAACAATGTTATTCCACAGTTTCTGTTTCACGCACTTTTAAAGAATTTTCCTCCATTTTTCCCAGAAAATTTTCCAATTTTCAATTCTGGCGGTCTAGCTCCCCAAACTACCCCTCCACGTGCATGTCTGTTAGTGAGAATTAATCCAAACAATTCATAATTTTTGCTACTCTTGACTCAAATGTATCAAATAAGGCTTCTAGACTACCAGTAAATTATTTGTGAGTGCTAAACGGCGCGGAGCTTAACAAAAATTAAGGAAGGATTGCGATAAACAATAGCCAAAAATCATTGAAAAATTAAGTGATTCATGATTTATTTCTGCCCTTGTCTATATCGAATGCGTTATAAAGTGAAAATTTTTCTAAATCGAAAATCAAACCGAGTTCGAAATCCAAATACGTCTTGCATATAAAGTAGTGAGGTTTATAGCAGTCGACGGAATCCCAATAAAAGTATGATTGATTTTCAAAGCTCCGATCTGTAACGTTTTTGGACAAGGACAGGCAATTTGATGACGGATTATCTTCGTGTCCTTTAAATAATGCAAAATAAGTCACTAAGCTATCAAATTAAGGTGAAAATTTTGTCAATATATCATTAGCACACTATTATCCTTATTAATAACTCTATGGCTCGGCTTTTTTTACTTTTCTCACTCATACGAACAAACTACTGATGCTTTTGACCTAATTTTACATTCATGCATGATCTTAAACTTCCTGAAATGTGTTATGCTGTCAAAGCAAATTTCTTTTCTACAATGGTCTGATATTAAGAAAATAATTGATTATGATGGAATATATTGAAAATCATAAGTTTCTCCTCCGATACAATAAGATAAATGCTAGAATAATTTGAAAAAGGCGATAAATAGATCTCTAGAAAATTGTTTACCGAATATTTGACATGATTCTATTTGTACAAGCTTTTCCTCGTTAGGCGATGATTCAAGACATTTTTGCGAAGTTGCGGTCTTGAAATCGTAAATCAAAATAGCCGAAAGAATTCCAGCTGATAACAGGAAGACGAAATTTTTCATATTCATCACACTCGCTTTTTCAAATACAAAATAATTATTTTCTTGGTTTTCAGCATCTTTTTGATTTTATTATCAGATTGCTCTATCTGACAGGAAAAAATTAAATTTCTATACTTTTATGATTAAACAGTCGAATGTAAATTGAAATATTTTTTATATGTTCAAATGATCGAAACAAATCAAAATAGAGTGCGCATATATGTAAAGCGAAAATGAATTGTTGAATTTCGAAAATGACCTGGTTTCCAATTTTGAAAAAATGTAGGGCGAAGAGATATCATAGTCTTCCAGTACCAAGGTGCAGATGGTTGCTCTCGATATCCGCCAATCAACCAGGGACCCTTAATACCGTGTGTTTCTAAAAATAGTAGAAGACGTGATAAGAAATCGAGTAATATATATCGAATAAGAAATAATAAATATATCGAATAAGACATCGAGTAACTACGATCCAGATTACATATCAGCAATGCATAGAAAGCTTGCCTTCGTCAAATGTAGTTCAACGGTAATTTCTAGCTTAAAGTCAAGTAAATTAAATGAATTAGTCAAAATTAATTAATTTAAACTATTTTAATTCGAATTAATTAAGGGATGAGGAAGAAAGTTGAGTAGTTTCCGTTAATTAGTGACCATCTAAATTAATTTATTTAAATTCAATCGATTAATAAGGCTTAAATTGATCAACAATAGTAATACATAGAATTTATAGATTATGTTTCAGCTTTCCGAAAAATACAAGTAGCTTACCTTGTATTTGAAACAAAAGTTCCGATACAAAATTCATCTCTGATAGATGTTCAACATATAAAAGACTGCCCTCTGATTTTCCACATTCGGCCCTTGCTGGTACTGCGCTCAGCGGATTTTTCCACTTAGCGATATAGCAATATCGGCCGAAAGCGTATGCCGATTTTTCGCAATAAAGTTCTGCAAAGAGTGACGGAATGGTGTTCGATGATATTAAAAAGCTTTAAAAAACAAAATCAAAAACTCAAAAACCAGTAAACGATCTCCCGTTTTCCCTACATTGTTTGTAAAGAGGATAATTCATATTTAGGGATAAGAATCATTCCCGTTTTTCTACATTTCAACTTGAAAAAAATAGATGAAAACAGGTTTTTGTAAGCGATATCGTGCTCTAATTCATCAACCTCGATCTGACTGTATTGGGACTAGTGGTTTAATTTCTCTTCAGTTCAGGATGTTGACTATTCTGATTATTTACTATCCGGCGTTTTGGCCGAAAATTTTTAAAAGATTCAAACTCCACACTTCAGCTCCACTTTGTAATCTTCCATTTAGTGCCCACCACTGTTTTTTTAGCGCCGCTCAAACAAAAGTGGCCGCGCGCAAAGGAGAATTTTCGGACATTTGCGCAGTGCGCAGAGGAAGAATTCTGACCATCGAAAATAAGAAAAATGAAGAGAAATGAATGAGAAAATGATTGAAGGAGTTGAAGTGAATTGAAACTTTCTTTTTTCGAGAAAATAAGTGTTGTTCCATAGTCATTTATCATTTATCACTATCATCACAGCAAAGCACTGGTACATTCTTCACCAATGTTATAGCGGCCATGAGAAGCATTTTTCAACCAAATATGATAAGCACTGAATAGTGTATAGTGAGTATATATATAATGTATATATAATGAACACGTGTATAGTGAACGCTACAGCATCTAACAAAAATGAGCAGATAAATACTCATAATCTTACGCTTAGTGTATTGATATAGCATTTTAGTTTCTAAGCATAAAATATTTTATTGCGCAAATATGAGCTTCTCTGCGCAAACGTCCGACGCTCTCCATTAGCGGCTGCGCAAATGGGGGTGGCGCTAAAAAATTCTCCTTAATCTTTTCAAGTATCCATCAGCTTTATTCAACTCTTCCAATCCTTCGTTTCGGGTGATGTTTGAACTATATGCTCAGAGAAATTTCGATCGTATAAACACTCATAAAAGCGACAAGCCTATAATTTATAGATTTCTACGAAAAACTTCTATGCTAGAAATTATTTTTCGAAACCGTAAAATGTGGAAGTGATTATAAGTCTTCGTACGAGTATTCGTGGTTTGATAGCCAAACAAAGATTTGACTTCTGCTTTTTTGGGGCTAAAACGACCTCAGAAAGTTGTATAAATGCTAAAGTAGCGTCAAAACTAGGTTACCCCACGGTTTCTTATCAATGTCAAGCACTTTTGAAGACAACTTTCGATCTCCTCCATTTTTGGCCTTTCTTTTGTCTCATTCCACAAAATGTATCCATTTTTTATTTAGGGGCATCTATAAGACCCTCAAATCCCCCACGTGCATGTCTGCTGCTGATCAGATCCGTATCCGAAATTCGCCGAAGGAAGAGGGCGGATATAACTCACATTGGTTTATATTTTGGAAGCTACGATGGGATGGCTAGCAAAAAACAACATTTTTTAGGTTTTTTTAACATGCCATCAATTAAGACCCCAAAATTCGAAGTTTTTTTATAAGTAAGCTTCTTTTTTCTCATGAATAGGCCATTTTTTTAATCGTGCCTGAAGCACAATTGTAGAAAATACTCCACATGTGGCGCGAAGCGCCGAAAATTCGAAGCTTTTCTTGCGAAGATGCGATTTTTCCATCTTACCGTGCATTATCCTATGAAAACAAATATGATCGCCAAGAATTACCTCCGCCCCTCTAAATACGGCCTAGCTGCTAATAAATATTTTTAATTTTATTATTAAATATCATTCTTCTCTATCAAGTGTTGAGACTAGCACATCATACACAAAGTGAAATTTTTGAAAAAAAATCGCAAGCAGAAAGCTATTTCTTCTAATCGATGCACATAACGTGCGAGTATATCTCACCTTGATTCAGCCGACAAAAAATTGTGACAGCATTGTCTTGATCTTTGCAAGGCGCCAGGTCAAATTTTTCCTCGCAATGTCCTAAATCTTCTTCTCCTCGGCACACAAATTTATAAGGTAAAAAAGGCAATGTTTCGTTTCTGATCCAGCGGGATGTTGATGCATAATTTATCATTCCGCTGAATTTGAACGTGAGAGCTTAAGCTGATATCTCATTTCTTATTGTGTTTCTGTTTTTTAGGAAAACAAGAAACAAAAACATTTTAAAAAATTATATTAGAAAATGATGAGGATATATTAGAAAATAAGTTATATTTTTTGGATATTCTTATTTTTCACGCGCGGTTTAAGCTTGCTTTAAGCTGGATAATATAATCTGAATCAGGCTTTTTATTCCGACATCCATCACACAGTTTTGTTTTCTCGAAAAACAGGTATAATCATGATTTGCCTGAGGAGTTCTGTACCTTTTGAAAATCGACTAGGGAAGCTTAAAAATGATCCGAATTCGCTCATTTAGCAACATGCGCTAGGTATTTATTCGATTTCTTTAAAAAAATTATTTTTCGCGCAAAATAAAAACAATCTTAAACAAATAATGTATTGAAGCGTGAATGTACAAAAAAGAGACTGACCATATATGGACAGCAGCCAAATTCCAGGGGTCCGGGTGTTGTGAAACTGGCAAAAATCCCAAAAAAAGCATCTAGCGAATTCTGGGAGGGTTCTAAACTCCTACGCCCAAAGGTTGGACTGACCAATTAACGTGATATCTAGTAATAAGGTTACTCGGTTACTTTTGAAATCCAAGTGCTGCACAAGCTGCCATTCCGAATTCATAGCTTATGTCTCTTTCGCAAATAACGTGCCACGTTTCATTGTAGTATATTTCCAGTCTTCCGCTTCCAAACGTCCTTTTACTACCCCGCAATCTAGAGAGATTAAAACTCTATTTGAAAATCAATTCAAGGAAACATTGTATGGCAAGCGATCTGAAAGGGATTTCATACAATGTTTATGGCTTAAATTCCGATATTGCATTACCTCACGAGTCCTTTCATAATCTTTACCGTGAAAGTGCTTTGTGGTTGTGTCAGAATTTGATTAGCACTCAGATATTAGTTTCAGCTATTCTGTTTACCGCGTGTAAAATGTAAAATATCCTTTTAATATTATAAATTTTGTGCGAATTATATTTAATAAGCAGGATATTTTGTAATTTCGATGTGAAGTATACGTATGTATGACAACAGTACGAGTATTAGAGGGAATTAAACAAGTTAACCCTAAGTTTTTGCTATCTCTGGTCTCACAGGTCAAATCGAAGAAAAGATAGCCCGCATTAGTGGACTGCAAAAATTATCCGAATGATAAGAAATTTTTGAGACAATTACATAGCATGAGTTAATTTTTGATCTTTAGCTAAATGAAAATTTGAGTGAAACTTTTGAGAAATTGTTCATGGAACGATAGCTTTTCGTCTACTAGAGTTCAGATTTGTACTACAATTCGGCGCGACTAATCGCTGTATTGAAAATGATTTCATTAATATTTTCGCTTACCTGATTGTTTGTTGATGGTCAGATTCAGTATAATTGTTGCTGTGAACAATAGCGTTCTTACGATAGAACGTGAATTCAGGAGCAACCGATGGATTGTCGACATCCGAGTCTGCTTTCATCTATGTGTATGAATATTAAAAAAATCGAGATAAAAAGTTGAAGTCAAATAAAAGTTTGAAGGCGATTTTTACCGTGACGATGACTGATCCGGCAAAATACCAGATAAAGCAAGGCAATGTCTGGAGAATGATCATACGTAACTAGATGTTTTAAGATGGTGTCAAAGTTAAAGCTATTCGTGAATTATTTCTAGTTACCCACATATATTTCAGCATGAAGGCTGCGCGATTGAATCGGAGACCAAGAGTAGTAACTTATTGTATTCCAGCTGTTGCAGCCTTACTTCTTACAAAAGTCAGGCAGAAAACAATTAGTATACCTATGTAACTATTATTATTTAGATTACAGGTAAGAAAGAACACATTTTCGTATTAAGTTCTCAGGTAAGATGCTCTTTAATATAAAGTGTTTAGCATTACAAAAGAATATCTTACAAGATTCACGCTCCCGTGATTTTGTGTATAATAGGCAAAGTTAGCTGGTATCTAAAGTTCTTTCATAATGCGTGCACCTTACTTGTTCTTTAATCCGGCAGCTCACGCAAATCAGCCAAAATATTATTCCATCGAACGTAAAAAAGGCAACAGTTGATATGAGACATCAATAAATTTTTAATCTTTGTATGACATGAGTTTCTTTTCAAGCATTAAGTTTTTTTCGATTATAATTATCTTTTAAAATTGCGTTTGTCTGCACAACAAGAGCACTAATAAAAATGCCATTTGAATAGGTTCGAAGAAGGAAGATTGGAAAGGATGGGGTGGCCCTCACTCAACGCAGAGTGCAAGTCTGAAGTTAACTGCGCACCAATTGCAACAGTCACTGAGTCAAAATTAAATGAGAAAATACGTACAAGGAAAGTTTGTGGTTCTGGAAACCGGAAATTTTCTGGAGAAAATACGGCGAAATGAAGCTAAAAATGAATGAAAATAAAAAATTTTCTGCAAAATTGCTCGAAATTGATCAGAAACTATGGATCGGAATCGTTTTTACGCTATTTTAGCATTTCTATCAGGTTGCCATTTTAGACCAGAAAAGCTCTCTGACTGACCCCATACCAGTCATGCTATGCATTTATGTTGAGCGAGACCATACCGCATTAAAAAAGTTACATCATTCGTATTCTCTGTTTTACAACCTGCATGAAGGCTAATTACTCATCGAGATGTTTCACAACACAGCTTGAAAACTTTATCCTATTTATGCACTTTCATCCTATTAAGAATTATTATGGCACTGACTTATCAAGTAAAGTGTAAAGTCGTATGATTTATTTTTACCAGTTGAAAATTCAAAATCAGAGCGTTGGTTAGTTTCGAAATTCTTGCAACAATGTATAATTAGTCGAATTTTATAAATATACGCTTGAGCAATAACACAGTGTCCGCAAAATTTCACGTTATTTCCTGCCCAAAATCCATTGTCTAATCCACGTGACGTAATACTTCACAGAGGTATAGATTCCTGGTTTGCCTGCTTTCGCACATTCCCATCCACGGCTGGCTATGCCGAATAAATAGAATCGACCTGAAATAATTAATTATTCAAATTTCAAAGATTTCCCAACGCCAATTTCTTCCTCCAGCAGCTGAATAATAAGAAGTTTTCTTAATAAGAACTCATTACGTTTTTATCACAAGCTGACTTTTAAATTTGAATCGAAAATCTGTCTGATTAATTTTTTATCTGCTTTATTAAACTAGCTGCTAACCTTTCACATTGCAGACTAGAGGGCTGCCTGAATCTCCTTTGCATGCATCTATGCCGCCGCCGAGAAAACCAGCGCAAAACGCTTGCTCGGGTATAGTGTTGCCGTAAGCTGAAGAATGGGTGCATTCCGGTCTAGAAATAATAGGAATCTGAGCCGCTTGTAGTCGTTTCGGATATTGCTTATCAGTTTGTACATCTAAAGTATAACATGTGAATAGTAATATGAATATTGCTGTTAGAAAAGTGCGATGGGTCAAAAATTATTATAGTTTCCTACCTTGAATTCGATTCAAAAGTGTTTACGGGGCTAAATGGAATAGGAATCGAAAACGGAATAAAATACTTCACAGTCGTGATAAGTTTAGCAGTGAAATTACTGCATCTGTATAACGTGAGATTTAGTCCAGGAATTTATGTAATTTAGGTAGCGGTGTATTTATTACCTTAAAATTTTGTATGCATAATGTAGGTACGTAGTACACATAAATGAAAACTGAATGATCTATAAAATAGCACTCGACTCACCTAATTTGCGTCATGTAAATTTGTTTTCACTATGTACTATAAGTTCCTTTTAGAATTCTCAACAACAACGGTGATGTTATTGTTAAGGGATTATTATTCAAGCGTCAATTAGCTCACGAATTAATAATGATAGCTAACGCTGTTTCATCTCAATCTGCTTACTTGTTAAATTAATTTTTAGGCTTTAGACTAAGGTGCATTAAAACAGAGGTATGGAAAAAATTTGGAGTAATGATAATGCTCTACCTTCGCCAAGGCTTCCCCAGCCGGAAACGAAGCAAGTAACATTAATGTCCACCGGCGTATAATTAGTGGAAAGGCAAACTGGTTGAATAAATTCATTGAAGGGTAAGCCAACAGCTGAATCAAGTTCAACCAGTGCAATATCATTTGATTTTCCTGCAAATAAAATTTATATTGAAAAATTTGAAAATTTTAGCTCGATAGAGGCAAAACAAAATTAAAAGACGATGAAAAACGTAAAAATGCATTCAAGAAATCAATTAACCACGCCACAGTTTAGTTGATAGATGATTTCAAATAAAATTAACAAAAAAAACTCGATTTTTAACCGATTCCGGTCCTCATTTTTTTCCTTTAAAAGTTTCCCTTTACCATTCAGGGGTGTCTATATCTATCAAAACCTCATTTGCAAAGTTGGTCATAGGATCACATCTTTAAATTCAAAATCACGACACTGTATTAATTGAATATAAAAGGTTTAAATTTTTAATTAAGCAACAATTTTAATTTTAAATTTATAAAAATTGGGTTTCAGCCTGACCATCCAGACCAATATCTGATCTGAGTTAAATAAGAACATAGCGTTTCATGTTTCAGCGTCTCTGCCTCTGCTGAATAAGGATTAATTCAATGAATCTTCAAAGTATCCTGATTTTGTTAAACGGTCGTCTAGTGGGAATTTTCGAAACTGATCCTTCAGTGTAGCGTCAAATATCGAAAAACAATATGGTTAGTTTAGCATCTGCTCCGTTGAGATGCCTTAAATTGATATGAAATTTCCCCGAAAAAAACGATAGTTTTCCTTTATCGCGTAATACATAGAAATGAAAACATCCTAAAATTCACTGGAAGATGAGATCATAAAACAGACAAATATTTGATGAAAGTGCTTCAGTATACATAAGTACCGTTGTAATCAGGATGCGCAATGATCCTTGAAATGTTCCGCTCAACCTCATGGCCCTCGTTGACGCTATTATCCCAGTCACCGGCTACAATGACGAATTCAGCTTTTGGATGTCCTTGACTTTAACATTACTAATTTCAATCAAACAGCCTAATTTAGCAAAACGCATTGTACTCGTATGCATACATGGACGTGGGAGTCTGAGGGTCTTGATCTCCTGAATTCAGAAGACCCCAGGATTGAATTGCTAAATTTTTTCCTATTAAACGATCATTTGATGCCAATGGATAGAATTTGATGAGACATGTCGAAAAAAATGTTTTTTTGCCCCTGCCATAATTTTTTACCTTTGTGGCATTAAAAATAATTTGACGAAAACTCATTCATGCACTACCCAAACATAATTTCAAGAATTTTAGAAGGTCACATCAGCAGAAGTTTTATGGAGTCATCGGAATTCTCGTTGCTCGTGAAGACCTGTAGAATCTGAGCGAAATAGTGATTTTGCCTTATAATGCCTAATCTAATAAATCTCTACAAATTTTTAAGTCGTGAGAAATGACGAAAAATTTTATTTCTCTCTGAGCTGTAAGCATTAATGTTGACCATATAATAACTTTTTGGCTAATCAGAATTTATATAGAGATTCTTTCAAACGAATTAAAACTTTGAAGCAGAAATAAGTCAATATTTAATCAACTGTAAACGGTATAAACGCATGCTTATAGAAAGCAAAATGAAAAATTTTCAGATTTGTATATAAGAGCTATTGATGTCTAAAATGCTATTGTATAATTTATAACAAATATTAATTTACAAGTATTATATAATTGTACTTGCTGTACTAACTATAGTATGAAATAAAGAAATGCGTAAATTTTTTGACTAAGGCTTCAAAAACTATTCAAAATAGTAAATAAATGCTGTATAAAGTATATAAATTTGTATAAGCTAAAGTCGAGGCGCAATTATTGTTCATATCATCAAAATAGAAAAATAAATACCGAAAAGCATCAAAGTCAACGTGTCCTCTAAATTTAGTAGATCAGAATATTTTAAGATAAAGGTTTCATCTAAAGTACCATTTTTTCTGAACTAGGAGCAATTGGTAATCATTCATATTTTTCTCATTTTGCGAAGTCTTATGTTAGAAAGCATCATAAACACTATTATAAGACTATTTTGATCCTAATTTTGAACATTTTAGCGAAAAACTTCAATTTATATTTTTTTGCCCAACTTTCTCATTTCGACCGAAATTTTCGATTTTTCTGTTCAAAACCTCCGTTCAACGAGTTCCAATTTGAATATTTTAGGTACTCGAAGCAATGGGCCGCGGTCAGAATTCTAAATCCATCAATAATAGCTCCTCCGCAATGATGTTTGCCGTTCGATTTTATTGAAACCATCCAAGGATAATCGCCAGGATTTGTTTCAGTTCCGCCAACAATTTTGTACTTTTTGTTAAATATATCGTTCGCATCTCTTGCTACCCTAGCGGTCCTTCGTTTTCCACAGTCATCTAAATTTGTGAGTATTCTGTAATACCATACTTTTTCATAGAAATTATTTATTTACTTATCTCTTGAAAATTGAATGTACGACTATGGAAAAAGATATAACCTAAAAAGCAATCTGATTGCACATCAGAATTATCTAAAGCTTGGAAAAATATCAACATTCGTAGAGGATAATCAGAAACCTAAGGTACTTACGAGATATTTGAAAAAATGTAGAAACAATTATAAAAAATCATTGCAACGTAAGATTTGTTTCGTGATATCATAAACTATCTTATTTTCCGAATTTGTCTTCATAATAAAGCCACGATTTCTCGAATTTCCCAATAAAGTGACGTTGGGTACTGCAATTTTTCAAGCCATAGTTGAAAAATAGATAATAGTTAAATACTCAAAGTGAAATAAGTTAAACTTTTTAATGATCGGATATGAAAATAATTCTGCTTTCACAATCTCGTGAATCAGCACGGTCAAACTTCGTTTAGAAAGACTTACTCGAATAGTAGAAATTCCCGTTCATAGATGGATTGTTGTTTCACATGTTTTAGCTGTCTGGAGGGTCATTTAGTAAGCTTTTTGTACCAGAATGACCTCAAAACTGGGGTACAAATGCTGCTATGTTAATCTACAGTTTCTGGTAAATTTCAAGCATTTTAGAATAAATTTTCAATTTTCCTCTATTTTTAACCTTCATTGTGCCCTTTTTTCAGAGAGTTCCCATTATTTTATTCTAGGGTCTAGACCACACGTGGGCGTGGGGGGCTTAGGGGTATGCACCTTCCAGAAGGCCGAATACCCACTCCGACAGAAAGTAAAATATCCCTCAGAATTCAATTTTTGAAATTTTGTTGTTGTTTTTTTCGCAATTTTTTGATGCCAATGGATATTGCTCGATGAGAAACGTTGAAAAATGCTGTTTTTTCGCCATACCACCATTTTAAAGACCATTTTTTGACCTTTGAAAAATCTTGCACCCCCTTCTTCAGCATTTTGGTGCTGCCCAATGGTCTAGACCCCAACCCCCATGGGCGTGCGTGCCCGCCTTAGTTCCATTTAATCGACACCACGAATCATATGATCCTGCCAAACTTCCCTACTCGTACTTTATCACAGCTACAAAGCAGCTTAATAAACACTCGATTAATCGATAATAAACACGACTTTGACCGCGGCTATGACAGCGGGTTAATTAACTCGGTTAATAAAGACAGGTGACTGAACTTTATTTCTGCCAATTAAATTAGGTTAGTAAACGCGTTGTACTTGTATTATATATTAAACAAGCTTTTGTGTACAATGAAGGTTGAAATCATTAATATTCGTAGCGATACAGAAAATCCTGCCACATTATAGAATTTTTGACTATAAAAGCCCCGCGACATTTAGAAACTTATATTATTTCAATTTGATAAGTGAAGACATTCGGCTAATTAGCGTGAAACCCTTGGTCCCCTCAGGGTGTTTATTAGCATATTTCGACTGTATTGTGATTCGTTTGATTATCAGTTTTTTACTCTCTTATTACAAAGCAAAAGTCCTGTTTTTCAATAACCACCGATTTAAAGTTTTCGGTTATTAGCAAAAAAATTTCCACATGAAGCAAAATTTGGAATCAACAAACTCTTCTTACAGCAACTGATTTCGTCGAATGAGTTACCGCAGTCGTCTACTCCGTCGCACACAAAATCGAGAGGAATACAGCTGAAATTTGAAAAATGGATTCATGATGATTGCATGAAATAAAATAATACGGAAGCTAGTTTCTATCGTATTATAATCAATTAGTCGGTCCATATCCAATCATCTGATTTATTAATGCATAATTGAAATTAATCAATATTATCAGTTTCATTAATTAGCTCTAGCAGTATTATCTTTGTCATCAAAAAGTTAGTTTTTGCTATACGAACAAATTAATCAGCAAAGCCTTACATTTTGTTGGATTTCCCCTCGATCGATGCATTTTGGCGGACTTTTCTGCGTTTTCTACAACAATTTAATGCGACATAAAAAATTTAGCAGTTTGAAGGACAATTTTCAGGAATCTATTGATATGAGAATCACGATAGAAATCTGCGCTTAGCGTGTATGACTCTTCTCTCAACGTTGATTTGATGCTTTATTGACTAATTTTTCTTCCTATCATTTTGATTATTATCGTGGGAAACATTGATCCTGGGCGTAGTACAAAATGCGAAACGAAAAAATGACCTAAATCTACGACAATTTTTGATGTTATGCATTATAGAGCCGAATTTTCAGGTTGATAAATGTTACAACACGATAACAAAGTGAAGATACGTTCGAAATTTAAATGAATTTCGCTTTTTTGTAGGTACATCAAGGGTAGCTTTTGATTATTTAAATACATACTTGTTTGAGTTGCTGCACTGAATTTCAGTTTCGTCGCACATTCTGCTCGACTTGGATTTACATACTGGTACGTCGCAGTGAGAAAGCTTCATAGCATCCGTTAGACAATATGGTTTAGGATCGTTGCCGGAATTTCGACAATAATTATGATCCATTAATGATTGATTATGGAAAATCGGATACTTCCGTAAAACTTGCGGATCATTCCATTTTTTGCACGGCGTATCATCCACTGTAACATTAGCCAGACCGTCATAAAGCCCGTCGGATTGTGGAATCGTGCATCCGATGTTAAAGTCCAAGCTTTTTTGGCAAATAAAACCAAGACGAGTATTGCAATCTGCTGCATCCCAAAAATAATAATCTCCTGATTCCGATTCATCCTTTCTCAGTAAAATGCAATTATTACGTTCTTCGTCGATGAATCCTAAAATAGTTGCCCGGAGATGATTCCGAAGCGTAGATATTTATTTGTTTTCACGAATAGAATTTTCATTGAACAACTGATGATTTTATCTTGTGCTTTCAAAATCTATCTATCTTGTACGTATAAGGTATTTGCGAAAAGTTTTTTCAATCTAAAAATTCAGAGAATCAAAGCTGCAAACTTAATATATTCACTAGGAAATATTTAAAAAAGAAATATCTACTTAGCAAAAGAATTTAAGGGCAAACGTACCAGGTATCCAATTCACATAATTTGTACTTGGAACTGATACTCTCGTAAGCCATTTCCATACCAGCTGTTCATCCGGTCTATAGCCCGCCGTGTACCAGGATGTTGATTTATTCGATTTTCCATTTTCTGCAAGTATAAAATGCAAAGTCTTGTTCCTTGTTCATATCTTGCACTCCAAATAACAAATTTAATTCTGAAAACTATGCATGGAGACGTTCGATAAATTCGAAAAAGTGCTGACAGAAATAATAAAAATAACGACTAATTCAAATTTATTAACTTTAACTACAAATTTAACTGACAAAAAAGGCCACGTTTTGATGTCTTTTTAAGGGACTTTAAAGCACTGCTGTTCGGCTAAAGAGCTATTAAGGTAAAAATTTATCTAAGTTATAAAGAGAAAATTTTAAATTTTTGTCCAGAGAACGGTTGTTGGATAAAATATAAAACCAAAATTTCCAATTTTAGGACACGTAGCGAGACTAATTAGAAAAAGACTGGACATCATAGCATCACAATTAAGTGCATAATAGTCTTATAAATCTAAAAGTAATGAATGTTAAAAATGATATATTCGATTTTCACATTTTCTGTAAGTATAAAATGCAAAGTCCCGTTGAAAATGAAAAATCGAATAAATCATGTTTAACATTCATTACTTTTACATTTATAAGACTATTATGCACTTAATTGTGATGCTATGATATTCAATCTTTTTCTGATTAGTCTCGCTACCTGTCCCTAAATTGGAAATTTTGGTTTTATATTTTATCCAGCAACCGTTCTCTGGACAAAAATTTAAAATTTTCTCTTTATAACTTAGATAAATTATAAATTTTTACCTTAAGAGCTCTTCAGCCGAACAGCAGTGCTTTAAAGTCCCTTAAAAAGACTTTAAAATGTTTTTTCACACTTGATTACTTCCTGAAACGAACAAATGATTAATACCAGACAGAAATGTTAAATATTCCGATAAGAAGTTCATCGTCTCCTGATCCCTTATTTGCGCCAAAGTGCCACCAAAACTTTGACAAACGAATTGAGCCCGCCGAAAATCGAAAGAACGATTGTTTATTGCGAGGTAACATAGCCTTTCAAAGGCGACTTCGTTTGCAGCACAATAAGAAACTAAACGTTAAATATAGATAAATGTACACGAGCATTCCAAACTCGGAAAAATTGAAAAGAAACCAGATGCAATTAATGGCGGAATTGAGGACTTATGTGCATGAATTTTAATATTACATAAGCAGCATCCAAATTCTGGGAAATTTGATGGGTCAAAAAAACCGAAAACGCGAAAAAGACGTCAGAAATTGTTTTATGCGGGTCTGCAGGAACATTTCAGATAAGAAAATGGCTTCAATCTACCTCCAACCAACACCTACGCTCGTGTATGGTTTTAGTGCTTACTTAGTGCAGCTAATTATTTTCATGATGACCACATTCCTGCGAAAATGAACAAAGCTAATATTTCTGATTAAGCGCATTGAAGCTAAATAAGCAAGTTTTAAGTAGGTGGGCCTTTTTGCTTATTACATTAAGGCCAACAAACGCACTAACCGTACATATAATTCGATGAGCTTTCGAATTTCGAAAATGATAATAACCCTTAAATAATTGAGCCGAAAATCTTGTAATTTCATATCGAAATTCTCAGTTCGCCCAGGTAAGCGGATGCAAAAAAGCATTCTTTTACAGAACTGAGAACAAATTAAGAGACAGTAATACTCAGTAACAGATTATTTTAGCATTTTAATTAAAAACTTTAATTTCCTTTCTACCGCTAAATCATGAATATTTAATATCTCGCGTTTGTTATGTTATGCCAACGGAATAAGTCTTTGCGCTACGTCTATAATCTGCAAATCGCCATTCATTTTTTGATAGCCCCTGTTAATTTTAGCTCAAACTTAGGATACAAAGTAAAAACTCCTTATAAATTATATGCAAAAAATTTGATAAAGTACCTACTTAGTCGATTTAATGAGTAAATCTCACTGTAATTTAATCGACATTCAATAGTGAGGGTATGTCGGACGGGATCGCAGACTATCTTTTCTAAACTTTTCTTGCATGCAAACAAATCCGGCTCCGATCCTTGACAGTCGAATTTGTATTGAATTAGGTCAGTTACAGATCCACCGCCGTACTTTGGGCCCATAGTGAACGATTTGGCTCCACTGAAAACGTAGCCAAGTTTTTTACACAATAAGTCGCAAATTATTATTTGAAAAACTGATAAGATGATAGTGATAAACAGGTACGCATTCCAGGGGACCAGGGTATCTTTCTCTAGCCTGAGAAAAACATAAGGATAAAATTTTCTCCAGAAAATAAGGCAAAATTAAGGTCACCAACGGACAAAAACACCAGTCTACTAGCAATAAAAGTTCAAAATCGAACATACAGCAGTGAATTTGGATAATTTTCACGCATTTCGTTCTCGCCTATTTTTCGAGGCCGGTTCAGCCTAAAAAATGCTCTTCGACTGACCCCGGACAGGATTAGCCCCTAGATCTGTTAATATTTATTAATTTTTACTTTGATTTTCGTACTTTTTGAATCCCAGCCATCTGCAAGCGACGTCAGCTTCCTTTTCAGTGAAGAATTTATTGCATATTAAATTCCATCTCTTTCTATAATACACTTCAAGGCGACCAGATCCGAAAGAACGATTTTTGCCCCGTAATCTGGAATTGAATAGCATGTAATATTTTTCAAAAGAATATCGATTAGATAACGCGTACCTAAGTTTACGTAAAACAGCTAACACCAGTTATAATAAAAAAACTATTGCCATTAAGAATATTGTGTAAGAACCCAGGTTTAGCTGCGGTTTTTTTATTAATGCGTTACGATCGAAGGGCACTTGGACTTGGGGGTGGTGTTTGGGAATCTAGACTTCACAAAAAAATTATTAGACCCCCAAAAATCGATAGACCTCAGAATTGAATTTTCGGCATGTTTTCTGGGACTGTTGCCGATTTCACTCCATCTATAGTCTGTTTCACATAAGTTTGGACATAAATTTTAAGAATTTTAGTCGACAGTAAGCCGACAGATTATGATAATTATATATTAGTTCAATGCTACAATCGCAATCTGTCAGCTTATTGTCGGAGATAGTTTTTAAAACTTTTGCCCAAGCTTCTGTGAAACAGACTATTGACTCCGATAATTTCGCAGCTGTCCATTATGGTCCCTATCATAGATGCTCAGCTTGGTCGTTCTGGAGGTCAGTCAATCTGAGTGGTCAAATATTGAGCTTTTTGGGCCGAAAAGAAGTCAAAAATCGACATAAATGCTGAAATAGCGCTGAAACTATGCTATTCTACAGTTTCTGGTCAATTTCAAACAGTTCGAAGAAAATGTTTGCTTTCCATCAATTTTATCCTCCACTTTGCCACATTTTCTCTCTTCCACTAGCATATCTGGTCCTCATTACTAAGTGTAGATGTTAAGCTTTTATGCTTCAATCTTTAGAAAAAATTACATGTTAGCTGTCTGATAATATCAATGGTATCAGATGTAAAGCTTTCGAGATACAAGCTGTTGCAATGAAACTCAAACATTTCCGGTTTCGCCTTATTGCGCATAGTGGCGTTCTTATAATAATTTTTCTAACTGACCTTATTTTTTGAACATTGGGCGGTTCATCGGATACTACTGATGGATCGGTAATAATTTCGTTTTTGCCGCCTTGAAAATCGGGCGGAATCAATCCACAGATAACCTGAATATGTGATATGTGTGTTAACGATGTCAGTGAAGCAATATTAGATTGAATGTGAGTGAGGAATGCACGGAAAAGCTAAAACTAACAGAGTAGCATCAATAGATTAATTTAATTATTTTACGAGATCTAAGCCACAATTCACTTTTTTCAATGCGATCGAGTTCGTGCGAGTAACATACTGATCATATTCTGCGATTACATTCGGTAGCTGTGGTTTATTCCATTAAAAAATTGATATTTTTCTCATTTATATGGAGATATTTTGCAAATAAAACGACAAGAAGAAAACTATAGCAATGTAAACATATCTAGTTCCAATTATCATAATCTACCTTGTAATGATTAATATTATTATTATTATTATTATTATTATTATTATTATTATTATTATTATTATTATTATTATTATTATTATTATTATTATTATTATTATTATTATTATTATTATTATTATTATTATTATTGTTATTATTATTATTATTATTATTATTATTATTATTATTATTATCAATAATATTATTATTATCATTAATATTATTATTATCATATTGGTTATAATAATAATAACATTATTATTATTATTATTATTACTATTATTATCGTTTAAGTTTCTATTTTTATGATTGATTAATGACTAAAGTTTTAAGGTGAATCATGATACTTGAATTGCTTAAGCTGAATCTATATCAAACGACAGTTAACGCCATTCTACTCCTCTGATCGTCGTTGATTTGGTTTTATTGATTATCGCTGACAAGTAGCACTTTTTTAAAAAATGCGCACGAAAAATCGTTATGTAATTGTTTTATCATGATAATATTGTTCCAGCTTGTCTTTTAACTGCAATAAACTTATGCAGGTATGTTACTCACGCGATGAATCAGTAAAAGGCAAGTTGCGGTATTTGCAATATTGCGATTCTTGTACATGGTTGAACAGGTATATTTGATAAGCGAACCATTTGTTAATCTCTGGTCATCATGATGATAAGGCCTTTGTCATGATAGTATCTGACAAATTGTCAAAATAGTTATAAAAGTTGTTGTGGACATCCTGAATAGAAAACGGTTTTTCACGTCGACGTTATAGAAAATGTGCGTACTACAAAGTAATATAAGTTGTAGTAGTAGTAGCCAGATAACATGTTTGCCTTACGAAATGCACTGGTTTTCGATTTCGAACGATAGTTCAATGCCCAAAACTAGTCTAGTTCGGTAATTTCTGGAAGTCACTTGCCTTTTCAGAAACTGGAATTAGAATAAAAATCGAAATAGGTACGTAAGAATCAGAGAAGTAATCATCAGACAAATTCATTGCATCTAAGAAATCAATTATAGCTGAATCACAAAACCTGAAATACAAATAATTCAATTACTATCCGTGCTTTATAAGTTATCGCTTAATTTTTCAAGACACACCCGTTCTGCTCAATGTAGTGAAAATTGAAGACGATTTAACGTCTTATAGTAATAATTCCGATAGAGCATTAACATTTGCCTGCTATTTCGAGTTCCTCTAAATTTTATTGTCAAGAATTTGAATTTTTACTTTATCAGCTAACGTCCTTGTTTGAAAATGTTGCGATTTTTAGATATAGTCGAGAACTCTTACTCTCCTTATAGTCTGCTTTATATAAGCTTGCACAGGAATTTTGTGAATTTCGAATGGCAGTAAGGCGCACAGATTGGAGTAAATATAGACAGTTAAAAGCTCTTATTAAAAACTCTTATTAAAAGCTCTCTTCAGCTGAAATCAGGCAAGTACACACTTATTCTTTATCTAGGCACAACTTTTAAGAATTTTAACAGCATGCCTGCTTATGCTATATCAATAAATGTCAGGACGGAATTGTCAGATTACGACAGCCGAAAAATCCCCTGATATGGGAGGCAACAAATTTATTTGGAACGTGTAGACCTATTTATGATCTGCGCGCAAAGTTTTCACGAGTCATTCCAGAATACTAACTTAAAGATCTCGGTATTTAAAAGTCGAAATCAAAATCAAATCTAATTCAAAATCTAATTCATAAACGAAAAAATTTACTCATAGAAAGCACTGGATTAAAATTTTTATAAATTTATTAGAAAATTTTTATCAACATTTTTATATACATGTTAGACGGACGATACGTAATTTACTGGAAAGAGTCTCTTTTTGAATGCATAGAGTTACTCCGTTTATTCTGCTTATAGACACTGAGCTGTGATATAGACATTTTATTGACGGATTTAAATACATGTGAAAATAATGCAAAATTTCGTCTTAGAAAAATTCTGGGAAAAAGTGATAGATTAACAAAGCTTCAATCTGTAGATCGAATACCCAAGTTTTTTGCTCCTTCCTATGTTCAAGAGTTAAAAGTGAAATAATATCATAATTTGCAATTTCACGGTACCTTTAGGTCTTCATTGAAAAAAATTCAGTTGGCATTATTTTTCACCTTATCTGATCTTCTTAACATAGCAAAACTTTCTATTTTTCTTAGAGCAAAATAACGTAGGAAAACATTTCATGTCAGGATGGGCCAACAGCAATAATGCCTCAAATCAAATCAACCTTGAACAAAGCTACCTACTTTTTCTTGTATTTTCTCTCAGTGCGCCCATTATAATCATTCAACTTCCGCTCATAATTCAAACTCAATTTGTTCTTCGCGAACATTCACAGTTCTTTCATCATATTGTTTGCTACATTTGCTTAAGTTTGGCGTGTGACTCAGCGATTATCTTCGGAATTCTACATCGTTTTCGCTTTCAGAAGTGTTTACTTCTTTTCTAATGAAAATGCGTTTACTAAAAGGAGCGTTTGTTGCGATTTCAATTATATAACTACAAACCAGTAGGTAAAACATTGAATTAATAAAGAAGTTAAAAAAATGTTTTGAAATGGAATAAGGAAATGTACGAAGCAAAACAATTTTAGTACAAGAGAACCCTTTTTTCTTATTTGCTTTCTTTACTTTTCCATTATAGGACCGATATAAAACGCGCAAATTCATTACGACGGTATGTTTTTCTCTAAGTTTCCCTGTCAGTAGTGCATAACGATGCATCTAATGCATTTATCAGTAAATAGTCCCGCTTTAACTGTGCCGGACTAGATTAGTATTATGTGGGTTAATTTGGCAATCAGATGCGTTCATGCACGACTGGATGTCGAGCTGATTATTTCAACTATAAAATTTCATTTTATTGCATATTGTTTTTTGTGTTTTTGTATTTTCTCGGCATCCAGTTACTTTTTAAACAACTGCTAGGAATTGATTACTAAAGTGTGAATTGAAAAAAACAGTTCGCAAGTAAGCTTTAGTGCATTTTCGTTTTATAAATGTTCAAATTATGACAAGGTAGAAATTAATAATCCTAAATTTGTTGATCTTTATTGCTATTTTAATAAGCAATAGTTTGATGCATGTAACTTTTTTCACTTGAGTTTGTCCGATGCTCGATGTCACTGTCAAATATACAATGCTCGTTCATTCAATGCCTCCTAAAGCCAAATAAAACAGAATGTTAAGACAGATTGAATTTCGTTAAGACAAATTGAATTTTTCTGTTCAGGCCAGGCCGATGTTTTGGCTGTCAATAATCGCTTTAACTAAGGTAGGCATTTTGAAATTTCCAATCTGAGTTTTTCGAAAAACTCATTCCTTATACTTACATGTTTCAGTATATATGCCTTTGCTTTACTGCTTATGTCCCTTATTCCATGTTTTCTGGATTTGACGAAATTGATCTTGAAAATCAGCTAAGATCCGGAACTGTTTATCAAAAGCAGCTTGTCAGGTAAGGCGATTTACTAAAAGTGTTCTTTTCTGTATTATTCAAATAATGCTGTACAATCGATAAACTAATATTTATTTATTCCCCAGTTAAACCATAGTAAATTTTCCTGAAAAATCTTCATGAGAATACTTTAGCAAAAGAGTTTTTAAAGAAAAATTTTTTTCCTATCCCGCTTCGACTAGTCTTCTTGAAAGCGCCTGAGCCAGAACATTCCTACGCACTTAAACATATGTAAATTCATACAGTAAGAGCTCAAAATTTCGGGAGGGGGTCTCCGGCCATTTTTTGGGGAGGGGAGGGGTAAATGACCTTCAATTTTTGCCAAAAACAGCTAGAAAACACCTAAAACGGCCAACAAATTCATTTTACTTACAAAAATTGGGGGAGGGGTCAAAAATTTCCTGGCTTTATGGGATAGGGGGACAGCTAACTTTGCTTGGGCATCCCCCATCCCCCTTGTTACACGTCTGTGTATATCACTTTAAAGTTATTTCAGCTACTAACAGCAAAAGTTATGAAGGGCTCATTAAATGTTTGCAGACTTCGAGGAGCGAAAGGTCAAATCGGAAGCGGATTTATTGAATTCTTTATTGAAAACGAGCTGATTTCATTATGCGACGAATTTTTAAATCTGGAAACAGCGAACGTCATTTGCCGACAACTTGGTTTCGAACGGTAAAAGTGCATGATGATTTTTCGACTGAAAATTCAAGGAACAAACTTAAATAACCGCACCTAGTAAATCTTGATCTCCCGAAAACATTTCCCCTAGAATAAAAAAGCGGGAATCACGAAACTAATCCTCATTCTTCCACGATATATTCATAAGGAAAATTTTTTAACAGGGGTGTCTCGCAAATACTTCACATGCTTGAATACATTGAGCGTAAGCCGCTGTCAAAATTCATTCAACTAAATTGCAAAGGAAATGAAACGAGCATTTTGCAGTGCAAACAGCAGAGAAGGCCGCATTGCCCTGGCAATCGGACAGCAGCTATCAGATGCAAGCTAAACTTTAGTACGTATGTATTTATTTAAAAAACGTATTTTGTACATGCATGTATGTAAAAGACAATTTCAATCTTACCAGAATCAGCAACCAGCTTATGAATGGAGAAAAGGAATAAAGCAAAGCAGATGCAATTGTAGCATTTTAGAATACTATCGAATTTCGTTGTTTATATACGAGTATATTAAGATCAATTTTGATTTTATTGTATGCAGTAAGAAGAAAGCTGAATTACGCAAATTACTCAAGTGTTTTAATGAAAAAGATTACAGTAGCTATCCGATGTTGAAGGCCGTCAGGAACGGAAAATAAAGATTCGCAGAATATGTAAATTATATTCAATACTTGTTTTTCGGATTCTGTAATTTGTGAATTTCTTCCTTCTTATTTGTATTCTTATATTATGCGAATATCTAGGTTAATCTATGCAATCTATTTACTTCGTGTATTTGGACGGAAAAGTTACGCCTGGTCTGAACGAAAGTAGGTACCTACATAATTATTTTTATGGGCGTGCTAATCCCAACATGCTCAATATACAAGGGCAGCGGACTTAATAGGTAGGTACGAGCAATATTGTTTTTATGTCTTCATGAAAAGTGGAATGAATCATTGACTGAAAGAAATATTTGCAAAAGATTTGTATTAATAATTGCGACTTTTTTGTGTACATTCTATTAACAATGCGTTAAAGGGGCTTTCTCATACAGTGAAATCACGCAGTATGATTCTAATATGGTGTAAGTGATAAAACGGTTGCTAAGCTTCGGTGTAAAGACTGATGAGAAATGTGGCCTGTATGGGCTAAAATGTTTTGGTTTCTAGCCGGACAGTGGGTCAATCAGTCCGCGATAAACTTACTTCTCCTAGTACTAAATTATCGCTTTTCGAGCAGAAAATTTGTCCAACGAATGGTCAAATAATTTTTGCCGAAATCCTAATACAGTGTCAGCTCCATGGTGCATGTTAGCTAGTAGCCGCTGGGAATATTGCAATGTGCCCTCATGCAATTCACTAAAGTCCTCTAAAAGCGACTACTTGCGTCTCAATGTATGTAGTAAAGAAGATGAAGTGCAGTGTGGCCCGGACTTAAATGACAAGTAGAGTTTTTACTAATATAAACTAATGCTTAATAATTTGTGAAAATGGTCGTCAAATGACTTATTAGACTTTTGACAATGTATAATTCATCGAAAATCGGAATGGCTTGGAATTTTACGTTATTTATCATTCGTTGTATGAGCAATCAAACCTCTCTCAATTTTTTAGGGAAATATATACTTTATAACGATAAGGACCTTATTACTATTTTATTTGAATATTGCCTTTTGTTCTCGATTTGTTTTATTTTTCATTCTTAATTCTAGACTTTACTTAACATTTTGTATTAGATAACTTATTTATTACAGAGTCATATATGTTTTGTACAAGAAACGGCATTGCTCGAAGTTAATGATTTTTAATTAATCTTCACCGGTTTTTCCGGTATTATCTCGTTTCCTCGCGTGTCCCTTTTCTTCGCGCATCCCATCTACTCGTGCGTCCCATAACCTCGCGTGTCCCATTTCCTCGTGCGTCCCACTTGCTCGACAAATGATAATGAAGTGGTTAGCACTAAACTTCTGGAGGTGGCGATGAAATTCAAAATCTTTAAAGGTCAGAATAAAAATTAATTGTAGGACAAAAATTTCATTTCTTGGTATTTCTTGACGATCTCTATCCATCAACATAGAAAATTAGGAAGAGAATGGAAATATTTATAAATTTTGATTTTGAGAGGTTTGTTGGGCTTTGTTTGGGGCTTTTTTGATTATACGGGTCCGAACCATAGGTGGGCAGCTATAAAATCCTGGGGGAATGTGTAAAAATTTTTAAAGCCAAAATAGTGCCATAAAATCGATGATAGGGCGAAAAAAGCACCGTTTTCTATTCTTTTTCAATAAGCTCTAACCATTGGCATCAAAAAATTGCAGAAAAAACGAAAAAAATTTCCGAAAAATCAATGTCTAGGGGGTGTGGCGGATTTGGGGGGTTACAGATTCTCGGGGTGTATACCCACCAAACTCTCCCCACACCAATGTGTGTCAGTTGGAAAATGGAGCAGCTCCGCGAGCTAGACTTAACCACTACGTCCAAGTGGACATCAACATCGCACGTGCAAAGTCTCGTTTTTTCATCAGGAATGGCCTTTAACAGTGGCGGATCCAGGATTTTCCTAACGGGGGGCGGTACCCCTAAGGGGGGCGGAATCCTGACTTGGGTGGAAAAATTAGCCGTTTTAACCAGAAAATCGCTAAAAATCGCTCAAAAATCCTTAATCTTGCGCACTATTTTTGGCCCATAGGGGGGGGGCGGCCGCCCCCCTTCCCCCTAGATCCGCCCTTTGCCTTTGATACCAGTCGGTGCAGGTTTTGAAATTTTACTGATTGAAATTCAAAGATATCTACGCTATGTTTCTCATATGTCGGCTAGTTACGAAACAACTCGTAGTATGCTTTTTATGAGTATATCTTCATTATGACACTTGAATTTTGTCGTTTTAATTCGCTCAATTATGAAGCTAGATTATGCTGAAGTGAAATTTTAAAATCTAAACGTTTTAATTCGATCAGGGAGGAGACGGGTGTGTTAAATTTTCAAAGGTCAAAAAATTGACTTAAAAATGGTGGTATTGCGAAAAAACATCATTTTTCGGCGTTTCTTGTCAAGCTCTATCCATTGGCATCAAAAAATTGCAAAAAAAC
Source organism: Mermis nigrescens (assembly GCA_036768485.1). Taxonomy (NCBI): domain Eukaryota; kingdom Metazoa; phylum Nematoda; class Enoplea; order Mermithida; family Mermithidae; genus Mermis; species Mermis nigrescens. Next base: position 194,275 of record JAVLUZ010000665.1, read on the forward strand.
AAAAAAAATTATAAAAAATTTAATTCCGGAGGGATATTTTGTTTTTTTCGGTTTTCATGTTGGCTATTTTGCCTTCTGGGGAGATGGGAAGCGTGAGGACGAGGATATGGGATTTTCGAAGTAATGGGACACGCGAGGAAATGGGACGCACGAGGAAATGGGATTTTCGAAAAAAATGGACACGCGAGGAAATAGGACGCACGAAGAAATGGGATGCGCGAGGAATCGGGGCACAACCGTTTTTCCAGTTGGCCTAAGCGATGAAATAAGTGAAACCTTTTAGGTGTATACCACAAGAATTTGTATGCGATTATGAACAAGATTGCCCGAACGGATTCGATGAACATAACTGCCCTAAGAAAATGCATTAACAATAAAAATCGGATGCTGCCATAAATATTGATTATTTGCGATCAAACAATAAAAATATGAATTTTAATTATAATTAGGTACTGATTTTCATTTTGCCTCATATTTTATTTTACCATAGACATATTTTTATGGGGTAAGGAAAAGATTCGTGAGCTTGCACAAAATAAAGTCATAATACATTCATTAGAGAACTAAAGATTTGTTATCTCATCGCTTGTTGGCATATAAAATTACTATCTACTCTTTAAATGAAATAAAAATGTGCATTACCATTTCTGGATATTTTTGTATGAAAACATTTTGTTTTTAACAGCTTCGCATCATTTTTGAAATATGCAGGCCTGATTTAAATTTCATTATACTCTGCATTTCGAAAGTGCCTAATTCCAATTTATTTGTCCTTATTTATAAAACAAATTATTTATTTATTTATTTATTTATTCAATTCTTTATCAACCTTTTCTTTTTAATTATCAAAAATCCTTATGATAATAGACAAACGTAAATGTTACCTAGACCATACTTAAAATGTATTTAACTGATGATCGTGTAACTTCTCTACAATAGTGCCAAAGCATATTTTATGTATTCCTCCTTTTTATTACATTTATATTTAGAACGCGATTCCTTCTTCGATACAGCAATACCGTTTAATGCGCTCGATACCTGAAGATTTGAATTTTTTGCAGCTAATTGGCTAACTAGTTTTTCCAAACTATCAAATATGACCATTCGTAATATCCGGGGAATAAAAGTGGAAATATGGGCTTACGTAACTCACGCTCAAGTAGTGAGGGGTCTCATTTTCGCCTTTATTTCCATCTTTGCTCATCCTTATGGCGTGATTTTGAATTTCAGTGTGCAAGGAAATGTCTCGAAAAGAAGAACTTGGCTGCTAATTCCTTCGTTTATTCATTGGATAGTCAGATTTGCGTATTAATAGAAGCAAATCAAAGCAGCCTATTTCATATATTCGAACAGTCCAATAATTCCGATTTTTATCGGTTACGTGTTCGAGACGAGAATATGACTTCAAAGCAAGATTTGCGTAAGTTTATCATAAGTAAATTACTGGATAGTCGTGAATTTTGTTGATTAACCTCATGGGACAAACAGTCAAAAAGTTTGGGTTAGGTATCGTTGCATGATATTATGTCACAACAAGGTCAATGGTTTTTCTGGGCCGGTTTCAAAGGCCAAACTTAGGTTCTTTCAGCTGTTAGCATGACATATTCTGCCAAAGTTTGTAAATATTAGTGTTTTTAAATTAATCAGTAATAGAATCTTTTTATATTTATTAAATCATTTGATCAATCAATCCTATCAAATTGGCTAATCAATAATTAAATCAAATTCATATCCTTCAGGTAAATCAACCGAATTTTTGGAATTATAATTTTTATTTAGTCGATTGAAAATCAAATTTCATCAATAATCTGTAATGTCAATCTCATATTTTCAAATCAAGTTGAAGAATAGTAACGGACTAATCGTCTTATCTGTTAGAACAATCGAAATTCAGATCAGCTAGAAATGGCGATCTCTCCTGCTTATTTTTTAATTTTTTTAAAGTATATTAATTTGCAGAATATAATTCTGAGGCCCGATTTCGATTAGCTTTGTATTGAGGCCGATATGTAAATATTGGGTTTTGCTTATTGCGAATTTATTTAATGAACTTAATAATCTCCCGAATGCCTTTAGGAGAAAATATAAGGTTAACAGGTGGAATCGCTCCGAATGAAGGAAGACTAGAAATTAACGTTGGAGGAGTATGGTTTCTTACATGCGATATTGGATGGAATTTCAACGCTGTCACTGTTGCATGCCGTCAGCTAGGATTTTCGTAATATTTCTCTTCAGTTGTGCAGGTTTTTGCTTTTTTTAACATTATTAACGCGTTATTGTTTCATGTTTCCGCCAGTAGTTTTAGCAACTATCTGATATGTGTTCTACTTTTGTATTCCATGACTCCAGTGTACACATGGACGTGTGGGGTCTGCTGTACCTCCCCCAGAATTCGGCGGACCCCTAAAATTGATAGACCCCAGAATTGAATTTTCGGTACTATTTTTGGCAATAGTACCTCATCGGACCCCCAGAATTCAGTTGTTGCCCATTTATGCTCCAGTGGCAGTAAGAGAAGGTAGGACAGTTTCTTACACTTCAAATTAACAAGCGTGCGCAAGGCTAGTTTTAGTATTTTAAGGTATCCAAAACGCAGATTAATAATTTGCTTATTGTACCCTTGTCTCATTTTGTCTGTCACACTTAAGTGACTAAATGTACTTAAGTTTCACAGGTCCGTGTTTAACTCAGTAATTATTTGTGTACGAAGTAATTCTACATATGTACATGTTGAATGTGCATAATTTTGTTCTATTTAATCGTAAATTTTATTAAAGAATGTGTGAATTTATTAAATTTTATATTAATGATGAAGTAAAGCTCACTTTCATGCTCGATTTACGTCGAACATTGAACATTTCGACATAAGATGATCTGCGGAATATCAACATTTTAGATTTAAGATAAGATTAGCCAATACTTTTTATATTTTAGCTTAATAATGTTCGACAGAAATTTGTCAAGAAATCTTTTCTAGTTTTGGACTAAGCTTCATCTGCATAATTCTTTCACTTTAGTATAAACTCGTACTTCGGAGTTGTGTTATGCAGAGGAGCCATCGAACTTTCATACGGACTGGCTGGTGGTTCTGCCTATTTGCCATATGAATTTGTTTGCTCGGGACTCGAGACAGCGTTAGACAGTTGCGATATTATGCCACTGCATCCCATCGACTGTAGAAACGGGAGATCAGCTGGAGCCAGGTGCGTTCCAAAATTAACTTCAGGTGATAGGAGATACTTACAACAAAGCAAAGTACGCATCAATCGTTTTTGTTTTCTTGAAAGTTAGTTTCTTAAGTCGTTTTTTGTCTCTTTTTCAAACTCATTTGTGCGAGCGAAGACAGCAGGTAGTATATACGAGGGGCATTCAATAAGTTCGTGGAAACTTTTATATTTACAACGAACACATTTATTCCAAGAGTTCCAATATATCACATTTTTCGATGTATCCACCCCTCTGCTCAATACACTTTGCCCAGCGATCTGGCAATTTCCTGAGTCCGTGGTCGGGGAATTCTTTAGGGGTCACTTTAACCCACTGGTCAACACCCCCACTTGAGTTCCTTAAGGATTCCAAAATGTCTCCTACGTAACGACTTCTTCAATTCACTGAATAGGTGGTAATCACTGAGGGCCAGGTACGACGAATAGGCAGGGTGAGGCAGCAGCTCCCCTCTAAGGTTCCATAAGAAGAATACTATGGACCTTTGATGTTTGGAGCTTTCTTCCCTAATAGCAAAAAGTACAGTAAAGCTTATAAATTGCCGAAAATCAAAAAAACATCATGGAAACGAGTTTGACATATGGTTATGTAGCAGACATGCTGATCTATCAAAACAAAGTATCACATGCAAAACAATCATTGATATTAACAATTTTATTCAAATTCAACCACGAACTTATTGAAGGCCCCTCGTAGTTCCAGGGTCGTAACCAGCCGAGAGGTGGGAAAGGGCGCCCCCCTCGAAAGCAAAAATATTTTTTTCATTCTTCGCAAGGATCCCCCAATAAAAAAATAAAAATTCTTGAAGTGTACTGTAAGGACAGCCAAATTAGGTTTAAGCACATTTTCGAGCTACTAAACAAAAATTTTCCGCCACTTCGCGCTGGATTTCTTATTTTCTATTATATTTCTTACATTAGAAGCCCTTGCCTGACTTAAAAATAGTGATTATGTCAAAAATGTTCGCCGATTTATTATTCCTGCATTAGTTTTCTTCAATCGCAAAAATAAATACAAAGGCAAGAATTTTTAATTGTTTTGGAGTCAAGCTTGAACTTGATATTGAAAAATTAGTCATCCTAATACATTAAACAATAGATTTTTGATATCCAAGTTTGAAATCAAGAAAAAAATTCTTCGACTTCTGAAAATTTTCTTCTTCACCATTGTATGGATCTCGTCTAAAAAACACTCAAAATGCCATTATTTTTGCGGATCTCTTAATGGTCCTTAGGACCTCAAAAATTTCGGCTCACCCACGAAATAGAATCCTGCTTGTGTGTCTGCATAAGTTCAATCAGCAAATTATCCAGGCCAATGTGGGAAAAATGTGATACATGATGTACAAATAGTCCGTGATTCTGGGAAGCCATACAGAGCACGAATAATCGGTGGCTTCCAAGCTATACCTGGCTCCTTTCCGTGGACTGCATCAATAAAATTAAAGCCGAACAAGCACCACTGTGGGGCCAGTTTGCTGACCAATCAGTGTTTACTGACCGCTGCTCATTGTTTCGAGTAAGACTGAATGCGACTGTGCGCACCATCTGCAGTATATTATACTATTGTCTGTTGCATACATGTACAGCATGGGAGTTCTGGGTGGAAGTCAGGCTCAAAAATTTTTTAAACAGTACCTTGCCAAAAAACGATGGGTACACGTCAAAAACACTGTTTTTTGACGTTTCAGACAATGCTCGCTCATTCTCGAGTAAATTGAACAAAATATAATCGAAAAATGTGCATATGGCGCGAAGCGCCGAAAATTTGAGATTTTTTAGCCAAAAATGAGCTGAAAACGCCTAAAAAAGCACACTCAATTCTGGGGAAGTCGCAGCCATTTTGCGAGAGGTCACTTGCCATTCTGAGCAGTCAAACCCCCCAACCCCCAAGAACACGTCTGGTCTGTTATATGCAGCTTTGCAGTTTTCTTTTGAATTTTATCCGCATAAATTTTGAATTTTATCCACAAAAGCGATTTGAAATTTTGATACACTAATGCGGTTTTACGATGGCAAACGACTTACCATAACTCGATATACTGTAGAACATCACAACTACAGTATTAGTTTAAAATACTTTTGTAGGCACTTAAAATTTTTCAAATACCTCAAAGCTTAATGAAACGGGCTATAAGCTATTGCTGTGACCCTGGGCGGACAGGCTCATTGGAAATCTCGGAAGACAAAGGGCAAAAGGCAATTTTTCGGAAAAATACAAAGTTAACGACAAGAACAGACATTGTTTTTTGCGATAGTGCTTGACATCGAACCGAACCTCTGTGTTTTTACAATATTTTAAACCAATCCTTAAGGCCATTCATTTAAGCTCTAAAAACGCAAGTATGGTCCTCTAATCAAACATACACAAATATGGTTGGGATGAGATTCGGACACGTAAAAATGAAAAATCAAACATTTTTTTGGAGTTAAATAAGGCAGAGTGAAGGCCAAAAAATGGATTAAGATAAACTTTTTCTGCGTAAATGCTTGAAATTGACCAGAAAGTGGGGTAATATAGTTTGTCGCTATTCTAGCATTTATACCATTTTTGAGGTCACTTCGATTTGATATAAACATTCTGGCTGTATACTGCAGATCGACTGATCCCCAGACCGGCCATGCTATGCATATATTGTCCTAATCCATTTTTCCAGGACTATGCTAATTGTGATCATACGTTGACATATGCGTTTCGTAATAGGAATTCTAATCTAATTGAAATCGTAATCCTAATTTTTGCCAAATAATATTCATAAATGCGATAATGATTCAAGATGACAAATGCCACACTAATACTAGTCATTCATGCATTATGTTCTTCTTTTAAATTGAAAATATTTTTATGATATAAGAAGATCAGTGCAAAGATCATAAAATTAAAGTTTTGTTTCCTCACTAGTTTAGCATTATTTAATTCCACCCAATCATATGCATAGTTTATATTTTCCCACATGTTGTAATAATTGATATTTACATTTGCATAATTAGTTTTTTTCGTAATAGTGACCAACGTAATGCTTCGAATTATAAAGTTGTACTTGGAGACTGGGATAATGAGGCTCAAGACGGGACAGAACAATCGTTTGACGTTGATAGGATTGCCCTACATCCGCGATATCAAAGTTACTTTATGGATTACTTCAATTAATTAGTTGTAGAGTTGTTTGTCTTGATAGTTTTGTTTAACTTAAATGAACTTCTTAATCTTTTAAAATTATTGAAAACTAGTTTTCGAATGAAGAGATAAAACAAGGAAGCTAAAGAAGGATTTGAAATGCCTTCAATTCAAAAATTCAATGAGCCTTCTCACTGATTCGATTTTCACAAGGCCATTTTCCGAATTGTAGCGAAAAATAGCGATTAATGAATGGACCCTTGTTTAATACATAAAATGATTTGACATAATAATAAGATTTATTCCTAATAAACATTCAATGTTCTCAAAACTGGACTGAAATTTGTTCCATTTCCGTTTGTAAGCAATTTTTCATTTTGTACACCAGACATACTGAAGGACGATATTGCCGTCGTTTGTGTTAAATCCAATCGAAACCAATTGATCAAGTTTAACGAGTACGTTCAGCCGATTTGCCTTCCTGAATCTACGGACGCTCATCAGATAGACGCAAAATGTATTGTATCGGGTTGGGGCAGCCTTGGCACGCGTAAATGAATCTTTCGTAAAAATTTTCACTACTGTATTATCGATAAATAAGTAAATACCTATTCATTCATTTTTGTTGCTCAGCTCGTTTGATTTTTTCCTGAAATTTTCGATATGTTACATCAGTTCTAATTACTGATATTCCATTTTATGCTAGCGAAGCCAGTTAATGATAAAAAGAAAGCTTGGCATTAAAAAGCAAAAACGTTGTAAGAAAGCGTTGATTTTATGACAAATAATTAACCTAAAAGGACATTTGACAGTAGTAAGCTAATGAATACTCGCTGGAAAAGTCGCAACAGTCATTTTTGACGTTGAGAAAAGCATTGAAAAGAAGCAACTGATGCTTTGAAGTTCCCCTTTAGTTTTGTGTAATACAAATTTCCTCTTATTCGAAAATTAGCTTATTTATTGTTTTTCCTTATTCATCTTCAAAGGGTTTCCAAGACGGTTGCAGGCCATACAGATTCCAATAATTTCGAGAGAAGAATGTACACGGTCATCGGTATATGGAAATTTGATAAGTGAAAAGGCGTTTTGCGCTGGATTCCTTCGAGGTGGCATTGATGCATGCTCGGGTGACTCTGGCGGCCCTCTTGCTTGCAAAATAAATAGTAGACTTTTCATTTTTTGCTTTATTTAACCTGTTATCGAAATCCGAAAGTGAAAGCATTACGGATTCAGGCAGAATGAATTTAAATAAAATTGGCTTTCTAACCTTTTATTAATCTTATTTACTTAAATTTACCCAATCGAAGTCGGTAGAGAATGTTTTGCGGCAATATAGGTACCTTATGAGTAATAATGGTTTTTAGCAAAGAAAAAGAATATTTACGTGCGTTTCGCTAAGCAACATTTTCAATTCATATGCGAGTATGTTACGTGTATAAATGCAAATGCAACTTTCGTAATAAGAATTTTGTTATAAACCTTAAGCCAGTCGGTGACATAGAAGTCGAATGTATCTCCAATAAAAAATGTTAAATTTGACCTTTTTTCTTCTATATTTTCAGATCGATATGTGCAGTTCGGTGTGGTAAGCTGGGGAGAAGGCTGCGCTGAGAGAAACAAACCCGGCGTGTATACTAACGTCAAGGAATATTTAACATGGATAAGGCAACAAATTTATTAAATATAGCATTTAGATTCATAATCTCGGACTAATTCTAAAAAAGCGATTTTTATATTATTCACATGTCATATTCTCGTTTTTAACTGAATAAAAATTGTTACTCCCTATTACTCTTGAAGAGCATAGCTATCAGAATCGTTCATCTTGAATAGGCTTTACTTGACCAGCTTATGTATGTTCTTTTTTGGAGACTGAAAAAGCTCAGAAGACTACATCTGCCTGAGATTCACACCTTCATGAATTTTTCGACAGATTTTTTATGACCTGACTTACCTACACCTAGAAACGTCAAAGTTGTCGACAGATTTCTGTTGATTTCGAAGCGGAGTGGTTTCCACCTCTTACAAAAATGAATTGAGTATTTTTTCGGTCAAAAAACAATACTGGAAAAATACAAATTTCTCTTTTGATCATAATCGATGATCTATCATATTTTTTGTCATTGCGTTACTACATGTCACACTTCCCCTCTTGTTGTACAAGATAGAGCAAAGATTCATCAAAAATATCAAGCTTTTAAGGAGTGCACTATCTGTAAAACACTAGTCACGAAGACATGGATTTAACTTGTGCAATTACATTTTTCACTGAACCTGACCACTCAGCTGATTGTCAGCGCAGGGCATCGAAATTCCGATCAAGTCAAAAAGAAGGTCAACAATTTGACGTTAGGCCGAATACTTTTAAATACTGTTAAATACAAATACCAAATAAATAAATACAAATACCAAATACCAAATTGTTTTCGTTTCCTATCAAACTCATTCCTCTGGCATCGAAAAATCGCGAAAAAAGCGAAGGAAAATTTCAATACATTCTGAATCTCGGAGTCTGCGGGGCGGGTATTTTTTGTTCGGGGTCTAGAGACTTCCTATAAAACCAGGAATTATGAGGGTAATTGCGTACTTGCCCAACATAAACAATCGGACTTCTTTAGCCACTTGCTTTAAATTTAGATCAGTAGTGCAAACCACACATAGTCGTGGGGGGTTTGAGGGGTTTTAAAATTCCCCCCTCCCGAAAATCCGGTAGATTCCCAAAAATTGAAAGACCCCTGAATTGGATTTTTGGCATGTTTTTTTGGGATTTTTTGCCGGTTTTACACCACCCAGGCTCCCAGAATTTAGCTTTTGTCCATGTATGTTGCAAAATATTAAGTGTCTAAGATGTGCATTTTCTAGTAATGTACCCGTTTTATAAGTAAAAAATCATGTCTATCGAAAGTGCATTAATAACCTAAAAATTTTCGCGCGAAATATGCACACTGTATCACACACTACTACGAAACAAATTTCGTATTGTCGCACCGAATACAAAAAAATCTACGCATCATTTAACTAATTACAGTCGTACTGGAAAATAAGGTCGACATCGAAATTCAGCTCAAACGCACAGATCAGTAAATGTGGCGAAGAAATCAAGAATATGCACTCCAAACTCGATGAGAAAATGCATGACCTAAAATACCATCGACAAACAATCTATAAAATATGTTCAGAATGTCCGGCGAAAACTAAAAACTCACACGCCTATATATCATAACGAGGTAAATTTGCTTAAACACAAATGCTGATTTTTTTAGAAAAATTGAATATTCAGACATAATCATTCCTCTTTTCTGCGTTTGTCTTTCCTCCAGAAAAATACGAGTAGTCAAGAGTATGATAATAATTTGAAGGCGAATCAAAACGCATTTGGTATCTTGCAAAAAAAGAATCCGTGGCGTATATTTTGCCTTCTAATTCTGTAAAAAATATTGTTGAATTTTCATTCCTAACCCTTAATGTTTAACCGTTTCGCCGGACACCTTGTATATACTGAATGTACATAAATACAGAAGCACAAATAAATTTTTTGAAAAATTTTCTATTATGATCAAGAAGCTTCGATGTCAAACGATGCTCGTCGAATCACTTGATCCTGTGAATAAAAAATGAAGTTAATATAAATATTTGATTTCAGAAATACATATATAAGTAGAAAGTTATCTTGCATAATATAGAGCCAAGTTGCATCACAGAATTGCTCATGGATTAGTGAGAAAAGTGATTGAAGACACTGAAGTACAAACTCAAGCTTTTAATTAGAAATTTTCTGAAACAGTAAAAATTTTCTCATTGCATCACGTGTCTTTATGTCCGTTTTGGTAATTTTTCGGGGTCCTTCCCTACATTTTCAACTGACACTAAAACAATATATGTATACTTGCTTCTTCCATCTCTTACTGATAAGTTATTTAAGTCTCCATGTCTATATTCATTTGCTATTGAGCATGAACACAAAATTAGCAGCGTAATATTCATCAATAGAAACTCCAAAATCTAAGTGGATTCAAGAATACCTAAAACTTATCGATTCACTTTTTAAGGCCAAGAGTTTTAGGTTATATTCATCCTTACAACATTAAGCACGTTCGAAATCACCAATAGGCGCGAGGGTTCGGTCGGATGAACCACACATGACGTGAGGGTTGGTAGACCCATCAGATTCCATCATACCTCCCACAGACCCTTAGTAGGCAAAAATTTTCCTTAAGCTATACCACCAATGTTTTGGCTCTTTTTGTCTTCCAAAAATTTATCATTTCCAGACCTTATAACTCGGGTTCGAACAATTTATATTAATAATACGCAATATCTAGTATAATACTCAGAATATTCACGTAATGAGGAAGCGCAGATGCTCTTGCTGATATACACTTGGGACTTGGCGTGAGCCCCACCCTCGAGGCATCTTCTACTTTGTCAGGACTAATCGACCTGATAATGGCGTTTTGCTCTGATGCTACATCAATCCGAATCGCTGTTCTATTTCTTCTTCTTTTGCCAGTTAAAGAGCAACGAACGATGTTGTATAGCACATTAAAGCACGAGAGAGATTGCTCTGAATGCATTAGACCGCTGGGACGTCCACGTTTTCTGTGAGAAGAATAAAACACGTAATTCCACAGGGGCATTGAGAGGCAATTACGAAGGTTCTTATCTAAAACACATAAATAACACGTTTTATAATTGGATAATTCTGCTAAAAACATTCTGCATTCTTTAGTCATTTTATGAATATATACGAGTCTCTGAATGAGGAAACCTTTATGAAAGCTATAATGGTACTGCGACGGCAAGTTTACAGCGCAAGCATTATGGAGGTGAGACCTAAATTGTTCTATAAAGAGCATTTTTAAGCTTTAAAACGATGATGTGACTCATCATTTTGTTTTTCATTATCTTACGATACTACTTTTGTGACATGCATGGCAATGCCCATTCTTTTTGGTACATAAAACAAAAAAATTTTCAAAAATTGTATGAAACTGGATCACAAGCAGTCAAAAGATCGCTTTTAGGCGCAAAGAGCCGGAAAACTAATTATTTTAAGTCAAAAATTCTAGAAACGCTTAGCAAGGCAAATTTCTAGGTTTTTTTAAATATGTGAGATTTCATTGGGGGTCAGTCAGCAGCACACATTAGTAGTTCGTACTTTAGGATTTGTAAAATCACTGAGACCCCAAAAATAAATTGTTCAAGTTCAAGATTTGTTCGTTTTTTGCGTCTTTGTTTAACGCCAAAAGACAAAAATTTGAAGAAATCCTTCTTTTCTTCAGGAAGATTGACTTTTTGGATGATGCTTGACAAAATGCTAAAAACTAATATTGGAATCGTTTTGTTTTTAGAGAATCCAGAATTATCTAGCTGTTTTCATCCTTTTCTATAAGTTAACGGTTTCTATACTTGCTAGTTTCACGTCATTCTTTTTAATGCTTCATAAAATGTGAAGTTTATTTATGCCCCGTTTTTTGACTATTTGTGAGAATTTCACCGTATTTCGCATCACTTTCTGACTTAGGATCCGTTTAACTCAATTTAATACTATTTCTAATCTTTCTGGGATAGCCGACTGAACTATTATAAACCTGAATGTTTAATTTATTGACTAATAATCAATTGTTGTTTACTCTTTCAACATGGGCAAGCCATGAAAAAGAAGATTTATTGAAATCGATTAGGTTTTGTTGTCAATATATGCTAAATAATTATCTGCGGTCTTAAGGTTTAATCTTATCACTTTTGGCGAAATGTGATCACGTTGAAGTTTTTCACAGAAGTCTATGCTGCAAGTTTATTTACGACTTAGTCTCGTATATAATTCTTGACAATTAAATGCTATAATTATCTAGCTTTTCTGATTTACCTTCATTCTGGCCCAATTTTTAACCTCGTTATTTTACAGCGCACCGTTTCATCATTCTAACAAATGTCCTAACCATAGATGCACAGCATGGCGGATCTGGAAGGGAGGGGGTAGCCGGTATGGGTGGGTCAGTTAGTGAGTTTTTTGTGCCAAAATTACCTCGAAAACTGGTGTAAATGTTAAATAGCCTTAAAACTACATTATTCTACAGCTTGAAGAAAATGTTCGATTTTCACCCATTTTTGACCGTCATTTTGCCTTGTTCTCCACAAAATTTCCCATTTTCTTATTCTGGGGGCATCATGTATGTCTGCTCCCAGCCCGACCAATAAACTATGTATCAATCATTTTATATTTCACTTTAACTAATTATAATGAGTACAAAAAAACTAACTTTTTAAGGGTGTAGAAAGTTATTGCACTGATTGTCGTAAAGATTAGAAAGGTGAAAAATGCGACGCCGATCAACTGAGACGAATTGACTGCGATTCCAGCCGTTAGCCTCATAGTCCAATATTCGCAACGTTTTCCCTCAAAAGGAGGCGTGCAACTGAAAAAATCGCGTGATGAATACTATCTTAGACAGATACGTTTCATCACAGTCATGCGTCGATCACGTGAAACACCTAAATACGGGATCCGACAAAAAACTAGCAAAACAAGATGACTCTAAGCAAAACAAAAGGTCAATCGCATTATCTGTTTGCTTTCCCCAAAATACCACTGTTTTTATGCTAAACTTTACGACGCGTTCTATGTCCGATAGTACTGAAAATCATATACCTATTTAACAACTCGCGCTGACCTTCACATTAGCTATGCAGTGTATGCTTCTAAAGATTGTGATAATTAGAGGAAAGCAAAAATTAAGTCTTTTACAGCCAGGATGACTGGCTCGTATATCTATCATCATGAAGCCAGGATGTTTTTGGAATGTTGAAAGCAATCAAATTATACATAATAATAAATTTATAAAATTAGAATTATAGTTAGAAAATAAAATTACGAGAAATACATTTAGAAAATAGAATCAGCCTCACTAACTAACAAAACTCGGCCAAGGGGGGGCAGCCGCCGCCCTCTCTTAATACGGCCCTGACCTCAATAATAATGGAACATGTGTCGTTAAGGTCAGAGCATTTTCAATCAACTTTGGAGGAATGTCTTCCTTTCATTCATTTATACTGGAGGTCAAAGGTGGGCAGCAGCCAAATTCGGGGGGGAAGCCCGATGGGGCGAAATTGCCAAAAATGGCTCCAAAAATTCAATTCTGGGGTCTATCGATTTTGGGATGTCCGTCGAATTCTCGGGGAGAGGTTGCAGACTCCTCCAGAATCCCAACGCCCATATGTGCTGGAGATATATAGTTTGCGAAATCGCTGGCTTGTCTCATTTTTATCAGGATTAAGTCTCGCTTTAACTTTAGAATACTAAGTTAAAGACGTTGGAAGTAAATGTTTAGGTTCATAAAAGCGCCCTCTGTCCTTTACTTTTTGAAATTGCCTAACAAGTGAATATTGAATTTTGAAAACGAGATTAACGTATTAATCACGGAAGGAAATTTAATGTTCTTAATGAAGTCGCGCAGAAAAGACTTAAAAAATAAGAAGATTAAAACTTCAGTTGCTTACTTGCAAAACATAACGTGACTAGGGGATCCGTCGGAATCTTTGCTAAACAGCATGCGCATACAAATGCCGTTCAAGCAATAGCCATTGTAAGCATGCGGACACGGTTGATACATCAATATCGATAGATTTTAGATATCAATATGATAATAAAATATTCTATTAAGTTAATTTACTAATCAACGTCCCGAATCCTTAAGCGAAAAAAATCCAGCGATGACGTCACAAGATCCATTTGATACGAATCAAAAGCTCTTCTTCGGGAGATGATAATCAAAAGCTCATGAAAGCGTACGATAAAATAATTTGGGCAACGATCACTATTTATAAAAATTATTACAAATTGCGCTTAATATTAGTAATCAAAATGTTTGCAGGTAATTTTGTGTCGTCCTTTGATCGCATTAACGTTCGTGGCGCGATTATGGCTGGCTTTTTTGTCAATATGCGTGGCGTAAGTGGGCCGTCAAATTTTGCATAACTTATGTGCACAAGTAGGTTTCGTGCGAACGCCTTCCTTGAAAACGGTTTTTTACGGTTTGTCTGATGCAATCGAATGAAAAGTTTTCCGCAGAAACTGGTTCTTGGAAAAAGTTTGATAGCCAAATTCGTTCAACGCAAACTATTTACGAATAATATTGATAATTACTCAATGAATGATCGGAAACAAAATTTTGTAGATTTTGACACGCTGCACGATAGAATGACATATCTTATCATTTAGTACGTTGAATTTTTGCTGGAATTGAAAAAGCTCAAAGCAATATAAGCATTTACAAGATCTGTTTAAGATCGACCTGAAGTACGAGCTTGAAAAAAGGAGTGACTGTACTTGGGTAGTAAACGAGCAAAACACCGAAACATTTTTATAGCAGATTAAAAGTGAACCAACTGCTTAATTCGAAAATGGGAAAAATAGGTTTCTTTGACATTTTTAATGTAGGAAAATTCGGTTTCGAATACCGGACGATAATCCGCAATTTCGATTAAAAGTTGCCAGAGAAGTTTTTCGCTAAAATTTGATAGAAAAATATGAATTTCGAAGAAATAATTCGATTTTGAGCGAGTGGCTCTTTATGGAAAATATAAGACATGGCATCGTCGCTACTGGAATCTAAACAAGTAAGCGCGAATTATTCCTTATTAATTTATTCACGAAAGTAGAGGAAGTTGAGATCTTCGGAAAAGGCTTATTAAATTTCATCTACGTGTAATTTTAAGTAATATGCTTAACGAGTGAAAATTAGCTTGAAATGAGATATAAACACAAGCAAATTTTAGCAAAGCTTCTAAGTAAATTGCCGGTACTTATTTAAAACTTGTGTAAATTTTTTAAATGAATTCGCGTATTTTACCGGAAACTGGCCGCATTTTACCTTAATAGGAAATTTTACATACAATTCTCACTCACGTATCTTATAGTTATTTCGTGGCAAACACTTGAAAACCTGTCAGTCTCGCAAGGCGATTGAATGTTCCCGGAGATGCACTTTGCTTTCAAGATGAATAATCAAAATGTAAAGATACTATTCAACAGTTTGTAAGGAAATCGACGGATAACGTGGGAATTCAGTTTTTTTGCAGAAAAAGCGTGGGTGATCTGACGCCTACCTTTTCAGTCTGAATACCTTCATAATACAGTCGAACTCGGATAAGTGCAACTGCTCGGGATGCCAAAAAAAGTTGCACTTAAGCGATGTTGCACTTAAGCAAGGTTGCACTTATAGGATGTGTCTTATGAAATTTCGAAAAAGGTTGCTCTTATTCGAGGTGTCTCTAGAACAGTGCGAAATCGAAAGCGTCCAAAATTTCCAGTTTTTGGGCTATGGAGAATGTAGTAATTTTTTGGAACAGCAGCCATTCTTATAACGTAATTATGTATCAATTTTGGACAAAATGCTGAAAAAAATATTGGAAAAAGTAAAATCCAATAATGAGGCATACATAATAATGAAAGAACAACAAAATGATTAGGGAAACACCAGTAACATTCTTGAAAAGCATGATGGTGCACGGAAAAAATGCGCTTGTTTAGCAGACATTCATCATCCATTCTAAAAAGTTGTAGTTACGCATTGTGAATATTGGTTGGTGGATAAAAAAATGGTTGCACTTAAGCGAGTATTGCAGTTACCCGAGTTGCATTTATCCGACGTGCAACCACACGTAAAACATAGGGAAGAAAATCGGGAAATGAAAGTCTGTTACATGTAACCGAGGTTGCGCTTTATCAGAGTTGCACTTATCCGAGTTCGACTGTACATCTCTCTTAAAAATACAGATGCTTATTGGAAAACTTCATTTAAAAAGGGAATAATTCCTTATTGGATCACATCATCAATAGGGAAACAGCGGGGACTATTTCCTCTAGAAGTTTAAACCTTTGCTGAAAATTCAAGGTTTGGATTGAAAATTTTACAATAAAATTAGGTAATTTTAGGGATGAGGCAATATTTTTCCATGAATTTCACTGTGTAAGGTGTATTAAGGGCTGGAATTGCATTTTACTCTTACATTTTATCCACGTCTCTCCTGGAACTGCACACTGAAAATTGATTTCGAATCGAATTTTCCAACCGTGCGACTAAAGTTTACTAGCGCAGTAGTACTGGTATCTACTACTTTTTTCTCTAACCAACATGTACAAAATTAGAACAGACATAGCAAAAATATGCATTTTTCGAAATTCCTTTTTAATGCGTGAAATCTTAATTTAGCTTTCATAATTATGTACACAGGTATGAAGGTGCATCTGCTTAAAATGGAATGATTCTGTGCCGTTGTATTTTTTGCTAGTCGCCATTCCAGAAAACTAGTTTTTTCGAATAATCATCAAGTGCATATGTATTTAAAACTTGTTGCGTACGACCTATTTTCTCCCTTATTGACCCTCTCTAGCCCGTGTCGCACAAAAATTCTAATGAGTCATTTGTTGACTTCGGTGCGCTCAGACTCGAAGAGTACAAAACGCTAGTGCCACGACAATTAATGTCTAATTTAGCTGATTATTCAATGTTCAATCGCATTCTATCTAAATTTTATTGCATCGCATTTCTCCGATACTTCATCCATTATTATTTCTTAATTTCGTCGTTTGCGGGTATGTAAAAATATCGGTAATCTATTGCAAAACACATAAAACGAATCTGAGATTTGAATAAAATTTTGCATTCCTTTTATTTTTTATCAATTTATTCATGATGTCGTCTGCCTTATTAAGGAGTAAATTAATCGCCGAAAAACGTTTTTATCTAATAAGTAACAAATTGATTCATTAGTCGAATAAAGATTTTCGAGGCGTCCTTGATTTTGTCCAAAATTTATACTCTATATTCGGCTGTGAAACTTCACCGAATTCTGAGTTGAAAGACTGCTACCAGGGCCCGTATCGCCAAAAATGACAATTGATTAGTGCCTAGTGACCACACATTGGCGTGGGGGTCTGAACCTCCCAAGAATCCGACGGACCCCCTATCCATAACACCCAGAATTGACTTTTTGGTGCTATTTTTGGCAATTTTGCTCCATCGGACCCCCCCCCCCGAATTTGGTCGTTGCCCATATATGCTAGTGACTAGTTTATGACAAGTCATAAAAACTAGGGTCTACCATTTGTTTGTCAAACCTAGTAATTTTTGACTAGTTCTTGTCAAAATTAATGACTTGTCCGACAAGTAATCCTTAGTAGTTTTATGAGTGATGCATTATGATGCATAATTTATATTACATTCAGTGTACCTACCGCAATTTGTCTAATTAAGTGTCTATATCTTCCAACGAAATCAGACAACTTCTCTCGAGTTTGTCAAGTTTAACTTCATTCATATTCAGTACCTCTTCTGTAAACTTCTGTTTTACTGATTCCATTATGATGTTCAAGGAGTTCTACCGCTGATTGAGAATTCCAGGAATAAATTTATAATTTTGGTCATTAATTCACGAAACTAAAACTCGCGAGTCGAATGGGAAGAATTTCATGAATAATTGCTTATTCTTTGATTTTTCTTTGCACAAGATGAGTCCTGCATCATCAATGTCTAATTGGTTTGTATCCAAAATGTATATTTTTCCGTACAAATACAGCAAACACATTCAAGGCAAGTGACAGGTCCTATTTCGACTTGTCAAAATTTTACTGGTTTTGACAAGTAAACTTTTTACTTGTCATTTGGTGGAAGGGCTCAATGGTATACTAATAAATTTTACTTGTCAAACGAATCCTTTTACTTGTTTTGACAAATGACAGGTCCTTTTCCGATAGGCTCTTTGTGTAACCCGAAAACTTGTCGGACTAGTACTCGCACTTGTCAAACTTGTCAGACTAATAATATTATAATAATAATAATGTTTTAAATAATAATAATTAATAGTGTAAAAAAATTTTAAAAAATTCATAAATAATAACTTATAGTGTAACCGGGCCCAGAAATTTATTCTTCGTTTCATTATTTTCACGATTCTAAATTGAAATATAATGTGAAACCTTGTACTTTGGCACCAAATCATTTTAATCAGGGACGATTTGAAGAAATTGGGGGCAGCCATAGGGTCCTTTGCCAAGCATGCAAAATGGGAATTCTGAGAATCAGAAAATTTTTCTCTAAATTTTTTCTAACCTTTCTAAAACGCAAAAAAACAAGAATTTTCGAAAAAAACGTCAGAAAATTTACGTATTTTTGCGGTATCGAGCTGCGGATAATAGCCATAAAAGAGATTTTATTTCTGAACATCCGCTTTTTAATGTAATTTATGACTAGTCTTTAAGATTTCGAAATTATGAAAAGCGCATAAATTTTTGAAATCGCTCAGAAAAGTGATCCTATGCGTCTGTCATGGATTTTTGTGGCTGGTTCTGACGCTCTTGCAAATTTGGGTTACCTTTTTCAGCGATGATCTAAGACCCACCAGACGTACTCGTAGGTCAAATTAATAGTGACAAGCATTCTTTGTCTCACTCCAAATTGGCAATTACGACTTGATTATTTTACTCGATGAGCCGACATTAGAGCGCAGCCATAATAGATGTTTTTCACGTAACTTTACAAAACTTTTATGCTGATAAATGAAAGAATTCGCCGGTTAAAGCTTCACGGACAAAACGAGCATGCCTTTGAGAAAAGTCCTACTGTATCTTGACTTCGAGACTATTTGCAACGATTCATATACTTTCCGATTCAGAATTGCATACGCTTTCTATTATAACGGGGCAAAGTTAACTACCTACGCATGAATATCTCGGTATCAGGTAGTGATAAATGCATGCGGTTTCTTTTGTTTTGTAAATCAATTTTTAAGCTTTTCTGCACTGTTCTGGCTGCTCCTAAGTGACTTTTGATACGTTTTTAAACGCATTTTTAAGCTTTTCTGCACTGTTCTGGCTGCTATTAAGTGACTTTTGATGTGAAATTTTTTTGAAAACTTTTGAAAAATTTTTGACATAACTTGTTTGTCACAGAAGTTATCATAAATGCATTTTCCCTTCTAATCTGCACTTAAAATGCCAAAGCGTCGCATACATGTAGTAGCAGATAAATTTACACTTCTGGCAGAGCTGTAAAATGGTCACGTATACAAAATATGCTGGAGGGCGCGAAGCGCCCAAAAAATATGGTTGGGGGTTCGGGGACGCGCTGAAGGACCGCTTGACGGGGTCTGAGGCGGAGCAGCAGAAAATTTTGAGTTCCCGAAGTTTTTAAGAAACAAGGTAACGATAAAAAATTAAGGATTTTAAGTCACAACTAAAATTTGAATTTGAATTTACATAACTCACCTAACCAAAATCTTCATTAATGATTAGCAAACCTCCAATCCATCCACCAAGTATGACCCTCACATTCAGGCTCTTTTTCTGCACGGGTCCCTGCCCTGGCACCGGTACACAAATTCCGAAAAAATTTTTTCACCCAGAAAATTTTTGTGCACTCTATTTTTTGCTGAAATTCTACCAGCTTGATTTTCATCCCAAAACAAGTCTATGATTGTTTTTAACTCCAAGTCGTTTTTATACAGAAAAAGACATTCTATCTACCTGTTATGAAATTTTCTGTACAACAAAATTCTAAAGCCAGGCAGCTGTTTTGAAACAGAATTCAGCTGCTTCCTTTAAACAGTACAGTGCCAAAAAATCTTGTCTTGCAATTTTTTCAAAGGTGCTAGATGGAAATATACAATCAGTAATGCGATTCGCAGTGAAGAAAAAATCACTTGACGTTGAATTTCTCACAAAATTAAGCATGGTGTATTGCATATTCTGCAGGGATCCTGTGTATAAACGTGAGTACGGGCGGACCAAAAAATTATAACAGAATCAAAAAAATGACTTCTCATCCTCAGAAAAGGATCTGATATTTTCTGATCAAGATGTTTTCTATTTCAATTCCAGTTATAACTGAAAAATGAAAAATAGAAAGAACGAAAGAAAGAAAACGCTTCAAATTTGAAGCTTTTTCTTTCTTTCGTTCTTACTTTATTTCTTTCACATTTTCTCTGTTTATCTCGCATTTTTCAGAAAAATTTTCGTCTCATTGGGGCCTT
This sequence comes from Mermis nigrescens, assembly GCA_036768485.1. Taxonomy (NCBI): domain Eukaryota; kingdom Metazoa; phylum Nematoda; class Enoplea; order Mermithida; family Mermithidae; genus Mermis; species Mermis nigrescens. The sequence continues at coordinate 214,648 of JAVLUZ010000665.1, forward strand.
TCAAATTCGTCAGTGCATATACGCTCTAATGCCGGTGCTCTAATGTCGTTTCGCTCTAATGTCGCGGCTTCTAATGTCGCGCGCTCTAATGTCGTGCGCTCTAATGTCTGCGTGCTATTTTACTCTGTCGAAATCATTATATATCTTTTACTTTTTAGATTAACACACTAAATAGCAATAGTTGGGGTTTGTTTGAGTAGAATACAACAAAGTGTGTAACCCTTCTTAGTGCGTCACATAAATATCGCGCTTTGAAAAGAACGATCCTTTTTTATTTTACATCAGATGGCCCACAGAAAAACTATCATTTTTGGTCGCTACGTAGGTAAATATAAGGCTAAATAGGGAAGTTGCTTAAACTACTTAATCTAATCCATGCTCACAATTTTTTATTAGCTAATTCTTGAAAATATTTTTTCGCTGTATGGACCCATATGTATTAGGCAGCTTTACCCAAAACACGATATTTCTTGAAGAACAAAACTTGGACGGACAGGTTTACTTAATGGAAACATATTTGCATTTATTTTAAATTAAATAAGATCCAAGTCAAGCTTCACGTAGTTTGAGGTTCGTTTTTTACCGCAATGACTTCAGTTTGAGAATAGTTTATGATTTACCTCGAAATTAATAATTACCATAGCCACTTGGATTGCCACTCAATTTAAAATTTTAGGCTTATCAGTTAAAAGTTTTTTCGAAAGACAATTTCATAAATTTTTATATGAATTTATTCAGAGACATGTTTCTTGCGTCAATACATCCAGCCTCAAGCGTTCGATCAAACGAAGAACGCGTCGAGTATTGAAGCGCAAGTTGGCAACAGTGATTTATTAAGTTGTAGCTTAGAGTCCTATCGCCAAAATTACTGTTTGAATGGGGGCTCCTGCATGGAAACTCATGCCAGCTTCGGAGTAGCTTATTTGTGCAAGTAAGTTATATTTTTAATCATACTTATTTCCATTTTTTAGAGATAAATTTAAAAAGATTACATGAATAAGTTTTGATCAGTTCCAATTCTTGAGTGGGTTTTTTTTCGTTTCTTAAAAAACAGTTTTAAGATCATTTGCACGCATGAAACAATCGTCAGCACGATTTTTATACATGTGCCAATCGCGACAGCAAAAGTTTGAAAAATTAATCGTGAAGCATACACACACGACCATGCATGTAAGAGCTCAAAATGGGGGAGGGTTTCCAGCCATTTATGGCCGGGGGTTACTGACCTCCAATGTTTGGTCAAAAAACGGCCAAACATTTGATTTTTCCGAAAAATTGGGAGGTCACAAATTTTCTGGCTTTAGGGGAGGGGGTGGGGGATCCCCTATCACTCCTGTAACATGTATGCATACGACATATCTATTAAGTCAGGATAATCAGATTAAAATCATAATTCTTGCTTGAATTAATGAAATCTTCGTACTTCTAATATTTTCAAGATCTTTTTTAATATTCAATAAAACGAGACTTATTTGATTTTATTCAACAAAATATTCGATAAATTTCATTACTTTATCATTTGATACCATTTCGTTGGCCTCTTTAAGTGAAAAGTGGCGCATGTTCATTTTTAGCATCATCTCTTTTTGACTGTTATCACTGTCAAGGAGGCATTGATTAATCAATCGAGTTTAGATCGATATTTTAAAGCATTTAACAACTTTGTAGCATTTTACCTTTCGTAGTAAAAATTGGAATATACAATTGAAAGAAGAAAATTTAATTCAAATTTAAGATCAGTTAAAATATGTCTGACATGAAGAAAATTACCAAAAAATGTATTTATGTCACGAGATCGAAACAGTTTTTTTGCGATCAATTAGCTTCATTTGTTCGATTAGGAAATGTTGAAAAAATATGCGTGAGGCAAATTATTAAAATTAACTTTATGCTAATTTTAAATGAAATTAGTGAAGATTTTCAAACGTATTGTTAACTCATCCATCAAATATAGATTGATGGTGTTAATCATACGTTTTCTTGGGGGGTTTGACCCCGCGCAGAATGGCTGCCCCCGCAAAATGGCTGCGACCCCCCCATAATTGTTGATTTTTTTGAAAAATTGTAAAAGGTGTGCTTTTTAAAGCGTTTTAGCTAATTTTCGGCTCAAAGTCTCCAATTTTCGGCGCTTCGCGCCAAATACACATTTTTTGACTATACTTTGTCCAATTCTATCCTTTTTTAAAATTTTTAAATGTTTATCTTTGTTCTACAAAAAACGAGCATTGTCCGAAACGTCTAAAAACAGTGTTTTTGACGTGTATCCGACGTTTTTAGCTCATAAAAGGCACTTTTTGAAAATTTTTGGGCTTTATCCCCCAGAATTCCCATGCTGTACATGTATGGTATTAATACGTAGAATCAAATATGAATTCCAGCCATCAGGATGTCAAAGTATTAGCTTTTGCTTTAGATGCAGTAAGGGCTGGTATGGATCCAGATGCGAGTACCAAGACGCCATGTTTGTTCTACAACGTGATTCGGATTACTTGCCTTGGATTTTAGGAATCATAAGCATGACGGCTGTCGTATGTGCCATAATTACCATAGTTTATATGTATTATTATCGAAAACGGCGACAAAACGTTTCCGCACCTTTTGGGAATGATAGACTTGCCGCTGATAACAACGCAAGTAGTGTGGCAAACCGAGTTCAAAATATTGCTAGATCACTTTCACACAGATCCCGCAGAAACATGGTAAATTTCAAATAAGTATTGTGCTTAGATTCTGGATAACCAAGCAATTACTAAACGGTAGCTTTATAAGCAGCCCGAAATGCAGGTGGGGTAGAAAAAGAATAGAAATTTTTTCAGGCAAAACAATACAAAATAAAGGCCAAAAAATAGTGAAGGAACTCAATAATTTTCAGCAAACATGCTCGGAATGATCAGAAATCGCGGACTAACATAATTTTACGCTGTTTCAGTGTTTGCACCCATTTTAAGACCATTTCGGCTCATTAACATTTCTGACTGACCCCCACTGTGCATATATACATACATAGCTTGTCAACCAGTATTAGGGAATTAAACATTTATGGGAACTAATGATTAATCATGGTACAGTGCAGCTTTTTGATTTTTTTGGATTTTTAAGAATTTGGATACCGCTCTCCGTCGAAAAAAACAGTTGGCAATGATGATAATTATTTTTATAACGTACATGCAACAACTTTAATGGTAGATATCACTTATTTTCATAGAAGTATATTGGCACTTTTTGCGTATACACTGTTCTGCATATTGATTTTCGTATGCTCTGCTAATTTTAACCCCGAGTTTGCGTAGTAATAGTCTCACACATGGCTACTTCCGTTTTAGTTTTACCAGGCTTCAATGTGGACTGGTAATTTTTAGATAAATTAAATTTTTTCTATTAAGAAAAAATTTTCTATTTATTCTTTTTTTATCAAGTTTTTCTATTTCAATGCAAGGGCAAAAGCAGCGATAATATTTTCGAAAGTCCCCTTAAGTAACGTCAGTAATTGTAGAAATTATATTTCTTTCAGATTCAACTAAGATGACGAATGGGTCGGCAAAATCATCTCACTAATCTGCGAATTACTTATCTGTGATACAGATAATAAAATATTCAAATATTACTGGACGATAATGAAAATACGGTTCGTAGAGCGTTGAAAATCGCTAGCGGTATTGTTCTGAAAGAAGAGTTTTGATTGCTATTTTAGTTCTCCAAATTTCAAATGTCATAGCTGCGTTCGTTTCTTAATCGTTTTTTATAATTACGTTGATTGTTGAATCACGTTTGCAGACTTTGAGGCTTTATCGATTAAATGTTCTATAAGGCCTTTGGAAATCCACAGAAATTCGATAATAGCGTTTGAAAAGTTTACGATTATAGCACCAGATAAAATTAAGTGACCGTGTCGAATGTTAGACAAAAATCATGAAAAAATACAAATTTATTATTTCTCGCTTGAACCATATTAGGCCAATGGTCCGGTCGGACGGCCGCCAGCATACATGGACGTAAGGGTCTGGCTGGACCCCCCCCACCGAGAATCAAAAAGACCCCTCTCAGAACCCACAATAGGATTTTAGTATTTTTTCGGAATTCTGTCCCATCAAACCCTCAGAAATTGATTGTTCCAATATGATCGCCTCGCCACCTCTCTCCAGCGATACTAAACTAACCGAAATTGAAACTTTGTTGAAATCGCTACACGTTGTGCATGAAATACACGGATGTTAAATCGAACATGTATAGCATTAAAATGCTGCTCGAGCGTAACCAAGAGTATATCGGTAAAAAATCTGGAAATAATAAATGTGCACAGTATTTTCTGAATTTTGATTCTCAGACAGATCTGCGAGTATATTTGACAATCTTTTAAGTGTAGAACCCATATTTATAAGGGCGGATTCTGAGGGAGCGCCACCACCATCGACTTAAGATAGTTGATGAGATAAAGGATGCATGCGCATTTTCAATTAATTTTTGATCGTGGTCTGTCAGATTTTCTGAATTCCTTCGGCGCTTCGCGTCTGACTTGGGCGCAGCAAAGGTTTTAATTTGACTTTTTGAGTGCGGATTCGTTTACAAAGTTCTCCGTGTTTAGCTTTGTATTGAACCTCAATTCTATAAAAAATGCAGGTTTTTATCAGAATTTTTGGAGAATCCCGAATTCTTCTGGTGCAGAAATGGTTTTAATTAAAAGAATATGGCGCCAAAAGCTATTTTGCATAAGAAACAAATAATGGGGACCATTTCAATAGTTTTGAGAAAATTTAAGGCACCACTTCCCTGTCAGGAAATCCTGAAACGTCACTGCATATGTATATATCAAATAGGGCCCGGTTTCAATATGTTTAGGCCCTGACTTCAATGTTTAAACAGATACGTTGCCAATTTTAAGCTTGGCTTAAGTCAGGCTTAAAGCTGACTACGTTTGATTAAACATTGAAGTCATATTTAGGCATAGCTCAAGCCTAAAGATATTGAAACCGAGCCCATGTTTCCTCAGCCGCGTCAGAAGTCTTAAGATGCTATAATGCATTCATTTAAAACTGTATGTGCATAGATAGATACTTCATGTATCATAATTCAGCAACTACATACGAGTATACACAGAGGACAATTTTAGGCTCAATTCGCGTCACATATACATACAGTGACTGGATCATTTATATTGAGTCCCAAAAAATGAAGTTGAAGAAAATATCTAATCAATAGTGAGAAGTATCTCTACTCGCCTTCCATGAAGATTGAAAATAATTTTTCAATGATTAACCGATTAAGTGATTTAAGTAAGGCTGGCAAAATTCCAATGGATTTACTTAAAACAGTGTTATCTGAGAATAATGCATTTGTTGCATTTTTCATGTTCAAATTTCGTCTCGTTCTTGCGCACGTAAGCAATAATTCCTTATCACTTTTATCGTTTAGTCGTTTTGCGACTAACAAATACTCACTTTCGACGGCTACAGCTAATCAGCATTTTTAATGATTTAATCAATTAATGATATTACTTGGCATGACTTTCAATGCTTACAGATTTAATTTTAGCCTAATAGCATATTTTTTCTTGGCAGTAAGTTTGCAAAACATTTCGTTCTAATTTAATCTTATCATCTAAATTACATCCTTTTTTGCCACATAAGGTGTTGTTGCGAACGCCCTGCTATGGACAAGAAACGATATCATTTTGGGTAAGCGGAAGTGATGTGCAAACTGTAAACAACTATCCATCAAATATAAAAGCAATCTGTTGTAATTAAAACCGTCTTTTCATATTTTTATTCGTTCCAAACACCAGTGCCTCGAATTTTTCGTTCCTGTCATTTAAAAAAAATTGTGGAAAGGGCTTCAAGGTATGTCCACTGCCATTTGTGACAGATAAGCATAGTGAGAGCCAGCGAATTAAAAATGCTTATGGAACGAGAAACTGCCAGAATTATTGCTAAAAAGTGAACTAGCATTTTTAACCTAATTTTATTTTTCGAACATTTCGACTGCACAAAACCTGCCTTCTCATTCGATGGACTTTCTTCGACAACTTCCAGCTCGACAACTAATAGAATAATTAATCATTCAAACTTAGTTTAAGAAATCCTTTTCCTAGTTGAAGCCTACTTAAAGTACGTACCTACAGAGAACATGTTAGTTATCACGATTTTGAAGGTTAAACGGGGACAGTTTTTTGTCTGAACAGACAAGAAATTCTATGTGGCACCTATCCTTGAAAACATAAGATTTCGAAAGAAATAACAAATTAGGTGTATGTACTTAAGCACTTGTTCATGGCCTCATGCAAATAATGTGCTGTAGAGTAAGTTAAAAAGTTACTGTAATAAAAATACTCATATTACGATTCATTTTATTATTAGTCGGAACATTAAAGGCAAAAACTATGTTGTTGTTTTCAAGTGGATAATAGATTTCGGCAGATGCTCGTATATGAGTAGGTTTTTTATTTTTTATGATAAAAAACTAGAGTACCTTGAACTTAGTTGCCGCGCTTTCTAGCAAATTACAGCCGCATCGGAGTTAAAAGCACGTTGTCGTTCAGTGTCCTACTTATGCTTGATGCCTCATTTAATCTTTTTAACAAAAAATGCATTGAATCAAAATAAACAAACTCTTTGATTAATGAACTTTCATTTGAATAATAGCCTGAATTTAACACTTCATTCTTTAGTCATTTGATAAGGTAGACTTTAGAAAATCAAATTTCTGTGATTTTATCGTTTTATAATCTTACAAAACATTGCGCAAAAGACTCCAAATAAGTGGATAAAAGAAACATTTATGTATGCCAACGATCAAAACCCATTTCGAATTTATTATTCAATATTTTGAATCATCGCACGCAATAACATTTTATGCGCGTCAGTAAAACTCCAATCAGCACATCATAGATCACGTTTCGAAAAATGAAAAACTGTGTCATTTTCGTGATTTTTCCTAGAGCGTTACAAAACTTTATTTCACACTGTGCATCCGTCATAAATCGGCTTTCAATCGGAAACGTTTTGCTGAAAAAAGGCAGAAAATGCGGATTAGTTTTGGTCTCCGTTTCTTCACGACGTGTTCGCGAAAACCAGATTATTTTATTTTACTCAAGAAATTTTAATCCAGATGAAAAGAAAAGCATGCGTCTAAAAACAATATTTTCGTCCAAAGTGTTAGAACAACATTATAAATGTTTTGTTTACCTACTTCTCTAATGAACACTTTCTGAACCGCATCCACGTACAAAGCTATTATTACTCGTGTGAAGTGTGAAACTTTGTGAAGAACTTGACCGCAGTGAAGACGTGGACTAGTCGGCTGATTCCGCGAGATAATCGAATCGAATGGCGACTTGGTTTGGGAGGCTTCTCAAGCGTGATCAACAAGGGCGCAAATAGTGTTTTGAACATGTCTGACCTTTCCAACGTCACGTTAGCTTCTTTCAGCCTGCTGTCCATAACCAGCAACAGCGTCGTGCATTTGGGTACCAGAGCGGCCATTGACCTCAGGGAACGCAGCGAATTGCTGGCGCAGGAAGGAAGCTCACTCCAGTTAGCCGGTAAGCCTTGGAGAAGGATACGCGTTTACACCGCACATTTTTGACTTTATTAGAGTCGGGAAGGCCGCGCGTAAGCGGCGACGAATTGGGTCTGGGTGGAGCGAAAGTCCGAAAAATCGCAAAAGAATATGCCGCGAATTCGATTCTGGGGATACAACGATTTTCTAGGGGGTCTGCCGGATTCTCGGGGTCTTAACCTTCCCCCAAACCCTCTTTCCCACGCTCGCGTACGCTCGAGATCGCACATGGGTAGCAATCAAGTTCTGGATGGTCTGATGAGACTGATGAGACAAAATCGCGAAAGAGGGTCGAATTCTGCCGAAAATTCAATGCTAAGGACCTGCCGTAATCCGCGGGAGTTTTCGAACTCAGGGGCATAAATCCCCATGCTCAGGTGTGGCTTCAATATTTTCAATGTTTAACCACTATTGATTTTTGAGAATAGTCTTCTTCTTCACTACTACGCAGGAATTTAGAAGGTCCTACTGGACTGAATGAGGAGAAAAGAAATCTTTTTCTGCAAACTGCTTGACATCTTCTAAATCTTTGAAAAAGGTGTTCTTGTATAAGTTGGAAGTTTGCGCCAGTGGTTAAGACAATGCCAGCTCAAGGTTCTCTAGCTGATCCCTACCCAGACGGATCTGCCTGACCCATTTGACCGGTTTTTTGCACCTATTGCTTAAGCAATAATATGTGCGAAAAACGGCCACCTTAATTATTTTACTGTTTTGGTCCACTAAATTAAAGATTTTCTAATTAGTGTAAAAAAGATTTTAATACTAGCAAAGAAAAATGCTCCGATGGAACAAAAAAGATGAATATACTTGGAATTCTGGATTATTATGGATGTAAAAGGAGGGGACTAGGAAAAACCTACCTAAAGTCGGAAAATCTGCTGAAAATCACACTTTCTCTAAGCAACGCAAAAAATCGATGTATATTCTGCGGCAAACAGATTAAAATAAATATTCAACCATAAAAATGATTGAAAAAGCAGCACGTTAGCTATGCAGTAGCTATGGGAAATGATATTGAGTAAACTAACAGTCTTCCAAGCCAATTGAATGAAATAGCAAACATCGAAGACAATTGAAGACATGGTTGGTTTAAAACAGTAGGAAGCGCGTAAGTTGACTTGAAACAGACTAAACACTAGCATGCCCGAAACGATTGTGTGCACTAATCAATCGGCTCCTGCTTTGCTTGCTATAATGCTCATAACAAAATAAAACAACTTTAAATACAATACCTCTTAGTTTTCTATCAACCAGGTGCCAGCAATTTAAAAAAGTAACCTTGATAGATTTCGTTTATACACTCTTATCTGAAACTTCGAACATTATTTAAAAAAGACACTTTTTTAGAGGCCGCAGAATATACATCGATTTTTTGCGTTGCTTAGAGAAAGTGTGATTTTCAGCAGATTTTCCGACTTTAGGTAGGTTTTTCCTAGTCCCCTCCTTTTACATCCATAATAATCCAGAATTCCAAGTATATTCATCTTTTTTGTTCCATCGGAGCATTTTTCTTTGCTAGTACACTACTTTTAATTAGCGTGATTTCAGTACATCAGTCAGTAAAGACAATCAGTAACATGCCACAATAATGACAACAGTCCAAGAACGCGGAAAACAATATTGTTCTTAACATCAGCATTATCGTTTTTAAACAAGACAACCTTATTGACACCATCCATTTTCAAATTAAAACTCCATTAAGTTATTTCTTCTTAATGTGCAGTTCACTTATAATCAAGCACAAATATTTAACCAACGAATTCACATTGCAAATCCTTACTCAATCAATACACAAGCACAATGTGTTGTGACTTTTGAAATTGAAAACACCCAATTTTCAATTTTCAAATTGAAAATTGGGTCAATTTTCAAATTGAAAATTGGGTGTTTGAATTTGCGATAAAGAAAATAATCAAAAGACAGTCACTTGGATTATTTAAGCCGAGTAATAAAATAACGACCGTCCACCAATTCCAAACTAAACGCGACTAATCTGATCACTATGAAAAAGTTTTGAAAAATGAGCTTGCTAAGCGAGAGTTGTAAACCAAGAGAAACTTAAAGTTTAAACCTACCATTAAATTCTTAAGAGAATTATAAAAGATTTTAAACTTTAAGAAAATGGAAAAGGCGGGATGCTGGTAAATTAAAAGACAAAGTTTTTCGGCAAAAATTCAAAAACTTCACGCAAATATCAAGTGTAAGGAACACTAACGCTTAGATTTGGTAGTAAAATAAATTTGTAGGATAGACTACATATTAACAACAAATGAATAGTGCAAACTTTACACAACTACTAGGTGTAGAGAATACTAACACTTTACGGCTTATTAATGTACATGATTACAATAAAGCTGCATATCTTTGTCGACTTCTGTGCACAGTAGTGTGATTGCTGGTTCATTTTAAACCACTTTTGCAGGCAATTTACATCAATTAAACGATTGCTCTCCATGTGCAAGATTTTGTGAAACATATTATAAACACGGCTAAGAAGGATTTAACTTTAATGCAACCCATTTAAGACAAAATTACATCTCTTCAATGATCTAAGGACACTTGAACATAATTTTTAAATCACTTTAGATTACTTTTGAGGGTAAACAAACTCACTTAATTGATGTCTCACATATGAATCCTTGAAAATTTCTTGACTTCAGATACAAAGTCTCTGCAAGTCTCTCGAATTAAGGTTAACACGTAATGTTAACTTTACACAAACACGCAGCGTAAAGAATATTTTAGTCGGATTCGTAATTTTGATATTGCTCCGATATTACTTTCAACATTTATGGAAAAATGAGTCTCCATAATGTTTTAAAGACAAATAAACATTAGGTTTAAACCACTTTGCAATACTGCTGAGTGTAAGCAAGCGCGCCCAACTGACGTATATATTTCATTCCCTGTAAATTTTTAGATCTCAGGAAAAAATTTCGGTTTTTGCAATTCTCTAGAACAAAGGCTAAGATGCAGTGTAAAAAATTACTCGGATATTATGATCAACATTCATGAAAAAATTATGTCTCTACAATGATCTGAGGACAAATAAACAATGAGTGTAAACTACTTTACATCACTGTTGGATGTAAACAAACGCGCCTACGTGACGTCTCACATTTGATCTTTTGAAAATTTTAGACTCCAGGAAAAAATTAGGTTTCTGGAATGCTCCAAAACGAAGATAAATACATATATAGTGTAAACTTCATATAAACACCTAGTGTAAAGAAAATTTTGGTCAGATTCGTAATTTTGATATTGTTCCGATATTATGATTAATATTTATGAAAAAAATTAAGTTTCCATAATGCTCTATGGGCAAACTAACAATTGGTGTAAACCACTTTACAACACTGTAGAGTGTAAACATATGCGCCAGACTGGCATATCAAATTTGGTTCCTGGTCCATTTCTAGACTTGATAATCGTGTCCCTGACTCATAACCGGAGAAGCAGGCAGAAAAAACAAGACAGAAACGCATTTTAAACACCAAATTTTTGACTTTACACTCGCTAAATATTAATGTATAGACAATTTGCTTTGACATGCACCCGATATAAAGCACTTTATTTTTATTCTATTAGACTTATCCCGACTTCTGGACGGAGAAAGTGGCGAACAAAAAACGCAACAAAAACGTATTTTCCATCATTTAGAACACTGTAAACTTTAAAATTCCGTACCGAACTCCCCATTGAGTTTAAAGAAATTCGGTTTGGTACAATTTGTAGCTTTTGAATCGTAGTACATTTCTGTGTGCCAAAATTCTCTTGCAAAAATTATTTGGTATGATTTATTAATCAAAATTCGGAAAAAACGTGTTTTTTCGCCCATTTTTTACCTCTGATTTCGAACTTTACACCCCCATAAATAACTCAATATTGCGTTTTTTAAATGCGGTTTGCTGCGATGTTTAGCCCCTGAGAGGCACTTTATTAATGCTGTCTTCGATTTACACTGACTCATAAGCAGGAAAATTTGGCAGAGAAATCTTAGTTAAAATCCGTTTTTTACACCATCCACTAGAGTGTAAACTTTAAACCCCAGGATCTAACTCACCATAGAGCATAGAAGACTTTGCTTATATGCAGAATGTAGCCCTTGATCCGCTCTACATTTCTGTCAGAAAACATTTTAAAAAACTCATAACCGGAGTTAGTATCGGACATAAGCAGGTTGAAAACTCGACCAAAAAGTGCTTTTTCACCCCCAGATTTTCGCACTCTTTACACTGCCATTCGATAACTAATGCGAATTTCCAAAAACAAAAAAGTATCATCTGTAGAATTCATCCTTCTATTATCCTATCCTGTTCAATCCTTCGAGTCATCAATACTCAGTCGTCTACAAGCCGCAGTAAAAAGGTCCCAAAATTTGTCCTATGTTATAACGTTACACAAAAACTTTACACCTTCTTTACACAGTCAGTTTTGAGTTTCAAGAAAAACAAAAAAACACGGGCAGCGAATTTTTTTATTATCTTTCTTTTAAAAAAACTGCACCTTCTAGAAGTGTCCCGTTATAGCTGTAGGGGGTGCACAGGTGTTGGGGGTACCCAAGTATATTATAGGTACGCGCTAACGCGCTACCTAAGATAGACAATTTGCTTTGACATGCACCCAATATAAAGCCAATTTATTTTTATTCTATTAGACTTATCCCGACTTCTGGACGGAGAAAGTGGAACAAAAAACGCAACAAAAAGGTTTTTTCCATCATTTAGAACACTGTAAACTTTAAAATTCCGTACCGAACTCCCCATTGAGTTTAAAGAAATTCGGTTTGGTACAATTTGTAGCTTTTAAATCGTAGTACATTCCGGTGTGCCAAAATTCTCTTGCAAAAATTATTTGGTATGATTTATTAATCAAAATTCGAAAAAATGTTTTTTCGCCCATTTTTTTACCTCTAATTTCGAACTTTACACCCCCATAAATAACTCAATATTGCGTTTTTTTAAATGCGGTTTGCTGCGATGTGTATCCCCTGAGAGACACTTTATTACTGCTGTATTCAATTCACCCTTACTCATAAGCGGGAAAATTTGGCAGAGAAATCTTAGTTAAAATCCGTTTTTTTACACCATCCACTAGAGTATAAACTTTAAACCCCAGGATCTAACTCACCATTAAGCATAGAAGACTTTGCTTATATACAGAATGTAGCCCTTGATCCGCTCTACATTTCTGTCAGAAAAGATTTTGAAAAACTCATAACCGGACTTAGTATCGGACATAAGCAGGTTGAAAACTCGACCAAAAAGTGCTTTTTTACCCCCAGATTTTCGCACTCTTTACACTGCCATTCGATAACTAATTCGAATTTCTAAAAACAAAAGAAGTGCCATCTGTAGAATTCATCCCTCTATTATCCTATGCCGTTCAATTCTTCGAGTCAACAATACTCAGTTGTCCATATGCCGCATTATAAATGTCCCAAAATTTGTCCCATGTTATAACGTTACACAAAAACTTTACACCTTCTTTACACAGTCAGTTTTGCGTTTCAAGAAAAACAAAAAAACAAGAGCAGCGAATTTTTTCATTTTCTTTCTTTTAAAAAAACCGCACCTTCCAGAAGTGTCCCGTTATAGCTGTAGGGGGGTGCACAGGTGTTAGAGGTACCCAAGTATATTATAGGTACGCGCTAACAATAAACCGCCTCTAAATTCGAGAATATTACTTCTAAAAAAATTAAAAAAAGTCGCCCCTAGATTTTTTAACCGTCTACATTTTGAAACCAATCAGACTGCTTAGAATGTAAAACTGAGTTAGATATGCTTGGCCACATGAAAACTGTAAAAAAACCGTCTAATTTACACTCCTGTGCAACAACCAATGAGTGTAAAGAAATTTTAAGACCAGATTCGTAACTTACTAATTAGGGGAAACATTTTAAAAAAAAATTGGCCCTCCGCAAATTATTTGAATTTTTAATGTAAACTTTACACACTCACGACGCGCTCGGTGTTGAGTGTAGACAAGAAAAAAAAATGGGGGCACTAAGTTTTTTATTATCTACCATTTAAAAAAAACCGCACCTCTCAGATGTGTGCCGTTATAGCTGCGAGGGGGGGGACACAAATTTCGCACTCGCTGTGAAAAACATATAAGAAAAAAGGATGGTTAAGTATATTATAGGTAGCGCTATCGCGCTACCTATGATGTTCATTCGGGATAATCAAAGGAAATTCGCATATGGCTACAATACTCTTCATGAATTGATCGAATTTTTCGGCCTACGGATAAAACTTGACTAATTTCAAGTGTAAAACGATTGGACAATCGATTTCTTTCTTGGTAGAGTATCTCCGCAAGGAAAATAAGATAGGTACCAAAACTTAAGTTGGTCATCAAAATATAAAAAGTAAGGTAGTGCATGAATTAAGATTCGAAACGGAATATAACTTAAAATGTGTATAAAATATCAACATATTAAATGCCCAATTCTGCATTTCATGTGATTTTTTCATAGATTACTCGAATATAAGAGCTAAATCGTCGAGTTTTAAACCCGGCTCTTTGACTTTGAACAAAAGCGCTGCTCTGACCCTCAAAGATGCTACATTACAGAGCCAAATGTCAAAAATTTCGATGGACGAAAACAGTCAATTAAAAATAGTTCAAAGAAGTCATGTTGTACTGCTTGCAGGGTCGAGCATCAGTCTGAGCAAAAAGAGCCAACTCAAGGTAGTTAGATCCCACGTCGATTTCGCTGGCTCTTTATCTATAGGTAACATACTTCAAAAGGTTTCGTTATTTTGCTTCATAGTCTCCTAAATTTTTTAGGTTAATGCGTTTATTTCGTAAAAATTTCTAAGCACGACGTATCATCAGGATATTTGCAAAATACATGCTGACTCTGCGATAGGAATAATCAACATAAATTCAGAAAACATATAAGCGATGACCTTCTTTCTTAGGCCATCTTATTTGCTAAAGAATTTCTTCTTTTTCGAATTTTTCTAATGCAGAAAGTTCTTGCCAAGTAATTACTTCGCTGTTTTCCATCTAAGCGATGCTACAAAAAATCGCAAAATTAACACACGATTACCACACAAATGATTTTTTAATGTTTTTGAAATTCAGAATTATGGAGAAGGTCGTCTCAAATCTATTTTAAGATGACGCTTGGTTTTAGACTAAAAATTAAAATTCTGTCTTATCGTTTTTCTCTTCTCAGAAATCTTTTAATCAAATACCTTTTAAGGTCCATAGCTCGAACAACCTCAGAAACAATTTCGCTCAACATAATCATTTTCTTGAGGTTATATGACCTCGATATTTTATTTAAATCAATATAATAAAATTTTGAATTAGTGATTTTGTAAGCGGCATAAAAAACTTAAATGACGATAGAAAGTTCTATGAAATTAAGAGGAATACTACCTTAACAAAAAACGGATTGTTTCTTCATTTAAAGTGTTTGTCCTGTCTTCGTCCAGATAGAATAAAGAAATTTCTAAAAACTTTTCAAAAAGATTTTGACTGTTTGACAGTAATTTATAAAACTCATAAACCTAGTAAACTGATATAAGAGGTGGAATTTCAGCTTTGTCATAATTCGAGCACACTGCTTATTCATTGTGTTTTAAAAATTTTTCGATTTGATTAAGGTGAAGCCTATATATTTCTCAATGGTGTATTTCATATAACTTTGTGCATAAATTTTGAGAATTTTCATGTTAATAAGCCGTGAGGTTACTATAATTATACGAGGGTTGTCCCAAGAGTTCGTTTTAACTGTCTAATAACTTTTTATTTATACCAGATATCAACATGTGGTTTTTTGCATATGGTGACGCAGGCACGTAGCTCTGGGGGAATCAGGGGTCCGGACCACCCCCCTAATTCAGAAAAATCTGACTGTTTAAACGTTTTTTTGGCCTTTTTGGGCTAAGTCCCCCCATAATTGGTGTTGGTCCCCCCAAAATAGGACGGCCAGCTACGTGCCTGTGGTGACGCAACTTCTGCTTTACATTACTAAAGTCACCATTTTCTCAATAATTTATCGTCTTTTCTAGTAAAATCTTTTAAAATACCTCTCTTTTTCGGATAAGAAAATTGATTTTTATCTTGTTGCAGCTTAGGCATTGATTAGCATTTGATCTCAAAATTTCGGTATAACAAAGACAGTTTGTGACTTTCATTTATGCACTAGCAAAAAGCCCATTGTGATTCATTTTCTCTTTCTAGTGCTGCATTTTTCGCTAAAACTCAATTTTTGATGATTTTGACATAAAATTTGCTGCACCACAAATGCACGTTTCATGAACAAAAAACATTCTAAAAAGTGCTAAATAAAGTTAGATTCTCTCAGCTGAAATATTGACCTTATTCCTTGAAGAATGAATTCATGGGACCTTCTGTTTAGTGGTATTTTTTCAATATTTTCAATCAATTTTTAATCTATGATAAAAGAAAATTGTTTTACTGGAAAGCGAAAAAAAGATAAGAAGAAATGGCGAATTCAGAGATGTAGAGCAGAAGTTGCCGAATAACGAGCAATAAACCGCGTGTTGATAACTCTGGTAGAAAAAAGTCATTCGACAGCTAAAACGAACTTTTGGGACAATCCTCGTATATCAGATCAATGTTATAATCGCAATCTGTCAGCCTATTGTCGTACAGTTTTTAAGATTTAAGATTAAACTTTTGAAACAGATTATTATTACAAAAGAAGCTGAGCAGAAAAAATCGTTATAGTTCTGGTTCTATATTATTTGGCTTAGTCATGGCTTACTTGAACCTAATGAATGTGGTGATTTTGAATGTTAAGCGTATTTTATTTTAAGATTGGCATAGATTAAAGTCTTGCTCAAATAAGAACTTATTGGATCGGCTTCAGAAAAAAGTTCACTTGGATCAATTTAAGAAGCGTGCACTATCAAAATCTTTTGGTGAAAATTTCAAAATCCCTATAAAGCAGTTAATTCAAATAAATGGTTTCAGACAGCCAAATTATCACCCTTGTAACCGGGACCAGCCAATCTCCAGAAAAATGTTACCGCTGCATTTTTTTTGCCGAATGAAAAAGTTTCCACAGTTTGAAAAATTTCAAAATGCATAGACATTTTGAAACCCTCCTCAAAAGTATCGAGCGAGTCATCATCATAGGAAAAAAGCTAAAGAGCAGCTAATGTCAACAACTTTAGGAATCACCTTCCAGCACAGTTAATCTTGCTGCTTCACAGGGCCTCATTCTAAAATGGAGTTCGAAGGTGCTGACTTTACGATGGTGGGCGGAAATTTGATATTAAACGCTGATGTTGATTTCAAAGCTAAAAGCAGATCTGCGATCACCGTTTTCGGTGGGCTGATGAAATTCATGGATGGGAGTAGAATCACTTTAGAGACTCAATCCGAATTCGTCCTAGAAAGAAACGCCTGCATAACGTTTGCCAGACGCGACCTTCGGCTAAAGGTATTTTGCACTCTTAATTCGGATAAAAGTCAGGATTTTGCATTTAAAGCAGTTCTGAAATGCAGTATTAGCCACTAAAAGAATCTATGCATACCAGAAATGCTTCTTATTAAATTCGGCCTAAGAATTTCTCTCTACCAATAATTTAATAGACAAATTGGAGTAATTCGCTTTAATCATATTAACACAGTTGGCATTAAGGCAGAAAAATGTGGAAATCTTAAATGTCCTTAAGCGAAATGAGGAATAAAAAATCGATGACCGAGTGAAACGCTCAACTGTCCGACCTGTCTTACTTACTTTGCTCAGTCTGTTCGTATCCAAAAATCACAAAAAAGAAATTTTAATTGAGGTAGTACAAATCTATATTTCTTAGCTTAAAGAGAAATGGTGCGTCGACACCAGCCACGTACTTAAGGGAGATAGGAGTATACATGGGCAGCAAGAAAATTTTAGGGAGGCGGGGGGATTAAATCGCCAAAAATTTCCAAAAATCGCCAAAAAAGTTACTAAAAATAGAATTCTGGGAGTCTACAGTGATCCGTGGGGGGTTTCAAGTTCTACGGGGGCAGAGGTGTTTACCCCATTCCCACGCCTATGTGTGGGTAGGAGATCACAATAAAATTGAAAAAGTTTCAAAGAAAATGAGCATGACTTGAGAAAAAACGGACATTAATCAAAACTTTTCGGCAAATAAAATTTTTAGAATCACCTGTGATTTATACAGACTACAGATAGGGTTCACTTTGTGATTTTAAAATCAGACGCCTAATTGTAGAGTTATTTTAGCCCACTAAAACTTTGGCTGGACCCCCTCCCGATCCCACTGGCCTACAAGCCGGTGCGTATGATATCGCACTTAAAAAATTACAACTACGGCTATTTGCTTTCATTTAAAATAAGTTTAATTAAACAAACATTATTTAAGGTTATGCCTCAGTATCTTTTCTTGGTCATTTTTTACCCGTATTTGTTTTCTGAGAGTCGAATAAATTTCTCATACAAAATTAAAAGCCAGCATATAATACAATAGTGAAGAGTTTACATAACCAACTAATTTTTTCTGAAAATTCAATAAGTTTCTGATTTTCCCTGAATTTTAAAGTTACTCGTTAAACGAAATCTGTCAAAAAGGACCAGGTAGCTTAAATTTTTGAATTAAGTGCACATACAAAAGACAACTGGATGTAATTCTGTGCTTGTTTAGGTACCTACATAATTTAGTCTTGCTAAATCTTTAACATTTGTAGGTGGAGGATAAAGGTTCCTTCAAAATTCAACAATCCTCTTACTGCATGATGACTGATGACTTGACCGTGCCACGGCAAACCTATGTGGAACTCGATTCGTCATCATTCATCAATGCCATTCGTTGTTTTCCTACGGTACGAGAATTAAATCAGGAAAAACAGCGTCTTTACCCAGAAAATAGAATTTTGTATGTATGACTTTGTTTCAAATAAATCTGCGTCGCGTTTTAGTACCACATATAGTAATCTTAGGTAGCGCGTTAGCGCGTACCTATAATATACTTGGGTACCCCCAACACCTGTGCACCTCCCTACAGCTATAACGGGACACTTCTGGAAGGTGCGGCTTTTTTTAAAAGAAAGATAATAAAAAAATTCGCTGCCCGTGTTTTTTTGTTTTTCTTGAAACTCAAAACTGACTGTGTAAAGAAGGTGTAAAGTTTTTGTGTAACGTTATAACATAGGACAAATTTTGGGACCTTTTTACTGCGGCATGTGGACAACTGAGTATTGATGACTCGAAGGATTGAACAGGATAGGATAATAGAGGGATGAATTCTACAGATGACACTTTTTTGTTTTTTGAAATTCGCATTAGTTATCGAACGGCAGTGTAAAGAGTGCGAAAATCTGGGGGTGAAAAAGCACTTTTTGGTCGAGTTTTCAACCTTCCTATGTCCGATACTAACTCCAGTTATGAGGTTTTTAAAATGTTTTCTGACAGAAATGTAGAGCGGATCAAGGGCTACATTCTGCATATAAGCAAAGTCTTCTATGCTCTATGGTGAGTTAGATCCTAGGGTTTAAAGTTTACACTCTAGTGGATGGTGTAAAAAAACGGATTTTAACTAAGATTTTTCTGCCAAATTTTTCCGCTTATGAGTCAGTGTAAATCGAAGACAGCATTAATAAAGTGCCTCTCAGGGGCTAAACAGCGCAGCAAACCGCATTTAAAAAACGCAATATTGAGTTATTTATGTGGGTGTAAAATTCGAAATCAGAGGTAAAAATGGGCGAAAAAACACGTTTTTTCCGAAGTTTGATTGATAAATCATACCAAATAATTTTTGCAACAGAATTTTGGCACACAGGAATGTACTACGATTTAAAAGCTACAAATTGTACCAAACCGAATTTCTTTAAACTCAATGGGGAGTTCGGTACGGAATTTTAAAGTTTACAGTGTTCTAAATGATGGAAAATACGTTTTTGTTGCGTTTTTTGTTCGCCACTTTCTCCGTCCAGAAGTCGGGATAAGTCTAATAGAATAAAAATAAAGTGCTTTATATCGGGTGCATGTCAAAGCAAATTGTCTATACATTAATATTTAGCGAGTGTAAAGTCAAAAATTTGGTGTTTAAAATGCGTTTCTGTCTTGTTTTTTCTGCCTGCTTCTCCGGTTATGAGTCAGGGACACGATTATCAAGTCTAGAAATGGACCAGGAACCAAATTTGATATGCCAGTCTGGCGCATATGTTTACACTACAGTGTTGTAAAGTGGTTTACACCAATTGTTAGTTTGCCCATAGAACATTATGTAGACTTAATTTTTTCATAAATATTAATCGTAATATCGGAACAATATCAAAATTACGAATCTGACTAAAATCTTCTTTACACTAGGTGTTTACATGAAGTTTACACAACATATGTATTTATCTTCGTTTTTGAGCATTCCAGAAACCAAACTTTTTCTTGGAGTCTAGAAGTTTTCAAAGGATCAAATGTGAGGCGTCACGTAGGCGCGTTTGTTTACATCCAACAGTGATGTAAAGTTGTTTACACTCATTGTTTATATGTCCTCAGACCATTGTAGAGACATAATTTTTTCATGAATGTTGATCATAATATCCGAGTAATTTTTTACACTGCATGTTAGCCTTTGTTCTAGAGCATTGCAAAAAGCGAAATTTTTTCCTGAGATATAAAAATTTACAGGGAATGAAATATATACGTCAGTTGGGCGCGCTTGCTTACACTCAGCAGTATTGCAAAGTGGTTTAAACCTAATGTTTATTTGTCTTTAAAACATTATGGAGACTCATTTTTCCATAAATGTTGAAAGAAATATCGGAGCAATATCAAAATTACGAATCCGACTAAAATATTCTTTACGCTATGTGTTTGTGCAAAGTTTACGTTACGTGTTAACCTTAATTCGATAGACTTGCAGAGACTTTGTAACTGAAGTCAAGAAATTTTCAAGGATTCATATGTGAGACATCAATTAAGTGAGTTTGTTTACCCTCAAAAGTAATCTAAAGTGATTTAAAAATTATGTTCAAGTGTCCTTAGATCATTGAAGAGATGTAATTTTGTCTTAAATGGGTTGCATTAAAGTTAAATCTTTCTTAGCCGTGTTTATAATATGTTTCACAAAATCTTGCACATGGAGAGCTATCGTTTAATTGATGTAAATTGCCTGCAAAAGTGGTTTAAAATGAACCAGCAATCACACTACTGTGCAAAGAAGTCGACAAAGATATGCAGCTTTATTGTAATCATGTACATTAATAAGCCGTAAATCGGAAATACACCATTTGGAATGGAAAAGACTGCAGTTAATGAATACATATGTTAAACTTATTATCATAGGTAGCGCGATAGCGTTACCTATAATATACTTAGCCATCCTTTTTCTTATATGTTTATCACAGCGAGTGCGAAATTTGTGCCCCCCTCACAGCAACAACGGCACACACCTGGGAGGTGCGGTTTTTTTAATCGATGGATAATTAAAAAATTCGATGCCCGTGTTTTTTCTTTTGTTTACACTCAATACTGAGTTAGCAATGAGCGTGTAAAGTGTAAAGCAAAAATCAAATAATTTGCGGAGGGCCAATGTTTTTTTTAAATGTTGCCTCCCAGCTGTAGATTACGAATCTGACCTTAAAATTACTTTACACTCAATGGTTGTTGCACAAAAGTGTAATGAATACGTGTTTTTTACTCTTTGCGTGTCCTTCAGCTTATCTAATCAATTTTGGTTTCTGTGCAGTCCAATTGGTTCTATAATGTAGAGGATTGCAAAATCTCAAATCGATTTTTTTCCTTCTTATAACGCAATATTTCTTGATCTGTGATCGTTTTAGTGTAAAGGGTTCGAGACGAAAAACGATATCTCTTCAACTACTCCGCTAAGTAGGCAGAACATGCTAATTATGCTTAAAAGGTGCCCTGACCTTAGCGTTACAGATCCCAGTTTATTTTGTTTTATACACCCAATATTGCGGTATTAGCACAAGTGTAGAGTTTACACCGAGAAGCATTTTTGCGCCCAGAGCGTCGTGGATGATGAATTTTTTAAAATGTTCTCCGTAAGGTCAGAATAACGAATCTGACCTTTAAACTTTTCTACAGCCAGTGTTTGTTGAGGTATAAAAAGGTGAACTTTGAATTATACCTACATCTATTTTCTAATGCCGATAGATAACTCCGTATTGCATATTTTTGATCAGATTTTTCTTATTTCAGAGGTTTTTGACTCGTCTTTAATAAATAATTGTTTTTATCATCATAAATGCACTATTCTTAAACTTCAGTAGAATGATGAATATCTTTCAAAATAGGATAATCAAGCTGAAATCTGCTGATATGTCGAGTTAGGCGCAGTGGTTGTCAACTCCGTTCTCGGATGCGGTGTTAAACAAAGAATGATGGGTTCGAATCTTCTGAATGCTGACTTTTTCATTTTTTTAATTATTTTGGCAAAACCATGCACTTTATTTGACTTATTCATTTATTTAGGTTCTGCAGATAACACTTTTTTGTTTTTGAATTTCGCCTCAGTTCTCGAATGGGAGTGTAAAGAGTGCGAAAATCTGGGTGCGAAAAGACACATTTTGGCCGAGTTTTCGACATGTTTATGTCTGCCAACAACTCCAGTTATAGTTTTAGGAAATTTTTTCTGACAGAAATGTACTTCGGATCAAGGGCTATCTTGTGCTTACCAGCAAACTTTTCTACAATCAATACGCAGTTAGTACCAGGGTTTTAAACTTTACTCTCTAGTGGATGAGTAAAAAAACAGATTTTGTCCAAGATTTCTCTGCCAAGAAGTTGGGTTTAATTAAATAAAATAGAAATAAAGTAACTTCTAATGGCTACACGTCGAAGCGAGCCGCGTTCAAAAAACGTTATATTGAGTTCTTTATGGGTGTAAACTTCGAAATCTGAGGTGTAAAGTGGGCGAAAAAAACAGGTTTTTTTCGTATTTTGATTGATAAATCATATCAAATATTTTGCGGAACATAAGTTTGGCACATACAAACCTACTACAATCAAAGCGGCAACAAACTGGCCCGAACCGAATTTATTTACATTCAGTGGGCGGCCGTTAGGTTCAGATTTTTAAAGTTTACAATGTGGTGGACAGTGGAAAATACGTGTTTGTACATTTTTTGTTCGCCACTTTCTCTGTTCAGAAGTCGGGCGAGGTCGAATAGGATAAAAATAAAGTACTTTCTAAGGGGTAGGCGTCACAGCGAATTGCGTCTGTTTACATCAGTATTTAGCTTGTTCGAGGGGTGTAAAGTCAAAAAAATCGGGGAGTTAAACGTGTTTCTGTCTTGTTTTTTCCGTCAAGTTCTGGGTTATGAGCAGTGATCAGACCGAGGCCTCAGCCTCGGCAAGGCTCGGCGTTTTATGGAGCCTCGGCCTCGGCGCCGAGGGCGAAGCTGAGAAGTGCCGACGCGCTGAGGGTTAAAATCAAATTTGAATAAGTTTAATATATCCGTTAAATATTAACTATTCAGAATGCATCTGCAGTACACAGGCTGCTTCTTACCTATTGGCTTTTCTTATGGTTTTAGGCGCGTACCCAGTTACACCAAGTTACATACAGCAAAGTACCAATTGATATTCATATGATGACTAAGTTTTATTTCTCATACTCGCTACATGGATCGGAAAATGCAGTGCAGAGAAAATAATCGTAATATTGAACACTTTATCTAACTAAAATAAATATTTATATGTTTATTGCTTTTAGCCAGAATTCTGATTTTAATCTGATGAAGCAGATAATCCATCATCAAAATCTAGATCATCTGAATCAGAGTTAGCCTCATCCATTTCGCCTTGTTGAGCTATCGCGTCTTCGTCGTCGTCATCCTTTATCAGATTCTTTTAAGTCACACTATTATAACCAAGTGCTTTGAGATTATGCTTTACAAAAAGGAGTTTTTGAACATTTGTCTGTCATTCATTCACCACAGCTTTTCTATTCTTCCACCGCATTGTCATGAATTATTTTTATTTTAGAGGTTTTGTGTGTCAGTATCACTGCTTAAGTATCCTACCGACCTTCCTGCATAGCATATAGTTCCTATTTTAACCCCAACGTAGAGCTCAGGCTCGTACACAGGATGTGGGGGGAAGGTGCCCCTTTCGAAATGAAATGTGAGAATAATCGCAAAAGACTTTTCGTGCTTCGCGTTGAATTTCACAATGATAATTTGTACAACCAAAAGCGTCTTTTCGCTACATGGATCGGAAAGTACAGTCGCTACATGCAGAGGCGGATTTGAAGGGGGGCGGGGTGGGGCGGCCGCTCCCCATTGGCCAAAAGATTTGGCGAGATAAAGAATGGATATGCAATTTGCAATGATTTTTGGCCGTCAGTGACCATAACTTCTCAAATTATTCCGGCGCTACGCGCCGGATGATACCTATTAATGACATTTATTTACTTTCTTGGCGACCTGGAAGCCCTTTTCTGTTCATGTAGGTTTCAAAACAATTTTAACAGCAGAAACACCTATTTTTGCATAATTTTTTTTTATTTTCAATAAAAAATTTCAATTTTACGCATCAAATGCTATAAAAACAGGAAATCAAGCAGTAAATCATGCTTCTAGACGTCTATCCGCCTTAATTTTAAAAATTTTTCGGTCTTTAAGTCTTAGAAATTTACTGATTTTTTCGCACAAAATTGTCGAAAATTCTAAAATTTTAAGAAAAATATGACTTCAATAGTGATTTTATGTAAGAGTATACAATGTAACACCGAAAAATGCTATATCGCGCGTTAAGGGCGAAATTTTGAACTTGTTTTTAACTTTTTTGGAAAAGTTTGGATACCGCCCCTTCCGCTACTGGATGGATAAGAAAGTACAGTAATTCTCGCATCCGTCTGCTACCATAAAATGTTCAAAAACTCTTTTTTGTAAAGCACAATTTCAAAGCAGTTGAATATAATATTGTGACTTTGAAGAATCTGATAAAGGCTGACGACGACGCTAACTTTGATTCAGATGATCTAGATTTTGATTATGAAATATCTGCTTCATCAGATTGAAATAAAAATTCTGGCTAAAGCCCGAAACATACTTCATGCGATTCGTGCCGCAAAGGGGGTTTGCGGCCACAGTATACCCAAAAATGTGACGTCATGGCGCGAAACTGGCGCGGCGGAATTCGTCTGCCGCTTCGCGCCACCTGGGCATACTTCATGCGGCGCGGTCGCCGCGGGGCAAGAAAAAATGGCGCCAACTGGACGACCCTTCGCCGCTTCGCTCGATGTTGGCATACTCCACGCGAATTGCTGCAACGTATTTCGTTATAGATTCAGAGCAGATTGATACCGGCGCACCTCATTAGCATTCGCGAGGAAAGTCCAAACGTTTGGACTTCTGTGACGCGGCGAAAAAATTCGAAAAAATGCTAAAAATAGACATTATTTGCTTCTCGCCGCGCAGTGAAGTATGCCATGAAAAGCGGCAAAATAAATTGGACTTTAGCGGATTTGGTTGAGGCGCGGCGGCCGCTTGGAGTATACCTTGGGCCGCTTGAAGCATGCCTTGAAATGCGGCGCAGCAAACTTCGCGCCTCGCCGCGTGGCGCCAGGAAGTATGCCATGGATCAGCGCGAATTCGGCGCAGCGACCGCTGCGGCGAATTCACGCCGTTCGCCGCGCCACGTGAAGTGTGTTTCGGGCTAAACACCAATAAACATTTGTTTTAGTTCGATAAAGTGTTAAATATTACGATTATTCTCTAGTTCATGAATGTACATACAAAATATTCTAAGAGTAGGTACTATTCATGGGTATAGGTATATAAGCTTGATCCTCGCCATTACCCTCGGCCTCGGAAAAAGGCCGAGAGCAGGATTCTAAGTCGCCTCGGCCTTGGCCGAGGCTATGGGTCCAAAAAGTACCCTCGGTCCGATCACTGGTTATGAGTCTGGAAATAATTCAAGTCTAAAAATGAACCAGAAATAAATGTGATACGCCAATTTGTTTGCACACAACAGTGGTGTAAAGTGGTTAACATGTGATATTTATTTGTCTTCGGGCCATTGTGGAGACTTAATGTTTTCATAAATGTTGATCGTAATATCAGAGTAATATCAGAATTACGTATCCGACTGAAATTATCTTTACACTCTGTGGTTGTGTAAAGTTTACAACGCATACTAGCTTTAGTTCTAGAGCCTTGGAGAACCTTGACTTTTTTAAAGTCTAAAAATGTAGCAGGAATCAAATGTGAGACGCTAGTTTAGCGCGTTTGCTTACACTCAACAGTGGTGTAAAGTAGTTTGCAACTGATGTTTATTTGTTCTCGGGTTATTGTGGAGACTCTATTTTTTCATAAATCTTTATCGTAATATCTGAGTAATATTAGAATTATGAATCCGACTAAAGTCTTCTTTACACTCTGTGGTTGTGTAAGGTTTACACTGCATATTAACTTTAGTTCTAGAGCCTTGCGGAAGCTTAAATTTTTTTGCAAAGTGTTCTACGTAAAATCAGAATTGGGAATCTGACTGTTAGGTTTCTCTACACCTAGTAGTTGTGTAAAGTTTGCACTATTCATTTGTTGTTAATATGTAGTTTATACTACAAATTTATTTTACTTCCAAATCTGAGCGTTAGTGTTCCTTACACTTGATATTTGCGTGAAATTTGGAATTTTTGCTGAAAAACTTTGTTTTTAATTTACCAACATCCCACCTTTTCAATTTTCTTAAAGTTTAAAATCTTTTACAATTCTTTTCATAATTTAATGGTCGGTTTAAACTTTAAGTTTCTCTTGGTTTACAACTCTCGCTTAGCAAGCTCATTTTTCAAAACTTTTTCATAGTGATCAATCGCGTTTAGTTCGGAATTGGTGGACGGCCCTTATTTTATTACTCGGCTTAAATAATCCAAGTGACTGTCTTTTGATTATTTTCTTTATCGCAAATTCAAACACCCAAATTTCAATTTAAAAATCATAAAAATTATTTCATAATTTTTATGTAAGATGACTGGCTAGTTGAGAGCTCTTTTTTGTTGTTTTCATTGTTCATTGTGCTCGTAGGAACCAGAAAAGGAATAGTTTTTCGCCATAGGTATTCTCTGGCGAAAGCAAGTTAACAAAGCTTTTTGCGTTAATTATTGTTTGTCCAAAATAGGTCAACTGACCTAAGGGCAAAATTCCGGGGTTACTTAATTACTACTGCGTTAGGTTTTTAGGGCATAGCTGCCAATAGCTCCGTAGGTACGGACGAATTTAGGTCCGATGAGTTTGAGACCGTCAGTTATTGAGGGTCGTGTGCACACCTGGGCGTGGGGGGTTTGGGGGGTATGCACCCCCAGAAACCAAAATACCCCCAGAAATCAAAATACCCCCCCAGAATTCAATTTTTGAAAAATTTTTTCCGTTTTTTTCGCAATTTTTTGATGCCAATGGATAGTGCTTGATGAGAAACGTCGAAAAAATGGTGTTTTTATCCCCATACCACCATTTTTAGGACCATTTTTTGACCTTCAAAAAAATTTTGCACCCCCTTCAGAATTTTCTTGCTGCCCACGTATGGTCGTGTGGTTGAGTCCGGCGTTTTCGCCCTAGCAACCTGACCAGCGCTAAGTGTAGCCAGGTACTTAAGTAAGTCCCGTAGGTACGTTATATGTCGTTTCCAAGTTAATTTAAATGTGGAACGACCTCTATAACTTACAGGACTGTTTAGAATGTAACATATATTTACTATAGCTAATAAAAAATAGTAAACTTTATACTTCCGACAATCAAGAGCATATCTAACTCAGTTTTAAATTCTATGCAGTCTGATTGATTTCAAAAGGTAGACGGTTATAAAATCTAGGGAGTCTTTTTTTAAAACAATATTTTTTAAATTTAGAGGCAATTAATTTATGTTAAGAACAATATTGTTTTCCGCGTTCTTGGACTGCTGTCATTATTGTGGTATGTTACTGTATGTGTTTGCTGACTGATGCACTGAAATCATGCTAATTAAAAGTAGGGTACTAGCAAAGAAAAATGCTCCGATGGAACAAAAAAGATGAATATACTTGGAATTGTGGATTATTAAGGATGTAAAAGGAGGGGACTAGGAAGAATCTACCTAAAGTCGCAAAATCTGCTAAAAATCACACTTTCTCTAAGCAACGCAAAAAATCGAAGTATATTCTGCGGTCAACACATTAGAATAAATATTTAACCATAAAAATGATTGAAAAAGCAGCACGTTAGCTATGCAGCAGCTATGGGAAATGATATCGAGTAACAGTCTTTCTAAGCCAATTGAATGAAATAGCAAACATCGATGCATCCAAAACAATTGCAAGAATTGTTGGTTCAAAACAGTAGGAAACGCGTGAGTTGACTTGAAACAGACTAAATGTAGGTACACTAGCATGCCCGTAACGATTGTGTGCACTAATCAATCGGCCCCTGCTTTGCTTGCTATAATGCTCATAGCAAAATAAAACAACTTTAAATACAATACCACTAAGTTTTCTTTCAATCAGGATACGAAGCTAGTCAGTGTTGCTACTTGCCAGCAATTTAAAAAAGGAAACATTATAGATTTCGTTTATTATCTGAAATTTTGAAAATTATTTAAAAAAGACACTTTTTAGAGGCCGAGCAGAATATACTTCGATTTTTTGCGTTGCTTAGAGAAAGTGTGATTTTTAGCAGATTTTGCGACTTTAGGTAGATTCTTCCTAGTCCCCTCCTTTTACATCCTTAATAATCCACAATTCCAAGTATATTCATCTTTTTTGTTCCATCGGAGCATTTTTCTTTGCTAGTCTACAAATCATCAACACTGTTTCACACGATTTCTGTAAAGCTGGATTGGTGGGCCATAGTGATGTATGTACGAAAAGCCATTTCGTATGTCTATAGTGCAATAAATTTTATCGACAGAGTACGATAAAATAGTCCATAACATACATAAATCGCAATATAATTTGTCTTTTTTTAACCTGCTGCATGAAATCGCACGATAATCAAATGTCTTATTACAATAATACCCAATTTCTCCGTTGCGCGATGGAGTACGGAGTGACCTGAGTCGTCTGTCGAGCAGCGAAAAATTGGAGTTACAGTAATAAGTACTTTTGATCACCGATCGTTTCCATGCACTAGCTTAAAAACATATGCATTGTCAGTCGGTGATAGTGTTAACTCAAACTCATGTGAAATAGACTATGGTCATCCATCAAGCAAGAATATCGAGTGGTTCACACCGACATGCACGTAGGGGGTCCTGCCTGACCTCTCAGAATTGAAAAATGGGACAATTTTTGGGGAAAATGAGACAGAATGAAGGCCGAAAATGGATGGAAAATAAAAAATTTTCTTCAAAAACTGCCCCCAAATTGACCAGAAACTGGGTTATAACTTCGTTTTAACACTATTGTAAATACAGGGCCTGTCCCAGTCTACTGAAACGACAAGGAACAGGGTGTATTTGCCTTCGAGACTTACTTAGATACTTACAAGGTACTTAGATCTGCTCTCAGCGCTGGCCCCGAACGCTTAGTCTGGGATGACTTCGGTCTTTAGACCCTTACAGACCTTACGGCTTCGATCCCCTCGGTCCTAATATTGCTGACCGCTTCTAGTAGGGTGATCTCAGCAGCTACGCACTAAGCCCTAAGACTACCTACCTAAATCTCGGTATTGCCGCGGAGGTCAGTTGACCTATCTCAAAGCTCAAGTTGATGAATTAACTTCTTTTCTGGGTTAGGCTTGATCAGAAATGTTTCTGGTTCCTAATGTACGTAGCACAATGAAATTTGAAAACAATACCAACGAGCTCTAGACTGATCAATCATCATTGAAGATTGAATAATATTTTTGACAAATTTTAGGATTGAGAAGAGAATTAAGACTTTTGAACGAAATAAATAGTCACACGAAATTTACCTATTCCTCCACTAAGAATCCCGAAATCCTCGACGATGGGAAATTCCGACCTCACCCGCGGTATAGCGAAACCCCTGGGTAGGTTTTCTATTTTATTTCTATCGCTATATACACGGCCTAGTGCCGG
Organism: Mermis nigrescens; assembly: GCA_036768485.1. Lineage (NCBI taxonomy): Eukaryota > Metazoa > Nematoda > Enoplea > Mermithida > Mermithidae > Mermis > Mermis nigrescens. The sequence goes on from JAVLUZ010000665.1 coordinate 244,166, forward strand.
ACAACAAAATAACGCAAAAACGAATGAAAACGTACTCGACTATATAATCGTACGTCAGCCAACCAACTAACTAAGATGGCTTCATAGGACCATTACAGTAAACGAAGTTTACGTTAAAATAACATAATACTGGAATACTTTTAACTCAGATCGAATGTTCTAAAGTAATACGAGCGGTAATGCATAAAACAATTACTATTATCATATACTTAATTCTATGTTACCGGACAAGTATCTTATTGTTTTTTATATTGAAAATTTGGGAAATGATGGGAAAAGATGGGAAAACCGAAGGCATAGCCCACAGTGCACTATCGTAGATAGCTACTAGTATTGGCTATGTAAATGGCTACCGCGAACTGCTAACACAAGTTCGTCAAACTGTGTAACTCTCGTAGTTACACTATTTTAGCGCTTATACCAGTTTTTGAGCTCATTTCGGCCCAAAAAGCCTTACTTCTGACAACCCTAGATCGGCTGATCCCCCTTTCCCGAACTGGCCATGCCGTGCACCTATGCAAACGATCCGAGTGGTTTTAAATTTTTAGTTTACTGCGGTTGATGTAAGATACGCCAGCTCAGGTAAGCAGACTTCAAAAATATCGTATCTTCTTGGCTGATGCGTATGCAACAATGAATATAAATGGAGGTGATTCAATGTCTATAATATCCTGGTGCATGAAATCGCACGATAAGCAAATGCTGCTATGTAGTGTAATAGGTACTCGATTTCTTCGTTGCGCGATGTACACACGGACATAGTAACCGATTCGTCTGCGGAAAAGTGAAAAAATATGAGTTACAGTGATAAGCGCTTCCAATTACCAATCGTTTTCATGCACTAGGTTAAAAAGATAAACTATAAAATTTTGGGTTCTAGCTATATACAATCCTTATGTATATTAATTCTCTTATTTCTGAGCAGGTTTTTACTGCTAAATAATTATTTGAAAATTTGAAATGTACTGTATGTATGCTTTATCAATTTGACGAGCGGCCCCCCATTTTGGGGGTTTTTGGGATCCTTGGATTTTTTTGGGGTTTTAGCTCATGGGGGATTTCATGCGGGTTTTTCAAAATTTTTGAGGTTTTTTTGGGGGTTTTTCAATTAATATGCAAGTAATAAATTTTAGTAAGAGAAGCCGGCATTCGTGTAGCTGGTTCACATATGTATTAACAGTCATATTATAAGGGCGTATGTGTGCGGTCGATAGCATCTGGGGAAACGAGAGAAAGTTGCTGGCAGTCGGATTCGAAACGTGGACCCCTTGCTCTAAAGTCCAGAACCATAACCGATCGACTAACGCTGGTTAATTTCGATAAAGATTGCAAGGTATTCGTGATGTTTTGCTGGTTTACCAGCTGATTAGGCTTAGGCTTAGTATCATGGACTGACCAAAATGTTGGTGCCAGCGTTTAAAATAAGCCTGAGTAATAGGATGCGACCAGCGGAGCGAGCGAAGCGAGCGACGCGAGTTGCATCCCATTACTTAGGCTTATTTTAAACGCTGGCTACCAACATTTTGGTCAGTCACATGAATTTACTGGCAAAATCTCATGACTGCCTTATTTGTTTTCGACTTGACTCAAACCAAACCAGTTAGGTGGCAGCTTTCACCGGATACTACTTGCTGTATACGTACCTATAACGTGGCTATCTTAATACATATGTGAACCAGCTACACCACCAATGCCGAGAAGCCAAGCCGACAGCACAGCCGTGCGTGCCCCCAGCTCAGCTTACCTTTTTTTATTTCAGGACTTTTATTTTTTAGCCCTATTATCACGGTAGAATGTATTTCAATTCTTCTAGAATATCGTGTTAATGAACAGTCGCCATCAAATCGACTAATTATTTGAAAGAATAGCGAACCTTATGTACACAAAGGTGAGTGTTGTTACAATAATATCAGAAATCTATGGAAATTTTAGGATTTCTACGGATGAATCTATGGATGCTGAAAATTTAGACCTGGCATGGCAACACTGCTCGGGGCCCGGGTTTCATATCGAGGTTCATCGTCCATGTCGAGTTTATAGTTCATCATTTCATTTGTACAATCTCTGCGTCATAATTTCCTTTTTTGTGCCATATTGAAAAATGAAAAAAATGAAATAGTTTATTGCGACAGAGATGGAATTAAAACATTAAAAATTTGGTCAAATTAAAAAAAAAGAAAGAATCAGAGTAAATACACTAAAATGTCGTCAAAGCAATGAAATATAATATCAATAACCTGCGCAAGGACTATAAAGGCGGTTTGCACTTACTTATAGTCTAAGGTAAAACTAATTTTCTCTAAACGACTGCTGATGGAGGGAAAGTTCGGGGCATTTACAACTTCTGGCAAATTATTCCAAAGAGGAGGGAGTCTATTTGCAAAACAATACATTTTCAAATTTAAGCGAGATTTAGGTATTTTTAGCTTTACCGAGTTAACTGATCGAGTGATGATGAAAAAATGATTTTAATTTGATTAGCCTTTTGGCAAATTGTTTTTGTTACCTATTCAAACCTTTAGATGTACTGAACTTTCTTATGATGAAAGGTTAAAAGCGTTATATTTAGAGAGGCTTGAACTCTGTAGAATTTATTTTGATTCAATTGTTACATATAATATTATTCATAATAACCTCTTACCATCTGAAGATTTTTATCAGTTGTATGGCCATTCGCGTAAACAGGTTTTAGACAGTTTTCAGACAATTTCAGATCCCTAGTTCTTCCTGTAAAATGTGTGCTACCGCCCCATCCCCCATTCGAAAAATGATTTCCAGATATAAAATTTGTTAAAAATAAGTTACGTAACCGTATGCATGCCAGTAATGTTGACAATATTTTCAGCGGTTCGATACGGATTAATGTGACGTGAACAAAGCTGTTCAAAGTATGAAATAACAAAACCTATGCTAGTTAAATTCTCCAATCAAATTTATGATTTTCAAACTGATTTTAGCTCGCTACGTAAGTGATGTCCAATTTTGTTTGGATGATGTTTTGTTTGAAGAAATCGATAATTATGCTCCTAAATTCGTGTTAGAGTGAATTTGGTGAACCGTTTTGAAATAAATTGTTTATAAAAGGTTGTTAATGTATTATGCTGCTTAGCTGAAAACATTTTTTTGAACAAAAAATGCATGAATATCATCAGAAAGTTGTTCTAGAAAGCATTTGTAAATTTTTGAGCTTTTGCTTTAGCTAGGCGTAGGTTCGCTTGAATTGGCTAGTTTTGTGCACGTTCTATTATGAGAAATAAGAATCCGAAAAATGATGCGCAAAACAAGCATTTTAAAAACATTTTTATATTATTGAAAAAACCGAAAAATTCAGAAAAATGGTCTTTTATTTCTGGCTGCAAAAGATGTGGCGCGGTGGAAAATGCACAAAAACGATGTTATTTAGCGCATCCAGCTCGTTTGTATGCGTTTTATCGACTTAATTGTTTAATAAAGCATTTTTTAATATGGGGGTTTTTTCTCATTTGGGGGATTTTTTTGGGGGTTTTTAAAAATTTGACCTGGCAACACTGAGCGGAGCGATGCCGTCAATGTTCAGTGTTACCAGGTTGGCAGTTTTTCTTCCGTTTTGCAGTTTATTTATTTTTTGGAAGTTTTTCACTCCTATGCTTAACCACAGGGAGGTATTTCTTGAGGGGCCCGTGGCAGTTTTTGGCCGCTTCCATATATTTTGTACAGCGTTTGGCAGTTTTTCTCAAGAATTGTAGGTATCAGTTTTCATGCACCGTTTTTTTCCTCCACTGTTTGGTCTAGTCAACCAAAATTTTAGGAAATGGAAAAAATTTTTGGGCTTGGTTGGCATTTGTGGAAAATTTTTGTAATGTTAAAAATGCGTTTTAGAGAGGAAAAACTTAAAAATTTTTCGCGCTTCGCGCCGAATTGATTTAATTTTTACTTGTTAGTAATGTTTGAGCCGCGCCGCGCCAATTGCAGCATTTTTATCGACAATCTGGTTCTGGGACATCACTACGATTGAAAATCCTTACCTTCTGCACGGATTTGGATTAGTTTTTGTAATGCAACAATGCGTTTTAGAGAGCTAAAATTTTAAAATTTTCCAGCATCTTCGCGCCATTTGATAAATTAAACTTTTAATTGTCAAAAGCGACTTCATAATTGGCTAAAATGCTTTATTGAAGGAAGGAAATTCAGGTTTCAACAGAAATAACGTATACTGATCGTGATATTTCTTGTAGAGCGCGAAATTTTTGTACAAAAAGTGCATCAAACACCGCTATTGCATGTGTACATAGGATTTTATACTTAAAAAAACACTGATTTTTTAACCCAGGCGCTCTATTTTTTATGTTTTTAGCCCTCCAAAAAAAGGTGGTAAAAGGTCGGAAAAAGTGGAAAAATATTTTGGGTCTGGTCTATAATGTCAACCAAATCGCTGGGAAAAAACGGTGTTTTCATGATGGTAACCTGGCAGCACGAGCGTCTACTAAAACCTGTTCTCTGCTCCTGTACAAAGTGTAGCCGTAAAAAACATAATTTTCTCAACCGAAATTGATGATTTATATGGGCATAGCCATACAAAGTCTATCATTCTCGCTTCCTGCAGGATCTCATTTTCTATTTCGAACCTGCGAAAAACAGAATAAATTTATGCAAAATATCCTTTAATATATTATTATATATTTCGCGCGTTTAGGGCGAAATATTTAATAATAATTAATTGATAATTATGGCGCTTGAAATTTTTAAAATTTTTCGCTAAAAAGCAAAGAGTGTAAAAGAGAAAATTATTCTTAGGTTTTATTTGGGGGCAGGTGCTCCCTAATCTCCCCCTGGATACGGAATAGGTACCGACCTTATCTATGGCTTAAAGTGCTGAAATAGGTAGTTGAAATGAACTAAAAGCGGTGTTGTTACCAGATAAAAGCGTTTCATACACCTAGGCTATGTCTACCATTTTCATCATTTAACTTGCGAAAAAACGTGAAGACTAAATTTGCTGGCCTCGATTTCTGGGATTAATACCCTCTCCCGACACCTATGACCACACATGGGCGTTGGGCGAGGGAGGTTCGGGATGTATGCACCACAGAAGGCCGAATATACCCCCCAGAAACTAAAATACCCCCTGGATTCAATTTTTGAGAATTTTTTGTTTTTTCGCAATTTTCTGATGCCAATGGATAGTGCTCAATGATAAACGTCGAAAAATTGTGTCATTTCGCCATACCACAATTTTCGACCTTTGAAAAATCTTGCACCCCCAGAATTTTGTTTCTTCCTATTTATGCCTAAGACCCTTTATAGTTACGGTGTCCTCTGTGCTTTTTTTAGTTCTTAGTTCTTAGTTCTGCAACAATTGCCATCAAAACGCTGTGATATCTTATTAATTCCCTTCATTTTTATTCTAGGTATTAAAATAAAGAAGAATTCAGTGTCATTTTCTATATGGCAACTCTTGAGAAAACATTTAAAACGTTGTATTCATCGGAAAACTTCGGAGAAAAGTAAGCATACAGTTTTAAATGTTTGGGCTGAATTGTCGAGCATTAGGTAGTATGTAACATACATCGACAAACCGTACAACTTCGTTCAACCCGGTTTCAATGGGGCCGGCTCAGTATCAATAGGGAGACCTGCCAGTATCAATGAAAAATTTTGCGAAATGCTATATAAATCGAAGACAAATAATGGAAATACATAAAAATGATTCTAAAATTAACTAATTAGTTAATAAATTAGAAAAATAAATATGATTTCAGGAAATTACATGAAAATGATTCGAAAATCAACGAATCAGTCAACCAATAAATCAATGACTAACTAACCAATTATCAATAACCAAGCAAACAACCATCAATCAATAAACCACTAAGGAATCAATCAACTAACAAAAACAACCACTTTGTAGAAGGACAACTAAACAAAAAATTGGGCAGCTGGTATCGATCAGAAGACCGGCCTCTGTTCATGTATGGTACATAGGTAGGTACCCTCCAGAAATGTGTAGATAGACCATTAAAATTGGGTCGGGTGGGACGATCTGAACTTTTCGCAAATTCATTAATGTAAGTAAATTTAAGTTATTAATAGTGATACAGCTTGCTCAGCTACTACACATGCCTTCGTTGCGAAACCTGAACGTGAACGATTATATCTTTCTCCATTTATAGCATACGTGACTATTCTGCCACTATTTCATATATTGCCGGTTTTTCTGTGTACCAAACGTATATTTTTTCGCACTTAATTTTTTGTACTTGTACCAGTTTTTATGTATTTTGTACTAGCATTTTGCACTTGAATTACTTGACTTTGCAGATAATCTAAAAACGACCGAACTTGTATGTAAAAGCCCCCTCCTGTGACCTGTATGTATGCTTGATAGTCCTGGGCCCGGGTGCTCGACTCGACCATTAATAAATGTTTACCTTGTTGTTAATGGTCACCTTAACGCGATCATCAATTAATGATCGCGTAAGTCCGATTTCCACCTTAACGGAACCATTAAAAAATCGGGTTGCTCGACTAAACCATTGAGCTCGACTTTAAAGGAAGTCTAACGGTCGATTTTAATTTCGGTTGCCGGACGCTACTTCAGTGTAGCCATTAATTAAGGCTCAGTTTTTTAATGTCTAACTTAAGACCGGTTGCTCGACTGAAGCCTTAACGCTCCCATTAAGCGTTTAATGGTTTCTTTCAGGTAAATTGGGTTGCTGGGCTTAAGTTTAACGACTTTAATGGTTTTGCTAAGGTAAATTTTTTAATGTAGGTCGGGATCTACCTTAACGAACTCGATGATTACATTTCACACTTAAAAAGTAAAGCTTCTTTCATTATTTTATATTTAATAAGATGATACATGCTCGTCGATCCATTGCCAAATGAAGTCCCTTGGTTCATTTTAATGACAATAAATTTTAATAATGATTCAATTTGAGAACGAGTTCTTTCAGTTGGCTTCTTCATTTTCTTTAGCTGATTCCGAAAATGCGCTAAGATCAAAATTGTATTTCACTTCTTTTGGTTCTCTATTTTTTCGATTTCCAAATCATCGCAAGCAACCAATTATGTCTTACCCAGACTAACGAACGTTTCCATTTATTTCCCTCATTGAGTGTATCGCTGTCACTGCAATCCATTATCAGACGAATTCGAACCAACACCAAAAGTCAAGCGGTAAAAGAGTAAAATGAAAGAAAATTCGAATTTTCAATGACTATGGTTCTCAAACTTTTATATCTATTTTAACCAAAACATCAAAATTCTCGTGAATTACTTGTGAACCTTTACATAACCATTGAACTTCCCTCAACGCAACCATTAAGCTTACCTTAACGCTACCATTAGATTTTCCTTGACGCAGCCATTAAAGCTTTTTGTCAATGGTTTCTTTAATGGTACCCTTTAACTTCCCTTAACAAATGCTCGACCATTAATTAATGGTCAAGTCGAGCAACCAAATTTTCACGAACCTTAACGAAACCATTAGTTGAGGTTTTATCTTAAAGTTAATGGTTCCGTTAAGGAAATTTTAATGGTCGTTGGCGTTAAAGTGAAGTCGAGCACGGCCGACCATTAAAAGTTAATTTTTAGTGGTTAGCCTTTATTAAGGTGAAGTCGAGCAATCGGGCCCTGGTCCGAAACTTAATTGCCCAGCTTAAAAGTGATGACAATGCTCCGAAAAGTGATCCTGGTTAAAAAGATGGCTGTTCAGGTATAAAAACTGGTTTTTCCAACTACTGTTTTTTTGTACTCCGGCAAAGATTTTTCACGATGTACAAAGTCTTTTCGGGACCGTCTTTGTACATGTACAAAGATTTTTGGGAAGACGAAATTGCAAAAAAGGTCAGAAATTCGCAAAAATTTTCGGCGCTTCGCGCGGAAATGAGTAATCAAGTGTTTTATATATCTTTATAATGGCAGAAATTGCATTTCAAAAGAAGAAATGTCAAATTTTTCGGTGCTTCGCGCCGTTTTAAGACGATTTTTAATGATTTTTGCCCTTAGAGACCCAGAAATTAGCTAAAATGCACTACCAAAAGTCGAACAACTCTGTTTTTCTTGCACTAAAATCGCTACTGTACCATATTATAGTACCCAAAAATTTGTGTGTACGAAATGTACAAAGACTTTGGGGACCATCTTTGTACATGTACGAACGGACTTTGTGCAAAAAAACACTGTTTTCTAAATATGAAAAGTGGTTGCTTCGGTCAAACAGTAGTTCAGCTTGAAAGTGATTGTATAGATCTAAAAACTACCTAGTTGTCCTGGTCCAAGAAGTGGTTGTCCATTTTGAAAAAGTCGTCTGAGTCCATAAATATGTAGGATTTTAGGGTGTTATGTATTAAAGTGCCATAGATGAACAAGTTAGGGAAAAAAGAATTAGAAAAGATAGAACAAAATTTATTAGAAAAACGAATTTATGGCGCTTAACTGACTAACTTAGTCAAGAAGTTGGGTAGCTGAGTTGAATTTTACACTATTATGCTCCAAATATTCTATGCATTATCTTGAACTATCCCAAAATTGCTTGACGGTATCCGATTTTTAAGATTTTTAGGGAGGGGTAAATAACCTTCACACCCTGCAGTATTTCTTCATTAGCGCTTAGCAGCCATGAATCCTTGCAAAAATATTACTGCACAAAAGATAGTCCCATCTAAATGACCCGTTCACCGCATCCAACTTTTAGCTATAGGACCGTCAAAAAAAGGAATTTTTCAAGAAGAAAAAATATGTAAATTCTTTAAAAAGTTTTTGCGTCCGATTTATGCTAATGAAAATTTCACAAAGATGGTATTGTGTGCCTACTTCCTGTCATTTTTCTACATAATTTAAGGGAAATCAATGTATTGCTCACATTTGATGGCGACTCCTCTTCTATTTTATCCTCAAAAGTAAGTTTCGACGATTTTTTGGTCCGCTGAAGAGTTACATAATTATGTTCATGCCTTTTAGGTTTTCGTCGTGCGCATAACAAGAGAAGATGACCCCTTATTCGTGCGAATCGCTCGTCTAAATGAAAGAACTTTCAGCGAGTAATGTTCGATTTTTATCCTGCGCTAAACACCTAGGTGTTTGTTTATGTTTCTTTACTGTTCAATGCAAATTTTAGTGCGATTCAGTGAGTTATCGCGAAACGTGCGGATTATTTGGTATTTTAGTATGAAAAAATGATGTAAGAGATAATACGGACGGAATTTTCTGTAAATCAATTCAAACTTTCCGAAATTTATGAATGACGGTTAATTTTCTGATTTTTATTTGTTTTTTTTTAATTTTTTCATATCAAAGTTATCTAATTAAAATTCAATCATTTTTATATTTTTTATTTATTTTTATTTATTTTATTTTTCGTCCATTTAATTGATTAATTAATTAATGAAAGTAACTTTGCAGACTGAAAAGCAAGCATCGTTTAACGATTCAATTTAATGAATTTCCCGCTTACTTCGTTGTGCTGCTGGAATCGTGCGCAAAGCAGTGCGCTCCCTCAATCTCTAGTCCAAGTCCGACCGAAAACTTTCCACAACTAAATCATAAGTTCGCATTTGTTTTTTGTTCCTACATACATGAATTTTCGATCTAATTCAATATATTCATTTCTCCTAAGTAGCAAAATTTATTATATGATTAATGATATATTCGTTTAAGGCTCTTTGCCCTGATGCATTTCAAAAGTTATCAACTTGACCTGCTACAAAGAATTGCAATTTTCTAAAGGCTCGTCATCGTAGTTTTCCTATACAATTATGCTGATTTGATACAAACTATATACACATATGATAAATAACAATCTCTCCCTTCTACGTACTGTCCGTCGTCTATGATGCTTTTCGCTAAATCTGAGGGTTTCTAGACATTCCGTGATGCAAGGCCTTATTGGCTGCGTTATTTTCGGACGATTGTTTATCCAGTATTAATTTCTTAAGAAAGTAGGTAGGCACTTATTTTAGATGCTAAATAATTATAAAATCGGTTTTTCAAATTAATGCTATGCAAATTTGAATAATTAAAGTAGGACTAATCTAAAGATCCAGCTTCTACTGCGTTATTCATACTTATCTTTCCTGAACAGTTTTCGTCGTCCAATCATGCACTAAAACTTGAGATTTCTATTTTCTTTCAATTCTGGACGTTTTATACAATTATTGTGACATTTCTTACGTTTGCAAGCGAAATTTGTTTATGCGCTCCCTGAAATAGGTCGGCTGCGGCAACCCGCTGAAATTTGACGTATTTTATATCAATGTAGACATGTTGTTTTTCTTAATTACGAGTTACGACTAAGTTTAAATATGGAAAGAGTAGGTTGAGTATTGAAAGCCAGTTGCCTGAGATTACCGCCGTAGATGCCCAGCATGATTGGTCTTTCAGTCGTAAAACTTTTGAGCTTAAACGGTCTGAAAAATTTATATAAATACTGAATTGAAATTACGTCAAAAATTGCCGTAATTTACAGTTTCTTTGTTTATTATTTATTTATTTTAGAGTGTTTTCTTAAAAAGTTACTATTTTTGCGCGTTTAAGACTCTTTGCTTTATTTTCCTCTATCTTTCATCCTTCCTAGAGATCTAGACTAGACTCACCAGCATGCATGGGCGTGGGGGCTGAACCCTCCCAATTATCCGGCTGACCATCCCCTAAAATCGATATAACCCCAGAATTTAATTTTTTATGCTTTTTTTGGCGATTTTTCCCCATCGGACCCACATAATTTGGCCGCTGCCCATCTACGCTCACCAGACTTCTCTCCCCAACTGATTGTCTGATTGGCTAACGGCTAGGTACCACCGATTTCTTACGGGGAGTATGATATGTTCATACATATAAGAGGGGTTCAGGGGGATCCCCTCACCCAAAGTCGGCCATCCCCCATCCCCCAGAGCCAGAAAATTTTTAACCCCCTCCCGATTTTCGAAAAAATGAATTTTTAGGCGATTTTTAGGCGTTTTCGATTTTGGCCAAACTTGGAGGTTATCCCCCTAAATATGACCGGCAACCCCCTTCCAATATTCCGAGCCGCTCACATATCTGGTTGTTTCACTTATTACTTCGTGTGACGTCAAATATTTGAGTATCTGATTTTTTCAAAATCCTTCCGTTCTAAATTATAAAAACCACTAGCGAAAAACCAATGAAGCATACCGAGCAGGTAAGATTGTATTAAAATTAGCTTTCTTGTACCGTAACAGGTGTCTTCATATAGTAGACGATGGGAACGATAGTCGACTCGAAATCGTAGCGCCGAATTCAAAACAAAATTTGGTTTATTTAACGTTAAAGTTGGAATCGGCAAGCGAGAAGGAACTGCAAAAATACTTGTGCGATGTCATTTTGGCATTAAGGGTGAATTTATACCCAATTTTAATGTACATTTTCACAGGCACGTAGCTGGCCGTCTCATTTTGGGGGATCAACACCAATTTCAGGGGGAATAAGTCCAAAAAGGCCAAAAAATAGCACAAAATAACGTTCAAAAAGTCATATTTTTCAAATTTTTCTGAATTTTGGGAGGGAAATCCGAACCCCCCATCATAGTTTCCCAAGGTCGAAAGTTCAGGAGGGTGAAATCCCAAAATTTGAGACCATAAATTTAGAGTTCTAGCCTTTTTTGCAGGTCAAATATGAAGAATGGCTAAAACATCCTATATAGCATGTTTTAATGTGAAAAACTGCATTTTTAACTACTTTTTGTCCCATTCTGACTAGTTTCGTCACTCTTGTAAGTAAAAAATATAAGGATTCATCGAAAATTTTGACTTTTCAGATCATGTTAACTTCATTCTAGGTATTTTGTGGGTAAACAAAACAGAAATGTACTAGTCGGCGCGAAGCGCCGACAAATTTTTGACATCTTCGCTGCTTTTGTACCCGAAAATCATTGCCGAAAATGTTTGACAGCTCAAAATCGTCTGACAGTGATTCAAGTCTCGGACCCTGAGGTGGGGGTAATACCCCCTCACCCCTATCGGAATCTGTGCCCCATTCCCCCAGAGATGTACGTGCCTGCATTTTTATAGACTAGCGTTATATATGTTATTTCAGAAAGAAAAGGAAGAATCTGAAATTTTGCGTCAAAATCTTGCGTCCGAAACGCATAAAAAATTGAGAGAAAGCGAAAATCGGATCGAGCTGAAAGAAAGGGAATGGAAGACGAAGGAAGATAAGTTGTTATGCGCTATACGAGGAATGAAGAGTGAATATGACAAAGAGAAAAAGAGCCACCAATCGGAAATTGAAGTATTTGAATCAATTTTTAAAAGCTTCATTCGTATTCATATCGGTTTTTGAATTTATCGTTTTAAATCAGGCCGATTGTGTAAAGCACGAAATTATAGCTACAATATGCTAATTTTGGATTTCAATTTTAACACTTGTAATTTGCTTTCAAAATATAACAAAAAATGGATTTTAATTTAAAATCGTCTGACAGCATTGTAGCATTTACAGTTATGTTACGTATTGAATATTTTCAACTCATAGAGACTTTCGTGGAAAAGTCTATCTTTTGATTAAACTCCGTTTAAAAAAGCTCTGAAAGTCAATCAGTGAGTTGATTGTTGTGCATACACGATTAGTTGCTGAAAGACTTTAAAATTTCATTAAAAGAGGACTTAATATCATAGATTCTTAGTCATTATCTTACATGATTTTGGGGGATCTCACGACCCCCCAATAAAGTTTTAACCCCTTTACTGCCTCAGATATTTTCCCCTTCCTCAGAATAAGCGATTTAAAAAAAATTTGAAACATTCTTAGAATCGGTGCTGTTTTAACCGTTTTCACCCATCTGTTTGCTCAAAAACGTCAAATTTTCGGTGCTTCTCACCTTAAGCCTTTTTTCTGACTATATTTTGTTCAATTTAATCGGATTTTCCTGATACTTTCTCGGATTGTTTTATGTTTTTACACTCTGGAAAGGTTGGGCATCGTCAGGAACGCCTAAAAATGACGTTTTTGACGCATATCCACTTTTTTGAGCTCAAAAGACACTTTAAAATCCCCTCCCCAGAATGTCCATGCTGTGCATGTCTGGTTATTGTCTTTTTATTCAGAAATTAGCATCTGAAAAGGTGGAATTACGCGTTTCGCTCGAAGAAACAAACGATTTGTATGCTCAGTGTGTGAATGAAGTCGAGAAGCTGAAATACGAGGTGAAAGAGTTCAAATGTATGTTATTGGAAAACAATGAGCGGGCTAGTCTTATTATAAGCCGGTTCAAAGTTTGAAGCAAGCTGGAAGTTTTACTGCTTTGCTTATTAGCATTTCTACTTCATTTCTATTTCTTATTATTTTTATTATTAGTATTTATTTGTTTAAATTCACTTGAAATAGTTTTTGAGCCTTTTTGGTCATTGATTTTACTAATAAGAAGTTGAAGCGCTCTGTGTAATATTTGCCCTTTTGCCCTCTCATTTTTAAGTCTCCTAACGTCTTCGTTTTTGCATGTAATGCCTAGTTATGATCGAAGATTAGGTCTTGGTTGCTTCGGTATAAAAAAATTCCTTAAAGGGTAAAAATTGTTTTAGGTTTAATTTAATACTACTTGTACATAATTATATTTAATTTGTTAAAATTCTTTTGAGATGCAAGTTTTTGTCTGTTTGGGAATTAGAGACAATATGTACATGCACAGGATGGGAATTCTAAGATTAAAACGTATGTTTTGGACTTATAAAACGATGATTACGCGCCAAAAATGCTATTTTTTGACGTTTCCTACTAAGCCTACTCTTTTTAAACGATAAATACAAAAATTTCAAGAAAAATTCTGCGCAGTTGAAGAAACTATATTCAAAAATCAGAAAAAATTCATACTTTGAACCAAAAATTCACTAAAATTTTTCAAATGGGACATTTTAAAGATTTTTTGCAAAATCGCAAATTCTGAAAAGTCGCGAAATTTTCCCGAGGTGACGAACTTGACGGGGGACCATAGGTGGGCACCCAGAATTCGGAAAGGGTGTTGCAAGATTTTTCAAAGGTCAAAAAATGGTCTTAAAAATGGTAGTATGGCGAAAAAACACCATTTTTTAACGTTTATCATCGAGCACTATCCATTGGCATCAAAAAATTGCGAAAAAAACCAGAAAAAATTTCAAAAATTGAATTCTAGGGGTATCTTGGCGTCTGAGGGGGTTTTTGGTTTATGAGGGGGTTTTTTGTTTCTGAGGGGGGGGGGTTATTTTGGTTTCTGATGGGGATATTTTGGTTTCTGGGGGGTGTATTCGGCTTTCTGGGGTTACATACCCCCAACCCCCAACGCCCACGTGTAAAGGAACCCCCAACACTTCAAGATCATATTTTGGGGACAACGGACCTTTGGTAAGGGTCCTCCATCCCCCTGTTATATTACATATGTATCCCTCTCTTGAGTCCTTTATGCGGGCATGTGAATTACTTCGATTCGACAGAGTTAATGTTTAACAATGCCAATTTTAACAATTCGTCAAATTAGGACCCATTTCTCTTGAGGATAAAAAATCCTGTTTCAAACAGATTGATAAACTTGAAGAGCGAAACGAGCAACTAGAAAATCGACTCGGACAATTGGCGCTGGAATGCGAAGAAAAAACTAGCGATCTGGCCGCATTTGAGGAAAAGTATCGGGAAGCGTGTGATAAAAACGTAATTCTAAATCCTATTCAATTAAATTCAATTAAATTAAGTAAATTTTTGAAGTAATAAGTGATAATTTTTAAACAATTTTTTAAGTAGTAATTTTCAAATTAGTTTTACATAAATAATTTAAAAAAACTTAATGAATCGGTTAAATTCAGTCAATTAATAATCCTCTTGAATGAGTTTATTTTTGCTATGCTGAATATATGCACATTGGAATGAACGTGGGGCATTGGCTCTTATCGAAATTTACAAAAACTTTCTTCTGAATAAACAAATTTTGTGCAAAACCATTTGACTAAAGCTTTATTTATTGAGTAAGAAATGTCATGTGCGAGTTTTATCATCCCAATCGTAGTTGCAGCTTGGTTCTTTTCTCAACAAAAGCAATATTTATTTCTTTTTCTTTCGTTTTGTTTCTTTTTTCTTTCCTTTCCTTTCTTTTTCTTTCCTTGTCTAATACATACAGTATGCAATTGATGTACATTCATTCCATAATTTTCACTTGATCCACGTTTTAAGCATGATGATAACTTCAGTCTTTTATATATATGTTATTTATCATCTATTTTTTCGCCATATCTTCATTTTTATATTCTCAAATTTATCTTAATTATTCTGTTGTCAAGTAAGACAAGTCGCTCAGTACTTTGATTTAGGGCTTTACTTCTAGTCTGAGCGAGCTCAGTTTTTTATATGAATTAGCGAATCCTTTTTATGCATACATTGTTGTTTCCAATGATATTGTTAGAATTATGATTGTTCTTATTACGAGTAATTTTATTGTATTTCGACATTACATTTGGGCATTTATTTTATGAATTTTGAATGCATGATTTGACTAAATTTTATAAAAATATATTTTAAATTGATTTAAGTATAATTTTCGAGTTTTAAATATTAAATATAATTCAATTTTAAATATAAATGTATACGTTTTAGATTTCAAATTTTAATAATAACTAAATAATTCAATTAGTATCGATAAATTCGAACACTAAATAACCATTAAAGATTTTTTGGTCCATGTTTTATTCTATTTCATACCACAGGACATTGACGTATATGCAGGGGCGTACGCAGGTTTTTTAAATGGAGGGCGGTCCTAAATTTGGTGACCCTATATTTCGGGATGTATTCGCCGAGGCACCAAATAAAGTGCATTTCCTGACGTTTCCGAACATGCTCTATCCGTTAAGCTCATAAAATTCAAATTTTTTCGAAAAAATTCCATTTTCTCTCAATAAGCTAAAAAATGAGTTTTTTTGGTCGCGCTTGGGCCTAGATTAACGAAAATAATGATTCTACGGCGCGAAGCGCCGAAAATATTGAGATTTTTTAATAAAATGATGCCAATTTTCATGCATTTCCTTTCCTTTCCAAAATTATTCTTGGGCTAAGGGGGTGGGGGCGGCCCCACTGCGTACGCCCATGCGTATATGTATCTTTTGCATTCATGTGTTAAAACAAATGACGCCTAATGTTATAACATTGGCAGAACCCCTAGCAAAATTTAAGGACTGTTGTACGTTGAAATATCGTGGCGAGAACTTTATATAAATACATAAGATTGATGTATGTTTACATATGCGCATATGCTTAAGGATCAACTCTATGTGCATTGCCAAGATATCAATGACGAATTAAAACGAAACGAAGAAACGTGCGGAGCGCTAAGAAAGGATACGAAGAAAGGAGTCGAAATTATAAAACGATTGCAAAATGACATATGCCAGCGAGATAGTGCGCTTAAAGAGGCATTAAATGAATTGGCATCTTGCCAAGTTAAGGTTCGTTTAGACAGACGAAAACATTTTAAAATTGCTGTTTCATTTTTTTAAATTTCTATCGATTGAATATTCATTTCAAAAGACTGGTGTATCAATTTTTTACAAATGCAAACGGCACTTTCAGGGTATCTGTATTACCAATACTTGGTATTCACGGCAGCAATATCATTTTTTTGGATAAACTCACGAGCTCTAAATACATTAGTGCCCAAGCTTAACATATTGTATACTTTATTAAGCAAAACGCATAGTTTTAATTAGCTAGTATGCTGAAGAGAGGATAGAGAAGTAACCATCAAATTAATTGTTCTGAGGCATATTATGCATAATTCTGCAAAGACGTGGGCATAGGATAGGCTGAAAAGGGACATTGTACCCTCAGTTCTACAATAATTGAAAACCTTAAGCGATTTTGAAGAAAAGCCGAGTTTGTACGTATGTACATCAAATAAATTTTCGAATTCATGTAAAATAATTCAACTTTCTCATCCGAATTCTCAATTAATATTGCCGATTATATTCAAACATAAGTTGCTGTAAGACTGTGCTTTTAGAACCGATCATTTGTCGTACAAATTGGCTTATCTCCGTGAAAAATCGTTCCTAACATGCAATTCGTTAAATGAAACGCGTTTTATACTTAAATTTAATCTTATTCTTATATTGAAAAACAACTTTTAAAATTACAGAAGGACGGGTTTGACTGGATTTTAAGCAATAAAAACCAAATATGGTGAATACTGATTAATTACTAGATCAGTCATCGAATTTTAATCTCTAACCACTCTTATCGAGCCCGCCTGTGGTTATCAATAAATCGTACTTCTTCGTCATTTTTTCTCTCTATCCACATATGTATTCCTTCTTGTTTCGTGCTAATGGAAAAAGTTCGCATGTACATACTGCAACACATTGTTCCGAAAAAATCGATATAATACTCTGCTTTATGCATCCGAGCCACAATGCTCGGTCGGTAACATTTCTACCTCTGATCGCGTCGACTCGGGTTCGACTCGTGCTGGAGTCGTGTTTATCTCGGATAGCCGGTCTCGTATCTCATAGAGTCCGTTTCTTAAAGTTTAAAAAGAATTAAATTGAAAAAAATTTAAAAAAACTTAAAAGTTAATGTGTCCGGCCGGACATTTTGAGGTAATTGAAAGTGTGTGGGCTTGGTTTAAAGTGTCCGGCTACTGCGTTTGCATTGGTACGTATAATATCGTGCACGTTGCCTTACTGTAGGGTCGATTGGCCATGCTTGACTATTTTGGCATTCTTATAAATATTAATTAGCTAAAAACTGAAATGGAAAATACAATTATGTTAGCAACGTTAGTGACGTCGTTTAACAAAATTGGCAACCGAATTGATTATAGAAATCCTCAAATGCATTTCCCCTGGTTTTGCCCGTTGATAAATCAATCCTAGTCAATTAATTAATTTATAATAAATTAAACTCCTAATTAATCAAAATGAAATTGTCAATTAATTGAATTTGATAAGTTTAATTTACCCTGCAAATAATTAATCAGTGTAAATTAAATAATCATGTAAGTAAGCTCTAGGTTAATTAAATTCTGAGTTATTTAATTTAATCAATTAACTTATCATAATAAATTGATTAATTAATTAACTCAAATTTCCGTCTCCCTATGTCCTTGTACCATTCTCATTCAATCATGTTCTAAACGTTTTCTGTGCATTTATGCACTCTACAATAGCTCGGATACTTTGAGGTTTCTTAAAGTGTCCGGCCGGACACTTCAAGGTGTGACACCGGCTCGGGCCAACCCAGCCTTTCATCCTTCGGTTAGGTCGATAAATGGGAAGCTACATTGGTACCTAGCTTGGTTAACCCTCGGGGAGTCGCGACCACACATGGGCGTGGGGGTATTCACCCCCCCCCGCCAGTAGGCCGAATTTCCCCCGGCAACCGAAATACTCCCCAGAATTCAATTTTTGAATTTTTTTTGCTTTTCGCAATCTTTTGATGCCAATGGATAGTTCTCGATGATAAATGTTGAAAATGGTGTTTTTCGCCATACCGCCACTTTTGAGACCATTTTTTGACCTTTGAAAAACCTTGCGACCCCAGAATTTTGGTGCTGCTCACCTCTGGTCGCGACCCCTTGCGGTATCTAGCTATGTAACACGCGGTTCTGGTGTACAGGCGAGGCGATACCTGATTTCGGGTGCTTGAGCCCACGTTAACCTTTAACCTTTTATGAATCAAGAAATGTGCAATATTCTCTGTTGCTTTATTTAAGGAGAGATGCATAGAAAACTTTGATCTCTTAGAAGCCATCCATAATTTCGTCGTAAAATAAGGACAATGTTTAGCTTAAATAAGGAAAAATATATTCAAAAAGTTGCTTACTCTTAATCTTTCTTTATTGAATTTTGTACTTGTCTTGATTCTTTCGTTCAGCTGAAAGAGCGGAGTGCGAAATTGTTAATATCTACGAAGGAAAGTCGACTGACGATGGAAAATCTGACCCGTTTAGAAGCAGATATAAAGGATTTGAAAGGCGAGGTTGAAAAATTAAGGAACGAGGTACGTTATATACGTAACTAACATTTCTTCGGTAAGATTTTTGTAGGAAAGAGCCAATTATTGTAGATGATAAAACGCAACAATATATTTAAGTATATTCGTAAATCTTGCCTTTATTTTAGTCTACGAGTATATGATGGTAACATCCCATGCAAAAAATCAACATCGACTTCTTTTTTTAGTAACTTTACAAAATTTACCTTAGATTAGCCAGATAATTTTTATTTGACGACATAGAATTAGACAATAATATTGGAAGTGTAAAGAGCATACATGATCTTGGAGGTCGGGATGTTTTCAATCCCCTCCCTTCCAGAAAAATTTTCACCCCTTCCGGAATCCGCGATTTTTCCAAAGTTTCCAGAAATGTCCTAGAAAGTCGTCGAAAAGGTATTTTTTAAAGCGTTTTTAGCTATAGTCCGTTTCATTTAACTTTGAGGTGTTTGATGAAATTTAAAGTGCCTACAAAAGTGGTTTAAAATACAGTATAATTGTGATATTCTACAGTATATCGAATTATGGTGAGAAGCTTGCTATTGTCAAAGCGCATTACTGCATCAAAAGTTTAAACCACTTTTGTAGCCTGATTAATGCAGGTTAAATTCAAAAGAAAACCTCAAAGTTAAATGGAACAGACTATAACTATTTGCTCAAAAGTGTGAAATTCGCCACATATTCATGTTTTGACTATATTTTGTTCAATTGTTCGACTTTCAAATGATCTTTCTTCTAGATGTTTTATCAGAGCTGTACCGGGGCCGCCTCTCTATCGAGGCCGGGGCCTATAAACATACCATATAATGTGGTCATGTGATGTTTCATGCTGGCATTTCTTATGTAGTATATGTGCCCAGCTCTTATGTGTGACATATATCGTAATAGTAGTAATGAAAATTGATAATGAAATGATAAAATATTAATAATAATAATAATAATAATAATAATAATAATAATAATAATAATAATAATAGTAATAAAATAATAATAATAATAATCGTGATGATGACGATGATGATGATAATGATGGTGATGATCACACCTGGGTGTGATGGTGATGATCACACCTGGGCGTGGGAGGGGTTTGGGGGTATGCACCCCCAGTAAAAATCAAAATAACCTCCCCCAGAATCGAATTTTTGAAAAAAATTTTCGTTTTTTTCGCAATTTTTTGATGCCAATAAATAGTGCTCAGTGAGAAACGTCGAAAAAAGTGTTTTTCGCCATTTCATCATTTTAAGGCCATTTTTCGACCTTTGAATAATCTTGCACCCTCCCCCTTAGAATTTTCTTACTGTCCACGTATGGTGAGGATGATAATAATAATAATAATAATAATAATAATAATAATAATAATAATAATAATAATAATAATAAAGGTTATATTCACGATTCAGTTATAGAATTTTGTCTGGCTCATGGTGAAAACTTGCATGTAAGTTGTTTATGATTTCATAGTAACTATAAGTGAGCAGCACCGAAATTCTGGGGGATGCAAGATTTTTCAAAGTGTCAAAAAATGGTCTTAAAAATGGTGGTATGGCGAAAAAACTCCATTTTTCAACGTTTTTCATCGAGCACTATCCATTAGCATCAAAAAAGTGCGGAACAAAAAAACGAGAAAAATTTCAAAAATTGAATTCTGGGGGTATTTTGGTTTCTGGGGGAGGGGGTTATTCAACCTTCTGGGGGTGCATACCCCCCACGCCCACGTGTGATTGTAACTTTCTTCACTTAGCTTTTTAGCTTTCTAGCTAAGCAAATGATACTCAAATTATACGGACGAAATAAAGAATTTCATAAGGCATTGTCTAAAAACTATTCGATTTTTAACTACAATTTTATTCAGCGAAGCGAGATATAGAGTGAATTGCTCCCATATTTACTAGAGGTGCAGCAAGTAGATGTACGCTTGGGGGGTTGAGGAAAAGGGAAAATTTCCTCGCGTAAATATGGCGAGATTAAGGTCAGAAACGGACAAGAGTCAAGGCTTTTTCGT
This sequence comes from Mermis nigrescens, assembly GCA_036768485.1. Taxonomy (NCBI): domain Eukaryota; kingdom Metazoa; phylum Nematoda; class Enoplea; order Mermithida; family Mermithidae; genus Mermis; species Mermis nigrescens. Next base: position 265,110 of record JAVLUZ010000665.1, read on the forward strand.
GAAAATGATTGAAATCGACCAGCATCTGAGAACTGATGTAGTTGACTTGTTACACTTTTTAAATTTTCTATTCTAGCCATTTTTAAAATCATTCTAGCCCGAAATGACACGATGAAGCCCAGATCAGACTAACCCTGGACTGTATATGCTGAGCAAATGCGAATGTGACTGAAAGTTATAACTTGACACCATTCAACACTGATTGATGTTACATAGGCGCGAACTTATTGCCTTCATTGATTTAACTAAGTATCAATTCCATCAGTTTTACTGTCTCAAGAACATAAAATGCCTTAAGCCTCATTCATACTTCACGCAGGATCGCGTCGCAGGATTATATGGCGTGACCTTTTCTAAAAATAGTGCAACTTGCGAAACTCGTGCGAATTGACGTATCGTTTGATCTATTCATACTTCCTGCGAAAAATCGCGCGATAATTCGCAAAATCAATGCATCGCGTCCTCCATTCATACTTGCTGCGAATTGTCGCAAATTAGGTTTTCCTGCGACGTAACGTGCGATTTTTTTCTGCGAATCTTGCGAAATATCGCACGATTATTTCGCACATTTTTTCTTTGTCCTTTTCTCGACTGACCTCATTACAAATTCAACGCTTTCGACGTTTGCGTCATTTGCATAATGGCCGACTAGGGCCGTAAATAGTCAAAATTGACATTTCAATTGGAACTGCGTGCATAAAAACAACGTGAATTCGCGTTAAGCCCCAATTTTGCGAATTCGCGTCCCTCGTCGATTTGTTGCTAAAAATAGTAACTTTTGACAGTTTTCGCGCAAAAACACGCGATGAAATGTGAATTGAAACGCGAGTTATCGCACGATGAAATTTATGGATTGCGCGATTTATTCTGCGTTGCGATTTTCGCAGGAGTATGAATTGAAAAATCGTGTCAAAGAAAATCCTGCGATTCGCGCGAACAATTATTCGCGCGAAAGTATGAATTGAATTCGCGTGCAAATCTGAAGCCTGGTTTTTACTTTACGCATCGCGCCGAACTTGCGAAATATCGCAGTCGCAGGATCGGGCAAAGCACGCGAATTCGATTTATACTATCGCGCGAATAATTGTTCGCGCGAATCGCAGGATTGTCCGCGATACGATTTTTCGATTTATACTTCCTGCAAAGTTCGCATCGCTTAATAATTCGCGCAGGCAAGAAATTTCGTCGTGCGATGAATCGCTGTCAAATTTGACATGTACAACGCCGATCGACGCGGGTCGACGTGCATGCGCGGCACGTAATACACATCTTAAATCGTGTCATTTACCTCTAAATTAATTCATCAAAAGATATGTTTTACGTACATAAATAAAATATTATAACAAATAATTTTAAAATAAACACATGATTAGATATTTCTACAAATGTCTTAATATGAGTATAAACACAAACAGTAACCATTTACTTGCACGCATGCCACCATAAAAAATTAATGCAAGACTTTCCAAAACTCATCGTTACTTGTTTTGTAATTCGTGCAAAAATTTTTTTGCATAAAATACTATGAGAATGACCGACGAAATTTAAATTAGTGCCGAGAGAAATTTCAAGAAAATGTAGTGTTATTATTTTTGCAAGTTTACCGTAAGGTTATAGCGAGCCTTTCCTGTGGACCGATCGGAATAGCGTGAGTAGGTTTTCGTTCGATTCGATTTCCGATAAGCTGCAATAATTGGTCGAATCTTTCTGGTGACATCCGGAAGTAATTAAAATACATTTCAGGGTCTTTTCTCCTCAATTCTGATACTAGATCATGATATTGACTCTTTAGAGGCCGACTGATATTGACTGGTCAACAACCTCTTCGTCGTTCTCCATGTTTTTGCACTACTACTACTACTTCTACAGATATCGATTTTAAATTTCGTCATTCGTACCAACTTAAATCATTTATGTCACGCAACAATGCTTTGAATGTGTAATGAGGTCAGGCGAGGACGAAAATGAGCAAAAATATGCGCGAAAAAATCGTGCGATGTTTCGCAAGATTCGCAGGAAAAATCGCACGATTTATCGCAGGATAGTCGAGTTTGCGAGAAATCACAGCAAGCATAAATCGAAGACGCGATGCGACGAATTTTGTCGATTATCGCACGATTTTTCGCAGGAAGTATAAACGGACGGCGCGATTCGTCAATTCGCACGATTTTCGCAGGATGTGCTATTTTTAGAAAAAGTCACGCCATTTAATCCTGCGACGCGATCCTGCGTGAAGTATAAATACGGCTTGATCCTGCGAGCTGCGATTTTCGCAAGTTCGGCGCGATGCGTGGAGTATGAATGAGGCTTTAGTTGGTTGACGTCTATAAAAATAAAAGTGTGACTGATGGAACTATATCAGTATCAATCATTTCTGCAAACAATCAATACAACAATTTACATCTGACGAACAATATTAAAATTTTCAGGACCTAGTGCCAGGGCCAGCCTAGCCCCGGCACCGGGACCCGGGCACCGGGGCCAGGCCCCGGTACAACTCTAGTTTTTATGCTCTATAAAGATAGAGTATCGTCGGAAACGCAAAAAAGACGATGTTTTCGACGCGTGCCCACCACTTTTGGACCCAAAAAGGCTTTTTAAAATTTCACCTCCCCTGTGTTCCAATGCTGTGCATGTCTGGTAAAGGGTGATTGAAAGTGTCAGCCAAAACCCGACAATACCTGACCTTTTGAGTCTTCAGCGGAGAGTAAAAACTATAGATGCTCAGGATGACCAGTCTGGATAGTCGTCTGCCTGAGGGGTCTGCCAGGAAATTATTTTGTGCTGAAATCGTCGACAAAGGTGCTTTTTGAAGCGTGCCTCAAAAACTGGTATGTAACTACATGTAAATGCTAAAATGGCTTTAAAAATATGTTAATCCATCGTTTCTGGTAATGTTTAAGCTTTTTTTGCAAGAAAATGTTTATTTTTGTCAATTTTTTGCTTTCCTTCTACCTCATTTTTCCGAAAAGATTCCCCATTTTTCCATTCTGAGGGTGCACTGCGGTCCCCTTAACCTCTACGTACATGATGTGGTAATAACCTCTCACCTCTCCTCGTCCATTTGTGTCTTCCACTTATTATCTGTATGTACGAAATGGCATGTAGCATACATCGGCCGGGCCGAAATTCTGCTGATCGAATCGAGAAATTTTCTAACGATCAAAGGTTAAAAATTTGCGCTATGATGAAAACCTTTTTTACGTTTCTCATTGAGTTGTTTATATCCATTGGCGTACAAAATCGCGACAACAAAGGTAAAAAATTGAAAATCGAGTCTGGGAAGGTGCGTGCGAAAACTTTTTTGATTTCTGGGTTGCGAGTCACACGTTAGTGTATGTGATGTGTGCACAATCAGAAATATTGCGCTATTATTACCAGTGGCGGATCTAGGATTTTCCTAAGGGGGACGGTATCCCAACTTTTCCAAAAACAGTCAAAAATAGGTCCAAAAATTTGCCTTTAATGCGCGAAATAGCGTTTTTCGGTGTTTTACATTGTATACTTTTACATGAAATCACTTTTGACGCAATATTTTTATCTTGAAATTTTAAAATTTTCGACAATCTTGTGCGAAGAAAATCATTAAATTTCTTTGACTTTTACAAAAATCTGGCGCGAAGCGCTGGAAAATTTGTGAAATTAAGGCGCATAGACGTCTAGGAGCATGATTTAGTGCTTGATTTCCTGTATGTATAGCATTTGATGCGAAACATCGAAATTTTTTTGAAAATGGAAGAAAACTATGCAAAAATAGCTATTTCTGCTGTTAAAATTGTTTTGAAACCTATATGAACAGAAAATGGCTTCCAGATCGTCAAGAAAGTTAAAAAATGTCATTAATAGGTATCATCCGGCGCGTAGCGCCGGAAATATTTGTGAAATTATGGTCACTGTCGGTCAAAAATCATTGCGAATTGCATATCCATTCTTTATCTCGCCAAATATTTTTGGCCAATGGGGATGGCGGCCGCCCCCCCGCTGCCCCCTCAAATCCGCTCCTGATTATTACATAGTATTTGAACACCTTTGTGACTCCAATTTTTATATCAATTGCAGAATAAGCAACAGCAGGATAAGTTAGAAGAATCGGAAAAGACAACGGAAAATTTGCAAAGTCAGCTTGAGAAAAAAACGCAAATAATAGCAATGCTTAGTCGCCAAATGAGCGAATCGAGGACAAAGCCTTTGACCTTGAATCTCGGCGATTCCGCAGCCGCTTTCGACTCTTTGACGCTTAAACCGTTGAATTACGTTCCCGTACTTGGCACTCACGTACATATACGCGTTTTTTTGTGTCAAAATTTTATTTATTTTCTTATAGATTTATTTGATTATTTATTCATTTCACTTGTTTCAATTCAAAACATAAAACCCGACGATATGTATTATTAGAGCATCGGTCATGCATGTTTTTCTAATAGATGACTCAGTTTTTCTCAATAGCTATGAATTCGATCAGAGAGCTTTTCGAGCTAAAATCGTCTTGAAAATTGGTGTAAACGTTGAAATAGCGTATAAACTGCCATAATTGATAGTTACTGATCCATTTCTAGTTTTTTTTGTCAAAAGAGGTTTTGATCCTTGTCCATTTTCGGTCTAAATTCTGTTTTATGAAAATGTTTGAAAATATTTGAAAATTGAGAATGAAAATGTTTGCCTTTCGACCATAGGTGGGCAGCACCGAAATTCTGGGGGGGTGAAAAATTTTCAAAGGTCAAAAAATGGTCCTTAAAAGTGGTCGTATGGCGAAAAACACCATTTTTCGACGTTTCTCATCGAGCAATATCCAATGGCATCAAAAAATCGCTGAAAAAGCAAAAAAAATTTCAAAGTTTGAATTCTGGGGGTATTTTGATTTCTGGGGGGGTATTTCAACTTCTAGGGGAGTGCATGCATACCCCCCATGCCCATGTGTGGTCTAGACCATACATGATCTTGGGACGTTGGGGGTTTTACTCGCCCCCAGCCCCCCGCACAAAAGGTTTCTCGCTGATCGCATAGTTGTAAATTTCAGTGGCGTATGCGTGAAGAGGGAAGGTTTCAGGGGACTAGTCCATAGGTAAGCAGCACCAAAATTCTGGGGGAGGGTGTGCAAGATTTTTCAAAGATCAAAAAATGGCCTTAAAAATGGTGGTATGGCGAAAAAACACCATTTTTAAACGTTTCTCATTGAGCACTATCCATTGGAATCAAAGAATTGAGAAAAAAACAAAATAAATTTCAAAAATTGAATTCTGGGGGCATAGGTGGGCAGGACCAAAATTCTGGGGGGTTTCAAGATTTCTCAAAGGTCAAAAAATGGCCTTAAAAATGGTGGTATGGCGAAAAAACACCATTTTCAACGTTTCTCATCGAGTACTAGCCATTGGCATCACAAAATTGCGAAAAAACCCCCAAAAAATAAAATTGAATTCTGGGGAGGGTGTTTTGTTTCTTGGGGGTGCATACCCCCAATTCCCCACGCCCACGTAGGGGGTATTCGGCCTTCTTGAGGGGGCATACGCCCAAAACACCCTCACACGCCTACGTGTGGACTAGTTCCCTCCAAAATTTTCGAAGTACGAATACGAGTATTTTTAACATGGGTCCCCCAGAGGAAAAAATGGAAAATTCTTAAGCATCCTCTAAAAAACTGCTTGAATAGATTTTAGCACGCTCGTCGACCTAATAAGCCTAGAATATTTGGGCGCTTCGGGCCTATCTATTCATATAAAAGATATTTTTTAATATAATTAAAATAAATTTATTTTTTGAAAAACGTTTTTCAGTGCATAGCTCAAAAACACCATTGTTTTACCTATCCACGATTTTTTCTTTTTTTGACACTTTTTTTAGCTTTCGTTCCCAGATCGGCTGTCTTGAATGTGCAGATCTGGTCTATAGGCCCCTTTGATTCCTCCCGTCTTTATGTTTACTTATTACTTCACTTTCCAACATTTACCCCTTTAAAAATGTATTTTTGCCCTTTAATTTTTTTCCCTTTTTGGCTGTATTTCCCCTTTTTATAATCGCTCTTTAAAATTCATTCTGCTTTCCGTGCAATATTATCATATGTAGTCGATTAAGCTACTTTCTTTTTTGTCTCATTTTATTTTTTTATTATGAGATTGTTTAAAGCTTTTAAAACAATAAAAGATAATTTTTTTATTATTTTAAGACCTAATGCTTTATTATATTTGTATTCATCATTACGTAATTATCTAATTATCTATTTTTTAAATTCAATTTTCTTATAATTTGAAAATTAAAAAAGTCAGAATTTGAGAACAATAACATTACTATCAAAACTTTTTTAAACTATTCGATTTTTAAAGTAGTCCAATCATTTACTCGCGAAGGCATTTACAGAGAAAAATTTCTAGATGGATATTTATGCATAGGTCGCATTTTTGTAAGTTATGAGCAGTTTTATTGTATTAGACCCGAAATTTAGTGCGAAAAACCAGCGTCCTCCTCGACTGTTTTGGCTTTGGAGCTTAAGGTCATGAATTCGATTAAATTCTCCAAAACGAAATTGGGTTCTGGAGATGGGGTCTTTTGATTTTGGGTGGGGGCCTTCATCCCTCTGTTACCATAGACGTAACGGCTCGAAATTTTGGGAGGGGTCCCCGGCATACGTGGGCGTGGGGGGTTCCGGAGGTATGCACCTCCCCCTGAGAAACCAAAATACCCCCCTACAGAAATCAAAACACCCCCAAAATTCAATTTTTGAAAATCTTTTCGTTTTTTTCGTAATTTTTTGATGCCAATTGGATAGTGCTCGATGAGAAACGTCGAAATATGGCGTTGTTTCGCCATACATATATTTTTAGGCCATTTTTTGACTTTTGAAAAATCTTGCACCCTCACCCCATAATTTTCTTGGTGCCCACGTATGGTCCCCGGCATACGTGGCCAGCACCAAAATTCTGGGGGTGCAAGATTTTTCAAAGGTCAAAAAATGGCCTTAAAAATGGTGGTATGGCGAAAAAACAAAACATTTTGAAAATTGAATTCTGGGGGGTATTTTGGTTTCTCGGTGGGGGTGGGGGTTGCATACCCCTCGCCAAACCCCGTCCCACACGCCCAGGTGTGGTTTCCGGCCATTTTCAGGGGAACAGGGTGAATGACTTCCAATTTTTGGCCAAAAATGGCAAAAGAGCACCTATCAATAGCAAAAAAGCGAGTTTTCGCCAAAAATCGGGCGAAAATTTTCTGACTTTGATGGATGAGCATGAGGAGGGACGACCAATTTAGAGAGATACCCGTTTCCCTGTTACATGTATGCCTGTTATTTACAAGTATGCATCACAATGCATTCAGACTTTTTAATCTTAATTATCAATCGGCATTTCACTTTATTCCCAAATTTCTAAGCTTATTCAAGCGTCGTAGAGTATGTATTTTAGCAGAAAATTTTCTTTTTTTCATTTTTCCAAGCTGAATCAACAATCAATTCCTTGTGTTGATTATAAATTGAAAATTGCTTTATAATGTACACACATTTTAGTTTTTTAAAATAAATCTTGAGTTTTTAATTTTTATTATGAAAATTTCGTTTTGTTGCCCTTAAATGACCAATAAATTCAGTATCGTCGAATTGATATAGTAATTTGATCACTTGACTATTTTTGGTCCTCACTGTTCAGCCTTTTTGATGTCTACTTCGTTTACCGTTTCTTAAGATGCAGTATATCGTGCCATCCAAAACAATTTTTTTCCATGCAATTGTATGATTTTTAATCATTTCAGCGCTAAACATCAGCCGACTTGTGGAGCTTGAATTTGTAGAGCAATTCAATTGCATTTCGTTTGATCGATCTCGATGAAACATTGCCTCTTTTATTTCGTTAATCTGAAATAATTCCCAGGCACGTATCTCTGGGGAGAATGGGGGGTTCGGATCCCCCAAAATTCAGAAAAATCGGTAAAATAGGACTTATTAAACGTTATTTTGTGCTATTTTTGGCCTTTTTGGGCTTAGTCTCCCCAAAATCGGTGTTGGTTCCTCAAAATAGGACGGCCGGCTACGTGCCTGATAATTTCGTGCGTAATTGTTTACCGCTTTAATGCCCATATGTATTTACGCCTATTTTTTGTTCGCTAATTTCGAATTGTAGGATGGGCCTATTGAATGCCTATAGATTGTTTCGGGGGATGGCGATCCCTCACCCAAAGTCGACTAAGTCAGAAAAACTTTGACTCCCATTTTTGTCCAAATCCTACGTTTTTTTGACCGTTTTAGGTGTTTTCCCAATTTTGGCCTAAAATTAAAGGTCATCTGCCCCCCTCCCCCGAAAATGGCTCGGCCGGAACTCCCCACCAAAATTTCGAGCGTTGCATGTATGCCTTGTTTTATTTGAGCTTGCGGTTTTTTTGAAAAATTCAGAATGACTACAAAAATGGTTTAAGTTCAAACGTTTGGAGTGATATTTTACAGTAGGCATCTTGAGTTTTGGGCGTCTTCTTCCATTTTTGCGTCAAACTTGCCATTTTTTGCCGGAATCATGTTGATTAAATTTAAGAGAAGTCGCAAGCTCGTATGAAATTGACTTAGGTAGATAGGTATGTAATGTATGTAGGTACGTCTCAAATGAAAAATTATTGTACGATACGGTATCTCAACAGCTACTTATGGATAGGCGAAAATAATGGTGTTTTTGAGCTTCTCTCAACGAGAACTATACATCAGAGAAGAAAAGAATACTCAAATTTGATTTTAATTGTATCAAACAAATACCTTGTAAGGCACTAAGAGCCCAAACATCATCGGCTCAAAAATTGAGCTTAAACATTCTAGCGGTCTTTATGATACACTTTGGGAATCTCCGAAATTTTCATCAGGGACCCTTGTCAAAAATATTCATACTTCCAAAATTTTGGGGGGGCACTAGCCCCTCATAATCCCCCACGGCTGCGCCACTGCTTTTAGGTCGCCTGAGATATGCGATTATTGCTTCCTTTTCACTGCAATCGGTAAAAGACATCGCATTTACGTTCAACAAATATAATTATAACTTGTAACTGGCTGTGTGGAGAAATTCTAATTTACGTGTTACAGTTGTACTGTCAAATATAATCTGTTTCATTTATGCGAGAGCTTTTTCAGTAAATTTTTTTGATGGCTACAGTATGCCTAGCTAGGTGATTTACTGTAACTCAACCGAGAATTTGAGTGGGGGCTAGCGGCCGCCATTCTTTCATTTCTAATGCACTAAACTGTCGATTTAGACTTGAAGTCTGTTTCACATAACTTCGTGCATGAATTTTAAGAATTTTTATCGACAGTAAGCCAATGGTTACGATAATTATATATCAGATCAAAAATGCCTATATATCGGACTGTCAGTTTAATGTCGGAGATAGTTTTAAAATTTTGACCGAAGTTGAGTGAAAAAGATCATAATTCAAGCGTTTATAGTCCATTTCACATAACTTCGTGCATAAATTCTAAGAATTTTCATCGGCAGTAAGCCGAGGATTACGATAATTATATATCTGATTAATGCTATAATCGCAATCTGTCAGCTTATTGTGAAGATAATATCAAAATTTATGACCGAAGTTGTGTGAAACAGACTATAAACAGTGCTGTGACGTACTGCAGTAAGTGCGCTAAATAAAAATCTTGCAGAAGGAATCCAACCCGTGTTCCTTCGACGACAATCACGTGTTTAACGGTCGATTTATGACAAGCTGAATGCGTGAATTCCATCCGCATGTTGCATGATCTGCTGGAAGACGAGAATGAATTATGCCGTAAAAAATTTTATTGAAAAACTTCCTTACTATGTAGCTACAGTGATCTCTACATAATCTACAGTAAGTAGGCAAGATAGATTTACTGTAGCATTGGAACACGCATTTTTTGGTTTATTCCAAGCCCTTTTGTTAAAAATTTTCGATTTTTATCAGTTTTTGGTTTTTATTTTTTTTCAGAAAGTTTTCCATTTTTCAAGTAGGGTCCGCCCAAATTCGTGGCTGGTATGTGCGTATAGGTACCTATGGTACAGGATGTGTATTACGCCAGATAACGATTATAATAATCTGTGTGAAGTGAAGTGACTCAGAGGCTTTCAAACATAAAAAAGAAGCATGCTGAAGTAATCATTTTACAATTTAGAAGTTAGAATTTGCACTTCATCTCCGTTTCAATTCTTAACACATTGTTTTTCCTTTCGAGCGACTAACATATGGAAGAATCTCTGAAAAATCAGCAAACATCGAATTTGGCCTGTGGTCAAGGCTCATTTTCGTTTGAAGAATTACTGAGCGCATTGATGTGCAGAAGTCATCGTGGACTTTCGTTTTTGAATAAAAATTTCGATGGTGAGCACGATTCACAGTTGTCTTTGTCTTCGTTCTATTCTATGTTTCTTTTATTCCGCAGCAAGTTTGCATCCAACAACAACAATATTCAAATTTTCAGGCTCTCAATTTTCAGTACATTCGTTGATATAGTTTTGTTAGCAAATAAAGAATGACTGGAAAACATTCAGCTTAAAAGGTTGTTTGGGTATCTGTGCATTATTGACTGCAGAAGTATGGAATGTACAAAACTCGTAACGAAATCCAAAATATCCGTAGTAATTAGGCAGGCGTGGAACCAGGCCCAAAAAAACCCTTGTTAAAAATTTTTTGAGCAGCAGATTTATATTTGGAATGCGCCTGAAATTGAGCAGAAAACGTCAAAAATTTTGGGTGCTTCGCGCCGATAGCGCCGATTCATGATTATTTTTCGTTATAGTGTTCCAGCATTATCTTTGAAGCAGCCAAAATATTACAGTGCTTCACTTCAATTTAGTGATTTAATGTACTATATGTAGCATTTATCGGTTGAAACTCTAAACGCTGGTTGGACATCGTGTTAAGCCCGGTTCAGAAGTAAAAGTCGGCGATATCGCCGATTTTTGTCGGCGATATCGCCGATTTTACCGATTCAGTCGGGAAAGTCGTCGATATCGCCGACAAAAATCGGAAAAGTCGGCGATATCGCCGACGAAAGTCGGGAAAGTCGGCGATATCGCCGACTTAAAATCGGGAAAATCGTAAGAATCGGGGATATCGCCGACAAAAATCGGGAAAGTCGGCGATATCGCCGACTGAAATCGGGAAAGTCGGCAATAGATGCAGACATAATGACCAGCACAACAGAACACAAACCGACTAAAATCGGGAAAGTCGGATACATAATTTTTAACGCGTATCTACCCTTTGTTTTTAGCACAAAAAGGGACTCCAAAAAATTTTTGCTTTCCACCCCTACCCCCAGAAATTTTTTACTGTGCATGTCTGCGGCCAAGTCAGAAATTTTCTGGGAAAAATAGGGCAGAAATAAGGACAAAAGGTGATAAAAATCGCAATTTTTTTCATAAGTGTCTGAATTTCGATCTTCATAATGAATTGTGATAGAATTGGCGCTAATTTGACTTTTCTAGCGCTTTTTCAGTCGTTTTTGGCCCTAAAGACCGAAAAAATTTCGACCTCATGTGTAACAAAAAAGGTTTCGGTTCGTTCATTATAATTATTTAGAGCACGTTTTATCTGTTTTATTGTGTCAACCACCCAACATGCAATGTGTTCCTATTTCATACGTTCATACTCTGCAATTCAATTCGTGTGTGTGATAACCTAGTTCAATGGACGGCTGAAATAGTCGAAATAATAAACTAGTCTGCCTCTAAAGTTTAGTGATAATAGGTTGCATGCCACATATTTTGGGGGCCAATCAAACGTTGCCCATTTTATGTATTTGAGTACGTGGTTTTAAGCCTCAACTTTAGCTGTTGGAGGAATTTGTGTGAATTTGGACAATAAAAAATTATTGTTATTTAGTGGCTATAGAAATCAGTTTGATTAGCTTTGAATTAAAGGCACTTATTGAATATTGTTGGAAATAGTTGCGATAATTTGATTTGCTGGCCTTAATTAATCATTCAAATTGTATTCGCCATTCTGGAATACTAATATTAATACTCGGCTGAACCATTGGGCTAAATTATTCACTAATTTTATGCTAAAAAGGAGAGCGAGAATGCAAATGATTCAGGATACTTTGGATGAGATTCAACAAACTTTATCAACGTCAAAGCGATCTTTCTCCATGCCTTCGTTAAAAGCCGACCAGGACTTTTTCTACGGCAGGACAGGGGAAAATTTTGACCTCTGGCTCGACCGTTTCAACCGATATTCACAGGCTCTAGAAACGACTGACGACTACAAACGAAAAATTTTACCTACGTTTCTCAGAGATGCTGCCGAAGTGATTTTTAATGGAATCCCTGCGGCACAAAGACCAACAATGACTTTCAAAGACTTAACGGACACTTTACGAGCACGATTTAATCCTGCTCATGCTGCAGAAATAAAATCATCTGAATTACATTCACGTAGACAACTAAGAGGTGAGCCAGTTTTGGACTATGCAGTATCTGTACAAAAACTCACGTCTGAAGCATATGCTGAACTCTCGCACGACGTAAGAAATCAGTTAATGAAAAGATTTTTCATTGCTGGTTTGTTACCAGAGATATGGAAAGTAGTAATGACGGCCAACCCTAAAACTTTTGAAGAAGCTGAAATAGCTGCACGTAATGCTGAAGCTCAGCTAAAAATTTTCAATAGACAAGCGCTACAAAATTCAGTGTTAAATACACCACAATCATATCAGACAACTTCATCATTTACAAATTACACCAATAAACAAAAACCTCTGAATAAATCAGTTCCATTTCGTTTTCAAAGCAGAAACTCGCCTAAACAACCGATAGTTACATATAATCGCACTACTGACGGACACCCTATATGTTTCAATTGTGGCAAACCAGGTCACATAGCAGCAAAATGTCGAAACAATCAAAAATTTCAAAATTACCGATACAGATACTATGTACCAACAAGACCAAATTATCAAACACAGTCAAAGTATTACAATCGTCAGCCCAATGCTCCAAAAATAAATGCTGTTGACACACAAGAAAATACTTTTGACCAGCTTGCATTTTTATGCGAGCAAAATAATAACTTGAAGGATCAAGTCAAAACTTTGACAGACATGCTTCAACAAACGCAACTACCCGAAGGTCAAGTTGGTTCACATCATAACCATCAAAACTTAGTATTTTCGTGCAAAAAGACAGAAAAGCCTCAAAATGAAGAACATATCAAACGCACTGCTAGCTCATTGAGTTCACACATAAAGCCAAGTATGTTGTTTTTCGTAGCATTGGCATTTTGGCTTGTGCCAGTAGCCATGTCAGTCGGTCAAAATTTTCAGATTTGTGGTATTTCAAAGCATGGACTTGCTTATCACGTACCAGAAAGCATAAAATGTATTCCGCCTGAGGCAGGAAAGATTATTACTGAAACTGTGCAACTATACGTGCCAAATCATGATCCAGCTTTAAAAGAAGCTTGGAAATGCAATGTTAAGAGGAAAACTATATGCACAAGTATAGGAATACTTGGCTCAAAAGGCATCGTGTCAGAAAATGAAGTTAATGTGCATATAAGTCCTGCAGAATGCAGTTTAATAGTGGCTTATCGAGTATGGAACTCAGTTGAGCTTATAAAAATTGCAGAAGGCCTTTTTAAATCGAATTTTACGCTGAAGCCGTATTTTTCGTATTGTTGCCATGAAGTATGCACATCAGAATCGAATATTGTTATTTTAAGAGGCGAAATTGGGACGTATGATGAAAAAATGCTTGTAAGCAGCCTAGGCGACGTATCAGCTTGTAAAGCTTATAATAGTTATTGTGAAATGATGGAAGGTACTATAGTTTGGAATGGAAGTCTGGAAATGCCATGTGCATATTTGAAACGTGAATGGTATGATATACAGGCAATAGGAAATTATTTTATTTTGCCTAAGATTCAGGGTGCATTTACATGTTTGCACAATAAGACAGTAATAGCTGCTAAATCATGCCTGCCAGACTATTATATATTAACAGATCAAGGTGTTGCATTAGCACCAAAAGACAAATATGCTATGATTAAATTAGCACCACATTTGGTCAAAATAAATGAGACCGATCCGAAAATGAAAAATTTAATCAATCTGCAAAAACAGTCAATGCATAGAGCATCTAAAACAGCCGCTTCAGATGATGATCCAATCAATTCCAAGTTACAGTATCTCGAAGCGATGCTACAAAACATACAAATAAATGAATTTCGTGACGTATGGCTGAATCTATGTCATATAGCTTCAACACAACTTAAGCTAATTTGGCAATTTTTTCGATTAGATGCTACGTTTGGAGCAAGAGCTCTTTTTGATCGAAATGACATATTTGCCCATTTTGCTGGTTCTGTACTTAAAGTATGGAAATGTGCCCCAGTAAACATCTCACACGTTTTCTGGGACTACAAAGTCAAAAATGAGTGCTATGCTTTTTTACCAGCACAGGACTTTAACGGCTCCACATATTTTGTGTTACCAGGGAGCAATGACCTTGTTCAGTCATCGCCAAAAATCCCTTGTGAGCAAGTAATACCTGGTATCCATATGGATCATAATTCTCAAACTTGGAAAAGCTCAAATGGAAATATTCATGTACAAAATATTTCTCTGGAGCTAATTTGGAAAAAGCACTACCCAACAATAATTTTTGATGCACCACCAGTTATGCCAGAATCAACCTCAATACAGAAAACAAATCTGGCTATGCTTCAAGGAATGATTCTTAATTTTGAACGTTTGCAAGAACAATTTGATCACTTTGTTGATAATACAAATCATCTTGTTTTTGATCCAAAAACGTTACAAAGGTCTTTAAGAAATATCCAAGAAGGCACTGAAAATTACATTGAACAAAGAACAGATCCATTTGGCTTAATTTGGAATATCATCAAATTTTTCACTAGTGGGAAATTTCAGACAATTTTAAATGCGGTACTCATAATAGCATTTGTACTTTGCATTTGCTATGGATTTTCCTTCATCTATCCATTTTTCCAAACTTGCTGGAAGTTTTTTAAATGCTGCATTTGTCATATGAAACGAAGAAGTGCAGACAATGAGCGTGATATCGAGCTTCAACCTATGAATCAGGGTCGACAACAATTAGTTTATACTGTAGGAAATTCAGATCAGCCTACAGTTTGCATTATGCTACAAAATCTTCCATGTATAGCATTAATTGACACTGGAGCAAGCATATCCCTTATCAATGAAAATACACTAGATGCTATTGAGTCCTTGCAAAAACCATTAACAACGATGCCTGCAAACTCGAATGCAATATCACTCACTGGACACAATGTGCCTACAATCGGACAAGTCATACTAAATCTACAAATTGGCAAATTCAGAAGTAAATTTCCTTTCTACATTATGCCAGATTGTCCTCATTCGGTAGTTCTAGGCATTGATATATTGAAAAAGCTTGGAAAAGGCAGCCTCCAATTTAATTTTACAGACGGATGGATGTCAACAGGAAGTGAAACTTTACCACTTCTAGTACCTATGAACAATGGTGCTGAGGAAGCTGTTTCAATGAAAAGCAGCAAAACTATTATAATGCCACCACGTACATTATGTCTCATTCAAATTCAACCAAATAGTACAAAGAGAATAGCTGAAGAAATAACTCCACATATATTTCTTCCAGACTACAAATTTTCATCATTTGGACCTCTCTACATACCAACCATAATACAGTCATCAAAAATCTCAATTGATAATTTACCAGTCATCAATCCAACTAATAGTCCAATAACTGTATACAGAAACACAGTTTTTGGAACACTACAAAGTGTGCAAACAAGCAACATGTCACTTGCCTACTCAGAGTTTGAAATGCTTGTCACATCAAAGCTTGAAAATATTAAAGAAGAGTTTAAGCCGCATATAAAGGCTTTTTTGTTCAAGAACTATCATGCATTTTATCATTCAAATGATATTTCAACATCTACTGATTTGGTCAAACATACTATCCCAACTTCAACTCACGTGCCTATCAAGCAAAAGCCATATAGGGTTCCCTACTCACAAAGACAAACAATTAAGGAAAATATTGAGAAAATGCTCAAACAAAATATTGTCCAACCTTCAAATAGTGCCTGGTCTAGCCCAGTTGTGCTAGCAAAGAAAAAGGACAATACTGAACGTTTTTGCATAGATTATCGAAAGCTAAATAGCATAACAATGAAAGATGTCTACCCTCTCCCAAGAGTCGATGATATTTTTGATAACATCGGAAAATGTGCCATTTTCTCCACACTTGACTTAGATCGTGGATATTGGCAGATAAAAATGGATGAAAAAGATCGGCATAAAACTGCATTCACAACTTTTATGGGACTCTATGAGTTCAATGTGATGCCCTTTGGACTCTCAAATGCGCCAGCCACTTTTCAAAGGCTAATGGAGCAAGTATTGAAAGATCTTCAATGGACTAATGTATTTGTCTATATGGATGACATATTGGTATGCTCACAAAGTATATCTCAGCATGTTCAAGATTTGCAAGAAGTCTTCAACAGATTGAAAGCAGCAAATCTAAAACTAAATTTGAAGAAATGTACATTTGCTCGTCCTGATGTTTTATATCTTGGACACCTCATAACAGCAAATGGTTTGTGTCCTGAAAAAGCGAAAATCGAAGCTGTCAACCAGTTTCCACGGCCAATAAACATCAAGAGCTTGAAAAGCTTTCTTGGCTTAGCATCATACTACAGACGTTTTATAAAATCTTTCTCCACAATAGCTAGTCCACTATTCAAACTACTGAAGAAGAATACTGAATTTAAATGGACTGATCTGACAGAAAAAGCTTTTCTAGAACTTAAAAATTTATTGACAACAGCCCCAGTTCTAGCCTATCCCAACTTTGATAAGAAATTCAAAGTACAAACAGATGCTTCAGGGAGTGGATTAGGAGCAATACTTTCACAAGATACGAAGAAATTGGTGAACGACCGATTGCATTTGCAAGTAGAAGCTTAAATAAAGCCGAAAAGAATTATTCCACCATAGAGAAAGAGGCCCTTGCCATCATATGGGGACTAAAAACCTTTCGACCATACATTTATGGCCGCCCTTGTACATTACAAACAGACCATGCGCCATTACGATATTTGACATCAACAAATATGGCAAACTCTAGATTGGTTCGTTGGTCACTGATACTACAAGAGTATACATTAGAAATTCAATACAAACCAGGTTCTCAAAACATAAATGTAGATGCCTTATCAAGAGCTCTAATATGTGCTGTACAAGGTAAATACAAAACTATAAGAGAATACCAAGAAGAAGACACATCACTTGGAATCATCTTACGATATCTGGAGAAAAATGAAATTCCTACAGATGGAAATTTTCAAAGTCGACTCGACTATATTATGAAGCATTACCTTCTATCCAATGGCGTGCTTTATTTCATAAGAGACAAAAGTAATGCAATGGCTATTGCTTTACCTTACGCACTGATTAACGAAATCCTTGAACGTTTTCATGATGATTTATTCGCAGGCCACCTAGGTTTCAAGAAAACGTTGGAGAAGGTGCAAGAAAGATTCCATTGGCCTAAAATGGCTAGTGATATTTATAAACATTGTAAAGAATGCTTAGATTGTGCAGGAAGGAAAGCTCCTTCAAAATACATTAAAGCATCTTTGGTTCCAATCCCAATTTGCGAACCTTTTGAACTTATGGCCGTTGATATCCTAGGGCCTTTGCCATTAACTATGTCCGGAAACAAATTTATAGTTGTTTTTTGTGAATATTTCACAAAATGGCCAGAAGCATACGCATTACCAGATATGAAGGCCGACACAATTGCTAGGGTATTTGTGGAAAAAATTGTGTGCAGACACGGAGCTCCAAAGAAATTGTTATCTGATCAAGGCAGCAATTTTACATCACAGCTTGTCAAAGAAATATGTAGACTATGTGGAACTGCTAAAATATATACAACACCATATCACCCACAATGCGATGGACTTGTTGAAAGATTCAACAGAGTATTGGCAACGACACTATCAATGTATGTTTCCTCAAATCAGAAAGACTGGGATTCCTTCATTCCATATGCACTTTTTGCCTACAGAACTGCTAAAAATGAATCCACTGGATATGAGCCTTTCTATTTAATTCATGGAAGGCATGCACGACTGCCCATCGATGTAGCTCTTTCGACTACAATTAATGAACAATATGTCGATATTGATGATTATAGCACAGGATTACAACTGAAATTAACGAAGGCATGGGAACTGACAAAAACGAATATTGAAAAAGCCCAAGAACACCAAAAAGGCCAATATGACAGAGATCAAAATGCTGGACATTTTGCAGTTGATCAAACAGTTTTATTGAGAACACCTGCGATAGCGCCTGGAAAAGTTAAAAAGTTAGCACATAGTTGGCATGGACCATATGTCATAAAGAAGATGAAATTTCCAAATGCTTGGCTGCAAGATATGCGAAAGCCTAACATGGAACTTATCAAAGTACACATCAATAGACTAAAGGCTTATCAAATGCCTCAAAAGGATGCTAGCGAGGATGAGGATGAAGAGGAATTTTAGCGCCCTTGTTCTTGTATTTATGTACACATCATATTTATTCTTAAACAACAAAAACACAAAAAGTTTATTTAAACTTTTTCTTTATGGGGAAAGAAATGTAACAAAAAAAGGTTTCGGTTCGTTCATTATAATTATTTAGAGCACGTTTTATCTGTTTTATTGTGTCAACCACCCAACATGCAATGTGTTCCTATTTCATACGTTCATACTCTGCAATTCAATTCGTGTGTGTGATAACCTAGTTCAATGGACGGCTGAAATAGTCGAAATAATAAACTAGTCTGCCTCTAAAGTTTAGTGATAATAGGTTGCATGCCACACATGGTACCGGCTGACCCCCAGATTGACCATGCTGTGCATCTATGGTCTGGGGGCACTGAGCCACACTTGGGCTTGGGGGTTTGGGTGTATGCACCCCCCAGAAGGCAAAATACACAACATGAAAACCAGAATACCTCCCATTGATCGATTTTCGCATTTTTTAGCATTTTTCGCAATTTTTTGATGCCAATGGATAGCGCTCGATGAGAAATATCGAAAAATGGTGCTTTTTTGCCCTACCACCATTCTTAAGACCATTTTTTGACCTTTTAAACATTTTTACACTCCCTCAGAATTTTCGTGCTGCCCACGTATGCTCTGGCCCCCGGAATCTGAAAGTCCCCTAAAAATCAATTGACCTCGGAATTCAATGTTTAATGTGATTTTTGGCATTTTGGCCCCATTGGACTTATAGGTACGTACGTACATACAAATATGTAATAGCACAAAGTGTCAAGATATGTGCAGAAAAGTCAGTTGAGTATCTCAGCTAATTAAAATTCGTGACGTAAGATAGTAAGCAGTATAGTTTTTCCGTACTCGCAGCTAAAAGTACGTAATATGTGTTAATCAATAGGATTTGTTATGTAGTCAGGCACCTAGATTGGTGGTACCTGTATATGTACGGGTTCCTATTCTTACGATTTTAGTCAGCGACATCGCCGACAAAAATCGAAGTTCGGCGATATCGCCGACAAAAATTGGGAAAGTCGGCAATATCGCCGATAAAAATCGAGAAAGTTGGCGATATCGCCGACTAAAAATCTGTAAAATCGTAAGAATAGGCGATATCGCCGACTAAAAATCGGGAAAATCGGGGCACTTCTGAACCGGGAAAAAGTGTCGGCGATGTCGGCGATATCGCCAATTTTTACTTCTGAATCAGGCTTTAGATGTGTGTGCCAGATATCGGCAATTTTTCGTTTCGTTCCGTTTCGTTATTCAGTTCAGAACGCATTTCAAAGCAAGAGTTTGTAATGGTTTGTAAGTATGAAGGAGCTGGTTAACTGGTTTTAGGCTAAGTTTAGAACCATAGTTCGGCCGATTTTGTGAAAGTTTTAACGTTACATTTCAACACTCCATTTTACAAAATTTTCAGGGGCTCCGCCTTGGGTCCCGCTAGAAGCGTTCGAGCGCGTCCTCCCGATCAATCCTTCAGCTTAAAAAGCGAGGGTGTTTCTTGCATTTTTTGTGTCCAAGGCATAATCAGGTAATGTAAATGTGTGACCTGACCCGTTGGGCAGGACCGCCCCATCCACGAAATGAGAAAGAAAGCAGCCTAAAATTCTTAATCCTAAACTCAGCCTAAGCCTATGGAAAATTAAGAGAAATTCGACTTACAGGATAAATTTCAAACGGCCTGAAGTGTGAGCTTTAAGGCCCTATAGCCCCTTAATACTGGACGAATTTTCATGGAACTTTCCTTCCGCACCTTTTTTTCATTTTCTGCAAGATTTGTATGAAATCTTGACTTCTTAAAATTGGTTTTCAACAATTTTTGACGGAATCAATATTCTGCACTTTACCCTAGTTTGACTCGTTGCCGCTCTGATGAACTAATTTGAACTGACGTTTATTTCTGATAGAATCTTCATCCAAGCTTTGCAGAAGTCGTGGAAAATGTAGAAGGCTTACTAAACAACAATGCTTGTATTTGATCCGCAAGGCCAAAGAAATTTTCAAGGACGAAGCTACATTATTGAAAATTCAGCCTCCACTAATCATCTGTGGCGACACACATGGACAATTTGATGATTTTCTCGAAATAATGAGTGGCATTGGGTGGCCACCTAAGCAACGATATTTATTTTTAGGTGTGTGCACCATTTACAGGAAATAGTTTCGAAAAAGCAGACATTATGTATTGAGGCATATCTTGAATTTTTTGATAACGTCTTTTTTCGTTTTTTGTTCCGTCTAATGCACGCTTACACGACCTTCAGGAGGTGGTAAGCTGTATTCTAAGGAAAAATTAAATAAAGATTGATAAATTTCACGTTTTCTGTAAAAAATTCAAAGTACACACTCGACATCAATTATTGCACTTCAGCAGGGGCGGATTTAAGGCGGGGGCGGGGGGGCGGCCGCCCCATTGGCCAAAAATAGTGCGCAAAATTGAGGATTTTTGAGCGATTTTCAGCGATTTTCGGGTTAAAACGGCTAATTTTTCCGCCCAAGTCAGGATTCCGCCCCCCTTAGGGGTACCGCCCCTACCCCCTTAGGAAAATCCTGGATCCGCCACTGCACTTCAGTGTAACCAGATTTGTTTTGCAAATGAAGCATAATATTGTGTTGCGCTAGTCATTGAAGTCGTTTAAATTTATCAATTACATATAACATGTGCAATATCTGAATCGTTTTCCGTGTAATAAAAGACTCAGAGCATGTGGACGGCTTAATATGGAAGTGCTCATTACGCAGAAATTATTTTAATTTATAATTCTTTTTCGCCCGTGATTAGGAAGTTTTTTATTTTTGTTGTGTCATTTCAATGGCGTTTTTTCTTCAATGTGCCGCTGTATGCTTTAAAAGTCTGACTTCGTTTTTCGCTGCTAATGCCGCTCATGTGTGATCTGAGTTTAGGGCTTGGTTTTTCCATGTAGTTTTAAGCCTGAAGTGCGTCATTAGCCTGAGTTTGAAACATTTGTTTAATTAATTGGCTTAATGCGCAGTCAGGACCATTTTAGTCTTCGAATTTATCATAGTAATTTATGCGTAATTATTCTCGCACTCTACATGTTGCTTTATTTATTAATGCTCTTATTCTATTGCTCGTAATATCAATCTTTTTATTTAAAATTCATTTTAACTAATAGATTTTTGTTCCGGGCAAGTAGGATTACTCAGGTATCGAAAATTGCGATAGGTAAGCGATGAAAAGGATAAGATAAAACTGGCCATGTGATGACATCCTCCTAAAAATATACAGATATGTTTCTGACTTATTACGTTCAATAATTAACACTTGCCGACAAGCAATATTTATTTAAATTAATATTTAGGTGACTACGTTGATAGAGGCGATCAGAGTTTGGAACTCATTTGTCTGGTGTATCTTTTGAAAATTCGTTTTCCACAGCACTTATTTTTGCTCAGAGGAAATCACGAGACGGCTGAAATCAATTCTACCTTTGGGTTTAAGGACGAGTGTCTTAAATATTCAGGTTTGTTGTTGTATGCATATTCTTGCAATGACACAAGGAAACACGCTTAGATGATAATTTTGTATGAACGCAATTAAATTGTATTTGTCTTGCAATTTTTCCCCGGGAGAAAATACAGAAGAAAACTCAACAAGTATGATGACCCATTGGCGTTTGCTTTTTGGACACTTAAATCGCATAATAAATTTTTTGTTTCTCAGATAAAAGCAAAATTGTTAAGCTCAAACACATTAAGTGCGCTGCGAAGCCGCTCTGAGAATCAGATAGAAATAAATTATTAAGCTAAGGTTGAATTCAAATGTTGTACAACTACTGATTAAGTTAGAAGCACATGCGGAGGAAGGCTGAAATATTCATAAAAATATTGAAAGTAATGAAATTTGCCAAAATTGTTTTTTCTTCCTTGAAGTACAAAATATAGAATCGGCTTAAATTAATCTAATATCAGTGGCATTTTTGATGCTGTTTTTCAGACTAGCCTTGTATCATTTTTGTGGGGAAAATTAGACATTCCATGAGCTTAGGGTTCTTTATATTGAAGAATTATGTGGACGAGAAGTCAAAACTGGAACCAACAACGGATAACGGATATTTTTGTTTTAAATAATGCCGAAAGCAACTTATGTAGGACCATAGATGCCTAACATTATCGGTCTGAAGGTCAGCCGGTCTGAGGACAGTCGGAGAGCTTTTTTCTGTCGAATCATAAATTAGTATAAATGCTAAAATAGAATAAAAACTATATTAATGCACAGTTTATAGTCATTTCAACTTTTGATTTTTATCAAGTTTTAGGCTTTGCTTTTGCCTTATTTTCCATAAAATGTCCTCCTTTTCTCCTCTAGGGAAGTCGAGACACCCCAAACCCCCAAGTGCTAGTGCTTGTCCATCTAAGACTGTTTCTGTGCTATTTTCATACTATTACAAATGTTTTGGAATTCTGACTCAACTTAAAACGGTACGTATTTATTGTCAATGTCCACTGATTCCTTAAGTAGCACTGAATCGTAGTCGTTTCGTTGCGATACTTAACTTGCGTATTATATGAAGCTTTTGCATTATTTATCTATTTAAAGAAACTTCTCTCCGTCTTTCCTCAAAGTTTCATTTTTTCTAAGATGCATGCTCGTTCCATCTAAATTTCGTTGTTGCTAATACTCACGTGATACAATGACTAGCTATGCAATCACTCCAACTATACATTCCAGAGAGCGGACTTTTTTGCTTAATAGGAAAGCTTTCGATATCTTCCCTTATCCGCTCTTGTTGGAGGCAGCATATTTTGCGCACATGGTGGCTTATCTGAATACATGATGAAAATTGAAGACATAGCGAAAATTCCAAGGCCACTGGACATTCCTCAGTTTGGTTTGACTTGTGATTTGCTTTGGTCCGATCCAACTCCCGAAGAGCTGCATTCTGAGGAAAACTGTGGTTATGTTTTTCCTCTGAGTTCTATAACTTATATTTCACTATTCTGTTGCTTAAACCAGACGTAAATCCATACATGATAAATGAAGACTCTGTTAAATTCTCTCGTTGTACGTTTTAGCACCACCCATTCTTTAAATCTGGTTCAAAACCAAACTTATTAAGACAGAATTAAGCTAGCTTAAGCATGACTGAGTCATTTAAAAACTTAGGTTGGGTTTAAGCCTGATTCAAGCCTAACAACCCTTTGCAACCACCGTATAGTCGTAATATTAATTGTTTTGTTTACGGGCAATACATCAAAATGGCCTTCGAATTTTGACCAAAAATGGGAAAAAGTAACATAAAAGTGCCCAAAATGCGAGTGTTTACTCAGAAGTGGGGAGAGGAGGTGGAGAAATTTTAACTTTTGGGGAATGGGGGACAATCAATTTTGGATGGGGGTCCCCTTATCTCCCCATTACAATTATGATTGAACGAGATTTGAATATTCATTTATAGATCAAATAATGTCTCGCGATATTTTGACTCCGATTCGCGTTTAGATTACTCGATTTTTCTTTAATATTCTACCCATTATCAATGTCTCTGTCCCATCAATGACATGGTTTCCATAATGCGTAGTCTGATATCTCTTATTTTCACATTTTCTCTATCTTCTTGGGCGAATTTCGATCGGAATTATTATGAATAAATACCATACATAGGTAGCACACAAATTCTGAAGGAAGGTCTGGGTGGTATAAAACTGGCAAAAATTCAAAAAAATGCCAAAAATTCAGTTCTGGGGTCTATCGATTAAGTGTCTACTAGATTCGGATCTAGTATACAATTTAACCGCCACCGTTTTTTAGCCGATTCAAATAAGCTACAATGACCAACACTGTAGATTCAAATAAGATACAGTGATCAACACTATTTTTATTGATGCGAGTCAGAACGTGTTTGATAATTTTTGTGTAAAGTTTGGTCACTGTAGCTTATTTGAATCGGCTAAAAAACGGTGGCGGGTAAATTGTATACTAGATCCCTAGAGGATTGAGGGGTCTAGCTAAACCTTCAACCCCCAAGCCCATGTGTGGTAGGTACTATTTCATATAAAATTTTTTAATGAATATGGACGTTGCGAAATCTGGTCGACATTCCTTGTACTTGCAAGTGCTTTTATTTATGTATATATTTTTATCTCCGTCTTTCTGTCTTTCTTGCTTTTTTCTCTTTTCTTTTTATTTAGCATTTGCGTTTTTATTTATCTATTTATTTGTTTATTTATTTATTTTTCTCTTTATTTTCTTTCTTCTTTCTTGCTTCTTCTTGTATTGATGACTTCTTACAATTTCGTCTTTTGCATATAACGAGTAAGTAATTTCTTTTCAGGTTATGTTTTTAACCGTAGTCGTAGTACTAGTACTTGGTACTGTTCGGACGTCGTTGGAGAATTTTTGAGAAATAATAACGTGGAGCTTATTGTTAGGTTAGTGATTTACCCGTACCTCGTTTTTGTATTTTATTTTCTTGGTGAAATTACTGAAATTCTGAAAGACTTCCTACATAAGAATGTGAATCTTCTTAAAAGCATAGTAGTTAAATGTAAACGTCTTCATTTCGTTAATTTCCTCTGAAAATTCGATGATGCTGCCTAGGAGAAGTATAGTTCACTTTTTAACCTGTTGCGAAGGGCGACAAGATTCATCGCTCAGAGTAGAGTCCTACTAGGAAGGCTAGACCAGTTCATCAAACAAGAAAGAAATTGCGCTACTTCATCTAGAGATGGAGCATCAAACCTAGGGGTTTGAGCGCAAAAAGAAGAGCTAAAAATAGCTCGGGGCGTTCAACTTGCTCGTAATTTATCTCATTTTTCCGTCAGCTTTTATTGACATTCTTAGCGGTCTGGTCGCCACAATTTCGCTACTTTAGCTTACGTTATCCACTTTTTTTAGCAACGAAAATCTGAAAAGTTTCGGCATCTCGCGCTACTTTCTTTGATAGACTTGCGTTTGTTGACATGTGTGCTTAAACTAAATGACACTTAAATCATTTTCTGAACATCCATTTCCTTAATTTCGCACTAAATTCCCAAAATAGTTTGTAACTTACAAAAAAATTCTGCACCAAGAATGATTATAAATAAATAGGTGCTTAAAAACGGCAAAACGTCGTTAATTTGCACAATAATAGTGGACTCAGTATTTTTGACTATATAAGACAAGTTCCTGAACTGTTATTGCTCTACTGAGGTGGGCGGCACCAGAGCTCTGGGGGAGGCGGCACAAAATTTTTTCAAAGGTCAAAAAATGGCCTTAAAAATAATGGTATGGCGGAAAAACACCATTTTTCAACGTTTCTCATTGAGCACTACCCATTGGCATCAAAAAATTGTGAAAAAGCAAAAAAATTCAAAAATTGAATTCGGGGGGGGAATATTTTGGTTTCTGGGGGTATTCTGGTCTCTGAGGGGTATTCTGGTTTTTTTTTGGGGGGGTGCATACCCCTTTCCAAACCCCAAACCCCCACGCCCAGGCATTCTGTGACTGCAAGCATATTGGTTTAACTACATAGCTAGCTATCTAGTCTATCTATCTATCTATCTATCTATCTATCTATCTATCTATCTATCTATCTATCTATCTATCTATCTATCTATCTATCTATCTATCTATCTATCTATCTATCTATCTATCTATCTATCTATCTATCTATCTATCTATCTATCTATCTATCTATCTATCTATCTATCTATCTATCTATCTATCTATCTATCTATCTATCTATCTATCTATCTATCTATCTATCTATCTATCTATCTATCTATCTATCTATCTATCTATCTATCTATCTATCTATCTATCTATCTATCTATCTATCTATCTATCTATCTATCTATCTATCTATCTATCTATCTATCTATCTATCTATCTATCTATCTATCTATCTATCTATCTATCTATCTATCTATCTATCTATCTATCTATCTATCTATCTATCTATCTATCTATCTATCTATCTATCTATCTATCTATCTATCTATCTATCTATCTATCTATCTATCTATCTATCTATCTATCTATCTATCTATCTATCTATCTATCTATCTATCTATCTATCTATCTATCTATCTATCTATCTATCTATCTATCTATCTGGTTTAACCAATATGCTTAACAGACACACAAGAGCATGGGGCTGAGGGGGTATTACTCCCCCTGAGCTGTGAAAAATTGATAGTTATACAGCGATTTTGGCCGAAAAACCATTGCTATATAGCCCTTTACAATCTCAGAAAATTAGCTCTACAGCCTTTTTAGACTCATAAAATTAGCCATATAGTATTTTTTGAGCTCAGAAATTTTATATAGTTGTCTTTTCTGAGTTTTAAAAGGATATATAGCTATTTTATCGACTCAAAAAGAGCTAAATAGCTATTTTTAGTTCAGAAAGCAATACTGCTATGCTTGTGAGTCGAAAAAGGCTGTATAGCTATCTTTGTGAGTTAAAAAAGCCATATTTACTGAAAATGCTCAAAAACGATTGTTTTGAAGCGATACCATCGTATTTTCGCTATAGAATCGTTTTTTACGAAGCACATAGCTATCTACCGATTTTCGGTTTTCACCCCCCCTGAAAGTTTGACTTTGCGCACCTATGCTAACAGAGCTGAATGACAGTAACAATGACATGATGCCTTCTAAAGTAGAAGCGACAGCTTTAAAATCATGACTGTACTGTATGTATAGGCATCCAGACTTATCTTATTTCATTTTTTGTCGTAATAGTGCTTTTAATATCAATCGTTTATACGATATTATTTTATAGAGGTCACGAGATGGCTGATTTTGGATTTAACTTCACAAACGATAAAAAAGTGTTGACAATATTTACTGCCCCGCACTACTGTGGCTATAAAAATCATGCTGGTATACTTTGTGTCGATGAAAATATGCGCTGCCAAATTCGAGTAAGTTGATTTACAAATTTAAGAGTAAAATTGAGTGAAATGTAATTATTTCAGTACATAAGATTTTTCAGAAAGTTTGAAAAGGCACGTAGGTTTCACGTCTATGATTCAGGTGTGTACGTAGCTGTGAGGAATAGGGCGAATTAGTCCTCCAAAAATTTTTGAAAAACGAGCATTTATTACAAGAGTGCCCCCAAAAAAATTAAAAATTCTTGAAACGCATTCAAAAGACAATCGGAATAGATTTTAGCGCACTTTCGAGCTAATATGCCAAAAGTTTACGAACGGATTTATTGCACTTATTTAAATTTTGTCCTCGAAACGGCCCAAATTTGAGTAAAGCATAGCGAATATGTCAAAATTTTCTAGCGCTCAGCACAGAATTATTTATTCTCCTTATCGATTATCTTCGCAATGTGCCAGAATTAAGTACAAAACAAGTAAAACAATTTTTCAGCAGGGTCAAGCTTAGTGTAACAGTCCGTAGGGTTACAAGCTGGGGTCTGATATTTAATCCGACCCCCCCAGTAAGCTCACTTAGGGTACTAAGGATACAAATTCCTTGGCGAACCTGAAATCAGTTGTGCAAGGGTCCGATTCCGAATGTGATCCTAATAATTACTGTGAAAACGCACAGAACCAAAAACGTTCCAGAACCGAACGTAATCTTATTATTAGCTGTGAAATCGCACAGACCCGAAAGCTTTCTTCATCCACAACTGCTTACAGCTCACGGGATCCTAGGCTAACTTACTTACTTAACCCTCGGCAAAAGGTACATGTCATATAACGCAATACATACCCGGCCTAAAAACCATTTGAAACTACCGGATCTCATTATTTTGGCGATAAATAGAAAACAATTCTATAATGGAAAAAGCCAACTAGATTTGAATCCTAACAAACCGCAGTTCTGTCAGAGCAAGTTCCCTTTTTTCCTCTTTGATTTTTTGTTTAATTTTTGAGATAATAAAATAATTGCTTCTCTGGCATATTAAAGGTTTTTACCTCTACAAAGGCCCTTAAATAAGGTAAGGACACCTTCCACTATTAGGGGCAATTACTTCCCTAATGTCGATCCACGGCGCTATATTAATTTTCAATTTACAGCCGGTAATAACAAAAATAAGCTGGCGGGAATAACACCGAACTGCAAACCGTACAATATCGTGTACTTTGGATGATAATAATCATAATCGTGGATCCAAACAATTCCACGAAAACTGACGCACAAAATGTGACATATCATATATGTACATAATTTTACATAGACACGAAACAGACACATAGGCACAAGAAATATGCCATAGAAAGAAAAACGTGAAGATGTATGTACATGGTTAATACTTGCATAATAATATCAATTCAGTGCTATCTTGCTCTCCATAGGTCCCGGTTCCCATGCCCGTTTTTAGTTGAAAAAGGTATATGTGTTTTGAAAATAAAAGAGGGGGACTTAAACCATGGTGCTGACAGCTTGGGCATCTCTAACGATGCCAGCTGCACAAAAATGGCATCAACTGCAGTCGTCCTTTACATCCAAATCTATCGATATGTACCTAACCAAATGCATGCGTTAGCGCCACCATATCAAAGTCGCTATCAGCAGAAAAGTGAAAATGCGCTCCAAAAGCGCACAACAAATAGTGTTGCACGTGCTGCTACACTCCCCAGGGTTTTGGGGAAAATTTGACACGGGTGGCAAATTTTCTGACCAGAGGGCACTGTGTGGTGTCGGCCCAAAAAGGATGTTGATAAATGTAAACGGGGTTGCCACGTTGAGTCGGCCCCAGCCAGTTATTTACGAATAGGTTCGAAAAGAAAATGCAGTTGATGTTGAACGCCAAAACAGGGACACTGTGTGTAGTCGGTCCCAATAAACAGCACGGCTGTGACGTTGTCTTTAAAAAACTTTGCGTTCCAAAAGTTGTAAATCTTTTTGGCTCCAGGGAAAGAATTTTAAATGAATTTTAATTAAAAAGTTTGTGGGGCCCTTGAAAGGGAAGTGTAACCCTTAGAGTTGGAGATAACACTGAAAGATTAGTAACAAAATAACAAGCAAATACAGAAAAATACAATTATGCTCCTAGCCCTTCGGGCTCTAATCGGAGATGCTGCACGACGTGATTGACAAATTAGCAATATGAACAATCGCGGCTATCCTGACGATCATCACGACGTTGCTGATCACGATGATAATACTGAGGATGACGACTCGGTGTCAAATATTGGTGTCGTCTAAATGAACCAAATTGCCTTTGTGAGCCCTGAGGCTGTTGATCAGACGAATAAAAATCATAAGACAAATGACTCCTGTCATACTGACTCACACTAGAATATTGACGAGATTGTGTCGTCGAAGTAGAATATCGCTGACTATATGGCATTGACTGTGAAGTTTGTTGTGTCATTGCAGAAACTGTCATTGAAGCCGTGGTTTGGCGAAGTGTCTGTTGTGCATGTTGTACACTTTCTGTATACTGACGACGACGCTGAAGATATTCTTGCGGGTCGATTCTTTGAATACTCGACGTCTGTCGTAAATCTACCATTCTACGAGATACATGCACACGTGGTGGCGGAGGCACAGGCATGTCAAAGGGCTGCCTTTCTCTTTCCTCCTGCACCATTTGGTTTCGCCTACACTGGATCATAGCTTGCATGGTCATATCCACAACGTTGCGCTGATGCTTTGCCGCTTTGCCAGGTCTTTGCTGAGACATCAGCCTTTTTTGAGTACCTTTCTGGACAACAGAAGTTGATGGTTTAGCTTTTGACTGCTCAATAATTATTGGCAATTTTTTCTTGATATAATGTTCAACGCGCTGTTTAGATGCATGATGGGCTAATTGGACTGGCACCAGAAGTTGAGGGTCAGTTGCCTGACGAATTTCATGAATGGCTCAATGCATATCGAAGTTATTGTCAATGTTCTCGACAATTTCAGGGAATTCAGCAAAAACATCAGCTGGGTGCGATGTGTATAAATTTCCACCAAGCGATGAAAAGATCATACAACGTAACTGTTCAGTCATTCTCCAGGCAATTCGTGCATCAGGGTACCACGCCTCAAAAAAGTGAAATTGTCTGTCCATAAGCTGAAGTAAAATTGGCACTCTCATGACAGATGGCGTACGGAATTGAGGAATGTACCGATACGTTGAGTCATATTCTTGCTCAAACTCTCGATATGCTTCAAAGATATCCGTCATTTGTCGAGTCGTTAGACATAAAGCCGCTTCAACCTCAGGGGGTTGATGCACTTGATGCGGATAGAAATAAGGCATCACCATATAGCCTTGTTTCATTCTTGACTT
The DNA here is from genome assembly GCA_036768485.1 of Mermis nigrescens. Lineage (NCBI taxonomy): Eukaryota > Metazoa > Nematoda > Enoplea > Mermithida > Mermithidae > Mermis > Mermis nigrescens. The sequence continues at coordinate 295,820 of JAVLUZ010000665.1, forward strand.
CAGACGGTGGTTCTAATGGCGGGTGATTGGCCAAACATTCTTCTCCAACCTCATAAATCATTGCGCCAGTTGTGACGAAAAATCGTGGTTTGACGAATCGTGGATCTGCATAATATAGACGTAAATGCATTGACATTGGATTGATGAAGCGTGACGGTACACCAAGACGTTCACGTTGCATTTCATTATTCTCTGACAATGGTTGGAACATTTGCATTTTAGGCACGGGTGGTGCTAAAGCCGATAAAGCTCTGCCAGTGGGCATCCCACTAAAAGCTGCTGAGATTTCATAGATCAGATTCTGTCCGGCGTTTTGCAATGCTGTGAAAAGACGACGACTTTCAGATGGTCCCAAATTAGCTTGAAGGCGAACAAAGTTCTCTTCCAATAGAAAGTAGAGATTTTGGCTTGATGTCATAGCTATATTTTCGTTCCAACTTTGCAAATAATCAAACTTTCGCGTTTGTACATCAGATAGCTGCGTCTCTGCAACTGGGACAGACTCCGCAATCTCAGGTGCTGGTCTAACTCTTTGCTTTTGCTTTTGGGCTACTGCCGGCTTAGTCGTAGTCATTGTAGTCAAACGGTTGGAACTGAAGTAGTCGTAGAAGTATCAGAAATGACTACAGGTGGCATACTAGTCAACAAGCTGACATTGACAATAGCCGTGTCTCTCTTCTCACTAGCTTCATCACTCTTATCATTAATTGGTTTATCTCTTGGCAGGCGAATATGTCATTTTGTCGACAATTTCCATTTCTTGCGAATCATAATATAGTTCGATTTCTGGTTCTTCCTCGTTCATAGGTGCTATCTCTATCGGAATGGGAGTAACACCTAAGGATATAGTGAACATAGACAATGTAGATGTTGTTGTGAGAACTTGAGCAGCTGCTGATATGAAATCACTTATGCTGCTCTGATCTGCAACTTGAGGTGCAGTGACTGCCAAAGAAAAATCGCGTAATAATTGCTGATTTGACGCGCTTTGTTCTTGTGTTGGCGAAATTGCTGGCGTCACATCAATTGCATCATCATATAATTCATTATATTCGACGTCAGAATCAGGATCATATTTGCTTTTAAGACGTGCCTCAATTTTCAACACTGTTTTTTTGATATTCTGACAGTCGTTGCTTGTTTTCTTTGCTACTTGGCGGACTGGTTTCTTGTGCACGCGCTGACAGGGGAATTACCCTTCTTGTGCCAACGGCGGGCAGTATTCCATTCATTTCATCTATTCGAAAAGTTAATCCTCTAGGTGGTCCTTCTGGACTAAATCTACTTCGTTCGCCAGTGAAAAGATCGAAGAGTATATACATGTCGAGCATGCCGATGACGTCAATGATGAGATGACGCATCATGTCGTTTGTGAGGGGTGTACGGTTCCACCCCTGACCAGCATATATGATTGATGGGTCTTCCAGACGAACACCAAAATAAAAATTGAGCAAGGTCGACAGCTTATGATTTCCAGGTACGACATTGACTTGCATATTGAAGAGTGCTACCAAAGATAACATGTCAATAAAATGAGCTTAAAACGGATCGCGACTTGGCTGATAATTTTTGTAGCGATGAACAAGCCAAGCTTCTATAGCTGCTATTCTTGGTCCAAAGACGTGAAAATACGCAATATGATCATTTGTTGGATCATGGCAAATGAATCTCACATCCTCTAATGGAGTGAAGAGAAGCTCATGAAGACTGATTGGTGCTTCTTCAAATGCTGATATATCCCCAATGTAAACTTGGCCGATTATGCTGGCAACTTGGATATATCTGACAAACGGGCCATTTGAAACTTGATAATTAGGATACAAGGTTTTCCAACGATTTTCCCACTTAAAAAATGGCATAGAACGACAATCATTTACAAATTCTGAGTCGTATCCAAAGATGTAGTGTTGACGAACTGCATTTCTTCTTGTCAATAAGCGTAGCGTACCTTCATACAACATTTGCTGATTATTGACAAAAATCGGACGATAATTGGTGACATTAACATATGGTGCTCGAAATGGTTGACGATCCATATGCCAAGACCAATATGACTGTTGCTTTTCTAGGCGAGTATGTCGATAAGGTTGCGTATCATGATCTGACATTTGAATTGAGGCAGAAAACTGATAGTTTCTGTGGGGTAGCGTTTCCAACGCAATTTGTTCAGAGGTGTTGAGCTGTAACTGCATCTCTTAATGCCTCCACAAATTCTAGTACATTTGTAGGAGATTGTCCTTGATAGCAAATCCTTTTGCGCTGATTACCCAATTCTTCTGTCTTTTTGTCGGACATAGTTGTCGAATATTTGCATCTGTAAAAGGGTAGACATTAGATAAAGGCACAGCATGGAATGGCTTAGTCGTAGTAAAAAGTTGGGAGGGAACCACATCCTTTAAAGTTTGACTTCGTACTGGCAGGTCGGTAAATTTCACGACTACTGCTGGACAGATGGATAACCTTGGAACTTTCACTAGAACTAAGTCTCCAGGCGCATATGCTCTTTTTCTGATATAAGATCAGAATATGGTAATTTAGGAGCAGACGATTTCTATGCACAAGGTGCTTAATTAATGGATTGTGAACGTAGATGATTTCTGCTGTTTCTGAAGTAGGTAGTTTTATTATTCTATAGGGTCCTATTTGTTTTATGGCTAATTTCCCTATCTCAGGTTGAATAACAGCTTTATTATTTAGGTAAACGATGTCATTTACGGCTAAAATGTGATCAGATGTTTTCTTATCATACTGCTTTTTCTGGTGTGATCTAGCTTTTGACAAATTTTTGTCAGGTCGTAAAGGTTTCTGAGCGTTAGCTTCAAATTAGCTAGATAAGCTTCCATGACGGTGTTTGAGTTGATGTCAAACGTTATGTCATTAAGGATTTGGATATCCATTGGAAAAGCAGGCTCACGGCCATAAAGCAAGTTGAATGGAGAAACGTTAGTCAACTGCTGTGGTGTAGCACGATATGCAAAAAGGGCAAATGGAAGATATTGCTCCCAATCGTACTCATCACGAGCACTAAGCTTAGAAAGCGAGTCAATTAGCATTCTGTTGTATCTTTCAACTAATCCGTCACATTGCGGATGATATGGCGTTGTAAAGATTTTTTGTATATGCAGAATTTTGCAGATTTCGGCAATTAATGCTGATGTAAAGTTGGTTCCTTGATCTGTAAGGAACTTTTTAGGTGTGCCGTGACGCAGAATCACTTCGCGCAGTAAAAGATTAGCTATTGTCGTGGCTTTTATGTCTGATACGGGGAAAGCTTCGACGTATTTAGTGAATTAGTCCATAAAGACTACTATTTGGTCATTGCCAGACTTTGAACGTGGCATATGCAAACAATCTGCTGCTATTAGTTCAAATGGAGCATGAACTTCAATTGGCTGAAGCGGCATGAGTGTAGGATTGTTCATCACTTTGCGTTGAAGACAGATTTCACAATTCCTACGCCATGCAATGATATCATTTTCCATTTTTGGCCACCAGTAGCGGTACTGAATAGCCGGTAAAATCTTTCTAGCTGAGAAACGAGCTCCGAAAATTGAGTCATGAAACTCGGTTAAGACAAATTGACGAAGTGATTTAGGAATGACTAGTTGAAAAATCACTTCCGAGCTTCACTTGGGTTGAAAACGACGAAACAGTGGATCTTGACTGACGGAAAATTCATCTCGATGCTTTTTGTGCGTAAGATCATCGAGGTTTTCGCAAATTTTCATGATATCTTCATCTTTGCGTTGCTCTGCTAACAGCTTTGCAGGCGTCAAGATTTCTTGTTTCTCAGCTTCTGTTAAAGTCTTTCTTTGATAAAAGGTTGGAGCATTATGCTCTTTTTGTTGCTTTTTAAATGATATATCAGGCGGCTCTGGTTCATCTTCAGATTCTGAAGCTTCTGATTCAAGATTAGCTATATTAGATGATGATGTTAGCTCATTTTCAGAAATTTGAGGATCTTGAGTCGTGTGATATTTAGGATGACGTGACAATAGATCTGCGGCTGTATTGTACGCTCCTTTGATGTAAACGATTTTAAAATCATATTCTTGTAGCTTAAGACCCCATCGTCTCAAACGACTTGGAGGGACCTTTACATTTAAAAGCCAATTGAGCGATTGATGATCCGTTTCGATGATAAACGGGTTTCCATAAAGGTAATGGCGATAATGCTTTGTCACCCATATAACCGCTAGTGCTTCTTTCTCTGTAGTCGTATAATTGACTTCAGCTTTATTCAAGACTCTGCTTGAATATCCGAGAATGAAGCGATTATTTGCCAATAGATGCTTCTGAGTCAGGATGGCTCCTATAGCATAGTTGCTAGCATCTGTCGTTAAAATGAATTGATGCTGATCATCAAACTTTGGCAATTGTAATATGGGTGGCGAAGTGAAGCATTCTTGAGAGTGTCGAAGGCATTTTGATGCACTTCGGTCCACAGAAATTTATTTTCCTTTTTGAGTAGTTCAAAGAGTGGTTTAGCTGTCTTTGCTAAATCTTCGATAAAATCTTTGAACCATTGAACAAGTCCTAGGAATTTTTGCAAATGCTTGACGTTTTTAGGTGCTGGGAATGTGAGTACATCAGCCACCTTATTTTCGTCAGGTGCTATTCCAAAGGAATTTATCTTGTGACCTAGAAATTGAACTTCTTCGTGTGCTAGATGGCACTTTTCTGGTTTGGCTCTTAGGTTTGCTTGCTTCAAAGCATTAAAGGCTTTTTCGAGATCTTGAAGATGTTGCGGAAAAGTTTCCGAGAAGATTATGATGTCATCAATATAGACTAAGCATTTGCTCCAGTTAAGACCTGCTAGGACTAATTCCATTAGTCTTTGAAAATCGGCAGGTGCGTTTTTGATGCCAAAGGGCACAACTTCGAATTCATAATGTCTTACTTGTCAAATGAAAGCTGTCTTTTCTATTGATTCTTCGTCCATGGGTATCTGCCAATACCCAGACTTTAAGTCTAGCGTGCTGAAGTACGCTGATGAGCCTACAGCGTCGAAATAGTCTTCAATTTGAGGCAAAGGATATATTTGAGTCTTTGTGACATTATTAAGTCGGCAGTAATCTACAACTGGTCGCAAAGATCCATCTTTTTTGCCTATCAGAAAAAGTGGACTTGCTTATGGGCTTGTTGTTGGTCTGATGACCTTATCAGCTATCATTTCATCTATTATCTTCTTCATGACTTGACGTCTAGAATGTTCGACTCTGTAGGTCTTGCCTACGACTGGCGTATTATCACCAGTGTCGATATGATGCTCTATAAGTGGCGTTCTGCCTAAAGGCTCTCCTTTGAGCGCAAAAATTGATTGATATTTGAGGCAAAGCTCTCTGATTTGTTGCTGTTGAGCTGAATTTATTGCACAACCGCTTAAAGCTTTGTTGATTGATGAAAATAGCTCTGGGGCTCGATCATGCGCAATGGTTGTATGTCAGATGATCTCAGCATCTGATGTAAGTGAACCTATATTTTCTCCTGAGCTGATTATGATTGGTGTGTTAGAAGTGTTGCAAACGCATAGAGGTATGACTGGTATTGTTTGTCTACCAAGGTTGAAGCGATAAAAAGTGAGCGTACTGACATGAACTGTTGATCAGGCTCAAATAGTGCAGTTTTAGTCTTAATTTGGCCATGGTAGATATATCCTGGCGTTATTACTTCATGACGCGGTTGTATGAGCACTTCTTCAGCTACTGTAACTCGTGCGCAGACTGGACAAGCTATGTGCGCTGCTGGATTAGCTCTAAGGGTTCGCTTCTCATCGGGCATTAGTAGATTGAGTTTGAACCCATTGATGAAAGCGCATCTTTCTACTGTATTCACCCATAGCATTGCAGTTTCGCAAAATTCAAATCCTACGAGCAAATCTTCACGGAGATCATCAATTATGGATACTAGAGCATAGTTTATCTGACCAGCTATTTTGATGGTCATAAAATAGGTGAAACGGATTTTAGCCATCGTTTTTCCAACGCTGTGAACTACATTTAGTGTTTGTTTTGACGGGATTTCAAAGCCTAACTTCAAAAAGGTTGCAGTTGTCATCATGATTATTTGCGAGCCTGTATCAATCAAGGCTGGCACTTTTATTCCGTTTATTTCAGCTACAACAGTTAGTAGATTAGTGGCTGCACTGTCTGCTGATGGGATTGATGACGTGTCAGCTTGCAAATTTGGCTGATTAAGCTGCTCATAAACTGCTAGTTTTCTTTGAAGTGTATGGTATTCTTCGAGGAAACATCTAGGAATCCTACTTTCATTTATTTCTTCAGCTTCAGAAGTAGATGATGCTACTATTTGTTCATTGTTATTGTTTGATGTCCTTCGCGCTCGGGGAATGAATGGTGGCGCGGTAGGTGACATAGAAGTTGTAGGTAGCATCTCTTGTTGCTGATTTAGGTATGATTGATCTCGCCATATAGGATCATTAAATGGTAGCTGTTGATTGTTCTGACTATTCAGCCTATTAGTCGATCTAGCTTGTTGCTGTGAGTACTGTCGATTGCTGTAAGCTCTCTGAGTACCTGGTGAGCTATTACTGTAATTTAGCTGAGTAGTCGTACGTGTTTGTGAATAATCATTGATGAAACTGGATGACCGTTGCCTGAATGGGCGTGACTGCTGATTATTGAATGTTTGTGAGCCATTACGGTAACCTGATTGAGATTGAGAAAGGCTACGGTAAGGTTGAGGCACGAAGTGACTGTATTGTTGAGAATAGAACTCTGTGGATTGTTGAGCTCTTTTGCGCCTATTGAGTCTTGCAAAGCATTTCTGCCATGTATAGCCTTGTTTCTTGCAGAAAGTACAGAATCTAGGTTGATTCGGATTTGCGGGTGAGAATCTTCTTGATTTCTGACCTATGTGCGCATTTGGGTTCTGATTTTGCGCAAAATTTTGCCTGAATGGCATCTGTATGTATGGCATATTAGCATTAGCTTGAGTGTTTGATGCTGAAACATAAGGCGTAGCTGGCTTTGAAGCCGCAAATTGATGCATGGCGTATTCTACACATTTAGCGTTGTGCAGAAAATCTTTTAAATTAGCAGCTGGCTCCTTATTATATGCTTGTCTAGATATTTCTGGAAGTAAGCCGCGTTTGAGCTGATGTCTTAGCATTTGATCGAACTGCGCTGAGATATCATCAAGGTTTGATTGAGCTTTCATAAGATCTTCACGAAGTGATAAGAAATAAGCTTTAACAGACTCAAACGGCTGTTGCTTTCTTTCTAGGAATGTATCATAGAGCGTATCGCTGTCTATTGGACTGAATTCTTCGATTATTGCACATTTAGTTTGTAGATAAGATGATCTTATACTAATTGGTATCGAGTGAAGGACTCTTGAGGCATAGGCATCTAAAAAGGTTGGTAGAATGTCTAACCTCGCCTGTCTATCGATTTGATAGCCCATTGCTAATCGCTCAAATTCAGCAAAAAATGCTTTGATATCAGTCTTTTCGCCTTGAAAAAATTTCTTGTTAGCGATTGATGTTTGCCTTTGTTGTAAAAACGGTGCTCTATTTATGGCATCTGCCAGAAATTGCATACCATCCATCGAGTCATCTGTAGCTTCTAGACTGATTTTGACTTTGGTCAAAATCTGGATTTTCGTCAAAGATAAATTCTTCATTATCTTCCGAAAATTTTACATGGCGCTCTTGAGATTGAGGCTGACTGTTGGAGGGTTTGGAAAGCATTTCTCGATTTAGTTGTGATGACTGTTGTGGATCAGCTGATTCTGTTTCTGGATTTTCATGGACATGTGCATTACAATTTTCATTTACATGTGGTTCTAGCACAGCTTTTAAGTGTTTATCTACATGCATAGCTTTATTTTGAATGTGTGTATGTATCTGTGTTGCTTTAGCTTCATCTTTGCTTTGTATCTTTATGGCTTAAAGTTTGAGCTGCTGCGACTGGTTCTCTTCGAGCGGAGCTAGAGTAGCTAGCTCAACACGTGACATTGTTGAACGTGGGGCTATAGGCTCAATGCGTGCTGTTGATATTCGCGAGGGATCGTTTTCTGGATGAATTTTAGGCGTAGAAGCATTGGCGGGTGCCGGGATGCTTAAATCATCTGGATTATTTCCTAGATTTTGTGTTTGAAAATTTTCATTTTCATAATCTAAACGATCCATTCGCAGAGCTAATTTTATCATTTGAAAATCAAGAGAACGAAATTTTTGCTCAGCCTGTGCTAGCATCGTTTCGATTTTATCAACTGTTTTAGTTCGATTATTATTGACTTTTTGAGCAACTTAGGAAACTAGATCATTAACTTCTTGAGTTATTTTCGAAGTTTCAGTTGACAATTTCGTATCTACAGCGATTTGTAGAGCATTAAAGTTTTCGTCCGTTGAAGTTTTCATTTCTTGAGCTTTTTGCTGCATATTGTCGAACATTTTAGTCATTTGATTGATCACATCAGCATTAGGATTTTTAGCTGACGGCAGTGCATCATTAACTTCATAATTTTGGATGGACGTAGAAAAATCCTACTGATCATAGATTTCAGAGGCTTCTAAAACTTCACGCTCTAGGTTGTGGAAGAAGTTGCAGATTGGTTGGCATCTGCAGGTTTTAGTGGCACTGGCATTTGAGTTGCTGCCAGCATTTGCTGTTTGAAAGTTGTATCTACAACAGCTGTTCGCTTAAGTATGGTTTTCGGATTTGGTTGACAGGTGTTCTTCTTTTACCCATTGTAGGTATTAAGGATAGAGATAGAAGAAGATACTAACTGAAAATATTTTTAACTATTGCTCAAGGCAATTTAGTAATCTCAAAAGGATTTAATCAGCTAAGGCAAAGAAACACTGACGTAAAAGGAAAACGTCGTAGAAACTATCTTAATTAGTCACTATTGCTTCTAGCAATGTAGTGGCCACACTTTAGCAATAAATTTGACACGAAATTGTGGATAATTGTCGTGATTGACAATTGATTGCTAGCGATTGTGGCTGTAGTTACAATCGATTGTGACACTTGACTGACGGCGCACGTGAACTATGACGGTGAGTCGTAGCAGAAAACTATGTGTCGCTACCGAGTTATACGGCAAAATATAACACTAATTGTCGGTACTTGTCACTGATTGTCGGTGACTGTTGCTATTACTAACAGCAATTTAGCAACGACAATTGATTGCGAACGATTGAACTTGAGAAAATTCAATACTGACGAGATGTTGTAGCTCTCTAACCTTGATTGCAATTGTTGGTGATTCAGCTACAAACGTTGAAAAATTTGCTAACACCTCTGGTGATTAAATCACTTTAGAAATACGTAGCAAATTTTATTGATTGACATTGAATGACGTTGAGGAAAATTTGCATGATCTCAAGTGCTCAAGTCACTTTAGAGATTACGACAAATTGTATTTGGCAAATAGTTGAGGATGCATGTAACGTTGAGGATCGTCGATGTTGAGGAACGAAGTCGGTTAAACAAAGGCTACAGACAAGTTTGTGTACGGACCTCTTACTTATTTTGCACAAACAACGCGACGCGATCGATATGACAAAAGACAATATATGCGTTTTGTATAAACCAAACGATTATTTTTGTCAGAAATTTAAATATTGTTTAAGAAAAAGAACTGCTCTGACCGGCTGTTGCGAGAAGCCTGGACCTCCAGAATGTAACAGTTCGTAGGGTTACAAGCTGGGGTCTGATACTTAATCCGACCCCCCCAGTAAGCTCACTTAGGGTACTAAGGTTACAAATTCCTTGGTGAACCTATCCTAACAAACCGCAGTTCTGTCAGAGCAAGTTCCCTTTTTTCCTGTTTGATTTTTTGTTTAATTTTTGAGATATCAAAATAATTGCTTCTCTGGCATATTGAAGGTTTTTACTCTACAAAGGCCCTTAAATAAGGTAAGGACACCTTCCACTATTAGGGGCAATTACTTCCCTAATGTCGATCCACGGCGCTATATAAATTTTCAATTTACAGCCGGTAATAACAAAAATAAGCTGCCGGGAATAACACCGAACTGCAAACCGTACTATATCGTGTACTTTGAATGATAATAATCATAATCGTGAATCCAAACAATTCCACGAAAACTGACGCACAAAATGTGACATATCATATACATAATTTTACATAGACACGAAACAGACACATAGGCACAAGAAATATGCGCTAGAAAGAAAAGATCGTTGATGTTGAGGATTGCATTTATGCATCAATAATTGCATCAATCCAAAAGATTGCATTTAAGGAAAACGAAAGGATATGCTTGATTTTACACTTTTTCCACATTATACTTGTACATACAAACTGTCTTTTGTTGTGCAACCTATAGTGGCGTGGGGCGGATTCAAGTGGTGCGGAGGAGGCGAACGATCTCTCCCCATTGGTTCAATATAATTGGCGAATTAAAGAAAGCAATATGTGATTTACAATAATTTTTGGCCGTCTCTGATCATAATTTACCAAATTTTCCGGATTACCCTGACATTTATCTACTTTCTTGGTGGTCCAGAAGCCGTATTTTTGCTCATGGAATAGGTTTTTAAGACGATTACGAGATGAAAAACTTTTTCAGTGTTGTTTTCTTCAAGTAAACAAATTTTTCGCCGTCCTGCATAAACGTACAGATCGAGCAGTATTCAAGCTTTAAAGGTTATTCGCTACAACTTCAGAAATTATACGGGCTCCGCGCCAGATTTTCGCTAGGATCAAAGAAATTTAATGATTTTTTTGGGCGAAATTGTCGACTTTTAAAACGCCAGAGGCGATTTTAAATAGAAGTAAACAACGCGAAACGCCGAAAATACATACGCTATTTTGCATGTGAAGGGAAAACTTTCGGACCTATTTTCGACTGTTTTTGGAAAAGTAGGGCTGTGGCCGTCCCTACTCAGGGACATCTGCTACGGTTGTGATGAACTTTTTGGTGTGGAGTCCGCAATATTTTTGCCCGCCGCCGCATGCCCGACGGCTGCGTCATAATTTTCAATCATGCAATTCTTATTTATCCTACAGATATTTCAATTCATGAAGCATGGTTGCGATCAGGAAGTGAGATCTGAATTGCCCGAAGAGCATACCATACGGGAAAAGTTTGCGGGACAATGCAGCTAGAGACTTTTATTTCCCTCTGATCAGCTATGTACTTATTCGGAAGTCTGACAGACTGTTTGATTTCAGTATGCCACCTTCGTACCTATTGCCTGTTTCATTAGGCTTTGAGGTTTTTGGAAAAATTAAAAGTGAATACAAAAGTGTTTTAAACTAATACAATTTATATGATATTCTACAGTATGTCGAGTCACTTAGAGACGCATGCCTGTGTTAAGCCGCATTAATGTATCAAAAGTTTAAACCGCTTTTGTAGCCTAATTCTTGTGGAAAAATTTCGAAGAAAACCGCAAAGTTAAATGAAACAGACTATACATATGGACGTATGTAAGTACAGTATCTTGCTATTTGAATTTCTCATACCTACTGTTTTGATGAAGCCTTTATTGCGATAAAGTTTGTGTTCATAAGATGTAATGGTGCACAACAGTATGTACGTGCATACATACATAGGTGGCTACAACGTTGCCTTTTTATAGGTAGGTACGTCAATGAGGACCTACTCGTATGTATTTTTATTCAGTGTGTGCAATCAGGATGAATCGAAACAAACAATTTTGTAAACTGAGACTGAATAAAGATCTGCATGGTAACATTTTGCTGAAATCACCTCCTGTCAGAAGCGCGAAAAATACAGTAAATGAATAAAACTGGTATATTTCTGCTGCATGTTTGTGCCACTGTTCTTAGCGATTTGGTTCCCAGTGTGAACCATACCCAGGCCCGTATCTAGGATTTTGTTTCAGGTTAAAGGCAGACAATATTTTTTAAAACATCAGGGGAACCAAATGAGGAATTAAAAAAAAACTTTCGAATTTTTTACAAAAGGTACTGAAGTCGTAAAAATAAGGTGCGGAAAACACAAGTCTGACAAAAACTGGCCGGCGCTACTGGAAAAAGAGGGAACCAACATTTTTTTCAAAACGAAGTTTTCTGACTAGATCGAGTATGCTGAACACGATTCTGACAATATTATCGCACGGAAACATTTTTTAGTAAGTTATTCGGAAAAAAAGTTGTAAATTGGTGTTGTAGAAAAGGATAGGCGAAAAGTAAGCTGTGTCTTTCCTTAAGGAATGGTTCGGATTAGTCTCCGAAGCGTCGGGGGAGTGTGACTGAGCGGGGTTACCAATGTCTTAGGCTTAGGCTTAGTTACGTGCATTCACATTGGTGTCAGGCCAGCGCATGGGCTAAGCCTAGGGTTGGCAAGGCTGGGTTTTTTGGGTTTTTTTCTGGATTTTTTGGATGCAAAAAATCATTGGGTTTTGGGTTTTTTCGGGTTTTTTTAGCCACTGGTTACCAATTTTTCAAATAGACTGAAATAAAAACTGTAGGCAGGGTTGGCAAGGCTAGGGTTTTTTGTGGGTTTTTTGGGTGCAAGAAATCGTTGGGTTTTGGGTTTTTTATCCACAGGTTAAGAATTTATTTGTAATGGAATTAAATACTGTGTATTGTCAATGTTTTTTGTATCATGGTTGTTCCTTTTACAATTGCTCGCGATGCGATGCCAGGGTTGAAAAAAACCGAAGTTTGAAAATTTCCGATATTTTTGGTTTTTTATGGTTTTTTAATGATTTTTTATCGTTTTTTAATGGGTAAATTCTGGTTTTTATATCTTAGTCGTGAGTATAAGTGTTTAAATAATTGATTATGATTAAAAAACACTAAATTAAAGAACAGGCATGAGTTGCCTAATCAATTAAAGCCGGCAACGGACGGCAATACTACACGATTCACTTCTCACTTCACTTCACTTTACGAACGATACAACGATAACAAACGAATGAAACGAACGAAACGATACACACAAACAAATACATAATCATCATCAGGCACGTTGCTGTGGGGGGATTGGGGGACATGTCCCGCCAAAATTTTGAAAAACTGGAAAAATTTCAATTTTTTAATGCTATTTTTGGCCGTTTTTGGCCTTTTTGGCATTTGGTCCCCCCAAAATAAGTTGGTCCCCCCAAAATTGGAGGGTCAGCTACGTGCCTGGATCATCATTACATTACGATTATATTACGATCATCATTACATTACGATCATCATTACATTACGTCTCTCTTACAAAAAAAGTTCAACCAAAATGAAAATAAACTATTTCATGCCGTTTATTCCCTAAATAATTTGTCTACTCTATGCTAGAGTAAAGAGTACTATTTGCACAAGTTTACAAATGATGAAATATAAATTTTGCGACATTTTTTAACATCGACTTTAAAAAACCAAAAAAACCAAAAAAAAACCAAAAACCAGGCCGATTTTCAAACCATAAAAAACCAAAAGAACCAAAAAACCATGCCCGGCCAACCCTGTGCGATGCACGAGGTTAAGTGTCCATCCATTCTCATCCTCTCCTCCTTCCTGTTGCTGGTTTTCTCCTATAGTATATACTTTTCAAATGAGAAAAGCCGCCCAATAAAGTCTATGTAGCAATGTGGCATGGATTTTTCTACTAATGTGGCAAATTTTTGTTTTTTGTTTTTTGAAGCAGAGCAGAATTTATGAAGAAATTTCAATATTATGCATTTAAAAATTGCTCTGCCCAATTTTTCATTCTGTTCACACAGCAGACAAGCAAAACTTGTGAATTACCAATTTTGTTGTTAAATTTTGGGCTAAACTTTACTATATGGTGTGCACGGAAAACTTGCAGATGTACGTGGAAAGGGACGATATTGATTGAAATGGAGGACATGCATAAAGAGAGTGCGGAAAAAAATTTTAAATGAAAAACGGAGCAATATTGGTGAAGATAGAGTTACTCAGGATATAGTGAGGTATTTTACAGTTTACCAAAAATGTTCCGAATTTGGGCTGAAAACATATGTATCTGACATTTTCAAGGTCGCTGATTACGAAAAAATAATTTTTATTTTACGGAAAAAAAATTTGTTTGAAAATTTTTAAATTTGAAAAAAACAATTTTTTGCATGTTCATTCTGTCTAGATAATGTGAAAATTCAAGTTTCTGCTTAAATGACGCTTAGGCTTAGGCTTAGTTTATCTGAGAAGGTGTTTTCGGCTGCTTAGGTCGAGGTCGCTCCCGCTTAGGTCGAGGTATAGATGCTTAGGTCAACGTATAGATGCTTAGGTCGATGTATAGATGCTCAGGTCGATGTACAGTGGTCACCATGAAAGATGACGCGCCATCACCCCCAGAATTATGATGGATGGTGCGTCGCGAGCGCCGCATTACGACCATCATGCACCATCATCTCTTTTTTCTATTAAGCACCATTCACCTTTATCATCCCGTTAATCTGGTGATGCGGACGGCGCAATTTAGCTATTAATAGCGCCAACAAGAAGGAAGCGCGCCAGCATTCACGTGCACGCTTCCTTGTTGGCGCTATTAATAGCTAAATTGCGCCGTCTGCATCGCCAGATTAACGGGATGATGGAGGTTAATGGCGCTTAATAGAAAAAAGAGATGATGGCGCATGATGGACGTAACGCGGAGCTGCGACGTACCATCCATTATAATTCTGAGGGTGATGGCGCGTCATCTTTCATGGCGACCACTGTATAGATGCTTAGGTCAACCTAATTTGGTTTCATGTTATTCTGCATTCCACTGTTTGAATCTTCAAATGGTTGGAACTTCAAGATAATCCAAAAATGCTGTTTGAATCGTATTTAAGTAGAAATCTTTAACTGGATGTAAACAATGCTAAAAATAGTGAAATTAAAAAAAAATTTTTGAAAATTTGGGCAAAAAATTACAAAAAATTTTTCTTTAATCTTGGTTTCCGCGCAGTATAACTTAATTTTTTGTAATCTGTGACCTTGAAAATGACAGGAAAATATTAATTAGTAAAAATTAAAAACCTTTGATAATCTGCTAAGATTCCTTAAAGTATACCTCAACATGGTGAATGTCGAACTATGATGTTTGAAGTACCGTAACTCTGTGAGTTTTGTATGGATTTGGTTTATTATTTTTTTTCCGCGTCTTTTAGTGACACAAAGTATCGTTTTTACGCAATTGTATGGCAGTTCTGCCGGAATGGCGCAAAATCGGTTCACACCATATTCTTCAAAAACTCCGAATTTTGTGTATTATTTGAATAAAGTTGTTGTTTACTTCTCTTGTTTTGTGTCTTGAAGCTGTTTAAGTATTCTCAGCTACTATCTATAGCTCGAGCTAGAATTTTTATAAAAAAAACCTATAAAAAACTCTTAAAAAACACAAAAAACCAAAAAAACACAAAAAAAACCCACAAAAAACCAAAAAAAAACCAGAAACCTAAAATTCGAAATTTTCAAATCTGGGTTTTTTCCATCCCTGACTGTAGGTGATTCCAATTATATTTCTAATCTATTTTTATTTGCTTTATGCTGTTCCTTTGACTAGTAAAGGCCAACCAATCTCAGTCTGGTCAACACAATGCCCATGTTCAAAAATCTCAGCCCCTAGCTTACAATTGCCATGCCATGCTGCGAAACAGGGCGCTTTTATTCAGCCACCTCAATAGCCCACACTTTTCTGACTTCGACCAATTTTCCTATTTCCTAATATTTTTTGAGAGCCAGTGCATTTTTTCATTAAAATCTGGTAATATCCGAGCATTGAAGAGAAAGATACATATGCATATGTGGCAGTCGCAATGAACGATCGATTTTGTTGTTGGATTTCAATATTAGCTGTATAAAGTTGTTG
Organism: Mermis nigrescens; assembly: GCA_036768485.1. Classification (NCBI taxonomy): domain Eukaryota; kingdom Metazoa; phylum Nematoda; class Enoplea; order Mermithida; family Mermithidae; genus Mermis; species Mermis nigrescens. The sequence goes on from JAVLUZ010000665.1 coordinate 311,586, forward strand.
CTCTTTGTTGGTTTCGTGTCTTGCAGCTGTTGGAAGTATTCCTAGCTATTGTATGTAGCTTTAGTTGAAATTTCCATAAAAACTCCAATAATTCAAAATTTCCAAATCTGGATTTTTTCCATCCCTGGCTAAGCCTATAAAATGTAGGGTCCCTGTTTCTCCAGTAAGGAAATTGATATGCTGTCTAGTGTCTATCTCAGACTTGAGCGATTTAGAAACAAAAACTATACATTAGGGATGCAACGGGTTGTGAATTTTGGTGTATTCGGGTTCGGGTTCGGGTAGTTCATCCATGTTTATTCAGGTTCGAGTAGTCCACTTCAATTTATTCGGGTTCGGGTTCGGGTATCAAAATCAATACCCGATCGGGTTCGGGTTCGGGTATTTCAGTAAGTATATAGGAACACCAGTGTATGGCGAATTTCTTAGGTACATGTAAGCCAGATGTTACAATTCTTATAATTATTAGATGCCTCGTGCCTAATTATTTGATATGTTTCACTCAAGTATCCAGTGATTTTCCTTCCTCATTTACATTAGTGCAAGAACGCTAATGTAAATGAGAGGTAGCGCTGTGTGTGTGTTGTGTCTGATATACACCTACAAATAACATTAACAACTACTTCTGATATATGAGCCCACGCGAAATCGCTTGCTTGGAGAAACTGCCGAACATAGTTTCCCAAGGTCCAGAGTTGAGGGAGGGGTTAAATCTTAAAATGGGGGACTAGTGAATTAAGTGGTGTATTATTATTATTAGCCGACACAATTTTTTTACGAGCTTCTTTGTGCATGTATAAAGATCTCCGAAAAAGTCTTTGAATGAGCGGACAAATTTTTGTAGATGTATTATATAAAAATATTATTAAATATACAAATTTTTACATACTACCAGTGTAAGACCTGCGACCCACATATTTTTATGAGCTTTTGATGGAATTCACACATAAAACTCGACTGGAAAAGCTAAAACAACTTGTACTACAAAATAATAAATATTAAAGAAATTGTAAAGTCAATCAAATCTTGTAATACGCACCACTGCGCTTATAAATCCAAGGCAATATCGAGATAAATTAGTCAATTTTATCATTGAAGGGAAAAATGTGCAAAAATATTAAACAGTACTTATTTTTGCATGAAATTTTTAAAAACAGTAGAAATAGATACAAAAGATACTTGAATCTGCATAAAGATGCCTATATTACACAAAGATTGATTTTGGAGTATTTAATGCCCTTGAAGTGATATTTTGCGCGAAGCGCCCGAAATTTTGAAATTTCTTAAAAATACTGGAAAAAGGTCAAAATTACTATCACTTTGCCCCAGAAAGTATTTCAAAATTGTATAAATAAGGTTCCAAAATTAAATGCACGAGCCGAAATCGATTTTTGGCGAAAACCCGCAAATTTTTTGGCATTTTTAGGTGCCTTTTTTGTGATTTGCGGCAAAAAATTTGTCATTTACCCCCCCCCCCAAATAGCCGAAAACCAGACGTGTAACAGGGTGCTTTGGGGAATTCCCACCTCAGGTTGGACGTCCTTCCTACAGCCCCTCAACGTCAGAAAATTTTGACATACCCTCCTCCATTTTTGGCGAAAACTTGCGCTTTTTGGCTATTTTTAGATGTTTCTGCCACTTTTGGCCAAAAATCGGAGCGCTTACCCCCTTAATAATGACTGAGAAACATAAACGTAACAGGTTGTGTGGGTGATTCCCACTAACGCTTTTAGGCCCCGCACCAACTTCAAAGTCAGAAAATTTTTGACCTTCATCCACCATTTTTTTGGCGAAAACTTGCGATTTTCGGCTATTCTTAGGTGTTTTTGCCATTTTTGGCCTAAAATTGGAGTCGCAAACCTCCCCCTTCTTCTAAAAATGTCCAGGGACTCCCACCCGAAATTTGCAGCTGTTACATGTATGCCGAGGACATCCTCTTCCAAAATTTTGAGCTGTTACATGCATGTTTTATAGAAATAGTTTGTCCATTTACTATTGCTTTCATTCCAAAATACTGTATCACTTCATGAAATTCTAATAATTAAGTGCACTTTTTCCATAGTAGAAACTAAGCTCAACAAATTCAAAAGGTTTTCACCAAATATAGTCTGTAAGTGACTTGAGTCTTGGACCCTAAGGGGGTAATACCCCCTCACCACCTATGGGAATGCTGCCGAAAAACTGTTATTCGTGAAGTTTAATTTCATAGAAACCAAGTTTAATTATGACAAAAGAAGCAGTGTTTAGCATTTTATACGATATCATTCGGCAGTCGTTTTGTAAAAAAAGATTAAAAATTCACGTGAATTGATTGAAATAAACCACTTAATTACACAGCCATTAATGTGCACTTGATAACTACATGAAATTCAGCGTTTTAGGGTCGAGCAAACTGAAAACGGCGCAAAAAGCTGAAAATTTTTGAATCTTTGACATACAATTGTGGGATTTTAGAGCTTAAAAATACCCGAATAAACCCGAATAAAATCCATAAACATTCGGGTTCGGGTTCGGGTTTGGGTAGTTATAATAAGTTTATTCGGGTTAGGGTTCGGGTTCGGGTAGTCAAGTTCACTTTATTCGGGTTCGGGTCCTGAATTTTGTTCGGGTACCCGAGTATTCGGGTTCGGGTACCCGTTGCATCCCTACTATACATGATCAACAAATTCGGCGCGAAAATCCGGATGCGTTTCCTTGCTCAAAAATGCCACAACAACTTATTTTGGCATTGTTTTAAAAGTACTTCGGGCATTTTTCATTTTTTTCTCGGAACCCTTGTATAACGTAATATTATTTATTTCCCAGGAGGCGGCCCTCCTTGCGCTCCTCTCTGGATGTAGGCCATGAATATTCAGAAAAAATTTCTCATGGAAAATAATACAATTTAGGTTTTTCAATTTTTCGGAGATTTTCTATCTTATGGAAATTAAAAATTCCAATTCGAGCAGTGATCAGACCGAGGCATCGGCAAGGTTCGTCACTGTTTTAGGTTGAGGCGACGACGATAAAGCTAAAAAGCTCCTAAGCGCTTAGGGCTAAAATAAATTTTTTTTGTTTTCAGCTGCAGTTTATAAGCTCTGTCTAATCAGGACATAAGATGTTCGAATCAAAGCTTGCACAAGCATCTACGTTAAAAAAGATATTAGAAGCAATCAAAGATTTATTAAATGACGCTCAGTGGGAATGCACCGAAACTGGAATCTCTTTGCAGGTAGGTATATCTTTACGAATAACGTTAATAATCTCTTAGTCTTTGGCCCAACATGCATTGCACACGTCTAATAGACAGACACTTTCCTTAATATCTTAATCAATCAACCTTCCTTTGTATTTTTTTGTGCTCCTCTAATAATCTGATTTAATTTAAGTCGAAAAATCGATGGAGCTTTGAAGTCTTGCTGATTTTTCTTATGTTTTATGATATTTTGGGAATTTTTTTAAAGCTAACTTGCTGCAATTGTTCAGTTTATTCTGACCACGGTGACCTCTCCCAGACAACAAATTTAAAGTAATATGGTCACTGGGGGTCCAAAAAGTCAAAGGTCAAAAACGAACCGAAAAATATATACCAGGAACGAAAGCAATTTTCCACATTTCTCAGCGAGATTGAAAGACCTCAAAAAAATTTGATATTAAGTTCCGAGGTTCAGATCAGATCTCTCACTACAAAGTGTGGTCATTACCATAGATGCATAGCATGGCCCATTTGGGGGAGGGGTCAGCCGTTCTAGGGGTTCCAGAATTGAGCTTTTCATGAGGGTTAAAATAACCTCAAAAACTGGGATGAGCGCTAAAATAGCGTTAAAACGACTTTATTACACAGTTTGTGGTCAATTTAAAGTACTTTTAAATAAAATATTATATTTTCTCCCGTTTTTTGCTTTCATGTTGCCTCATTTTTTCCAAAAAAATTCCCATTCTTCCATTCTGGGGCGGGTCTACACCCCTAACTCCCACGTGCATGTCTGGTCATTACTCCTCAGAGGGTCAGCATGAATGAATTTTTAGTAAAGAAAAATCATAAAGGAGTAAAATCACGTAATCTATGTATCTATGTATTCGAAGAAGCAACTAGACAGTTGAAATCTGTTAGGAAGCAAGTAAGGAGCTATAGTTCAAAAGAAAACCACTTTGCCGCAGGTCATCATAGTAGTGTTTTTTTGTACAAGGTCCGTCTAGAAATGTACGAAGATGATCCCAGAAAGTCTTTGTACATTTTGTACATGCAAATTTTTGGGCGTTAAAACATGGCACAGTAGCATTTTTAATGAGGGGAAACAGTTTTTCGACCTTTGGTGGTGAATTTTAACCAATTTCTGGGTTACTGACGGCAAAAATACTAAAAATTGCCTCAAAACGGCGCAGAGCGCCGAAAAATTTAACATTTTTCTTCTCCAAATGCAAATTCTGCCGTTATAAAGATAAATAGAACAGACAATTATTCATTTCGGTGCGAAGCGCCGAAATTCTTGGGAATTTTGCACCTTTTTACAGTTTTTGACCTCCCAAAAATCTTTGTATATGTACAAAGACGGTCCCGAAAAGTCTTTGTACATTGGGAAAAATCTTTGCCGAATACAAAAAAACTGCAGCGTAGATGGCAATTAATTATATAAGGTATTGCTAACTCCTTTTAGGCTATGGATTCGAGTCACGTAGCTCTAGTGTCACTCAAGTTGCGATCAGAAGGTTTTGAAGAATATCGGTGTGACCGAAATATCAATATGGGTATCAATTTGATTAAGTCAGTCTTACTTTTTGAACATCATATTGAACGATTACAGCACAAACTTTCCCATTTAGCATGTCGAAAATTTTAAAGTGCGCGAGCAATGACGATACTTTGACGCTGAGGGCTCAGGAAGATGGTGATACGATTACGTTTGTCTTTGAATCGCCTAGTAAGCGAGTCTTTTCACTTCACATGAATTAGCGGTTTCGATTGTTTATTTTACCAAGCCTTTAGCGCGAGCTGAGTACAAAATAATTAAAAATAGTAAAAATTAAATAAAACGAGTGAAATTATATAATAGTAAAAATAAGGCGTGTTTTTGTAGCTCAATATGGTCTGTTCAGCTTCTGGTTTGAAATTAAGAGCAAGACTGCTTCCGATTTTTCAATTTGATTCCCATTATGAGTTCTTTCCAAATAATTTTTTTTGTTTTTCAACTTTTAGCCTCATATTCGTCCTTACTTATTTTCTGCATTCGAATTTTAGATCAGGAGAGGCAGAGCGAATTTGAAATCAAATTGATGGACCTTGACATTGAGCATCTGGGCATACCGGTGAGATTTTATTTTTGTTTTGTTTATACCATTTTGCTGATTATTTTTTCCTTTTTTTAAAATGCTAATTTTATTCAGTTTTCAATTGTCATTCATATTGTCATAAATAAATTAACAGCTCTTAATTTAGGATGCGGTTATATAGTCACATGTTTGAGGGATACAGTAATCGCCACAAAACTTAGGCCTTTGGCCGTCTTTAAACTTACTAAGGGTAGCTAGCTGATGTTATAATAGGCCTGAAAACCATTCGCCACGCTTCAAAATGATTAAGGATTCAAATTTATGACCAGCGATGCATATGTACATGATCTTAAAGTGGGGTGGTTTGGAAATTCGCCTTTCAAAAATATATTCGTCCTCCTACAGAATTTATGATTTTCCGAAAAAATTTTTGCGAGTCTTCCTTGTTTGATCGTTTTTTAGCGGTCCTTCGATTCAAAAGTTCGAATTTTTACCGTCAAACAGACCATTTGACTACATTTTAGCGAATTTTTCTTGAGATTGTTTGTTTTTAAATCGCACTGGAAGATAGAGTGTCGTCAGAAACGCCTAAAAATTGTATTTTCGACGCATATATATGGTTTTTTGAGCCCAAAAAGGCAATTTAAAAAATTTTTTGGTCTAACCCAGTGTTTTTTTGTATTCGGCAAAGATTTTTCCGATGTACAAAGACTTTTGGGGTCCGTCTTTGTACATGTACAAAAAATTTTGGGAAGACAAAAACAACAAAAAAGGTTTCAAATTCGCAAAATTTTTCGGCGCTTTGCGCCGAAATGAGTAATTGTGTGTTCTATATATCTCTATGTCAGAAATTGCTTTTTGAAAGGAAAAATGCCTAATTTTTTGGGGCTTCGCGCCGTTTTGAGACGATTATCAGTGATTTTTGCCCTCAGAAACCCAGAAATTAGCTAAAATACACTACCAAAGGTCGTACAAGTGCTTTTGCAACACTAAAATCGCCACTGTACCATATTATAGTACCCAAAAATTTGTGTGTACAAAATGTACAAAGACTTTTAGGGACCATCTTTGTACATGTACGAACGGACCTTGTGCAAAAACAAACACTGGTCTAACCCTCTCAGAACTGTGACTGACGAGTACTGTAATAGCAAAATCATATTTAATTAACTTTGTGATTTGAAATGTATCTCCGTACTTAATTACATTTGTGTATTTTAAGTAGTGACGATTGCGTTGATTCTAAATTGTGCGATTAGTCATGTATGTCTTCTTAATCTTGTTGCTCTTGGCAGGAAACCGATTACGCTTGCGTAGTAACAATGCCTAGTTCCGAATTCGCCCGCATTTGCCGCGATTTGTCGCAATTAGGAGACAGTATGTGCATTACTTGCACCAAAAGCGGCGTATCTTTTTCGGCTAAGGGCGATTTAGGCAGCGGTCAGTCAGTTTTCTTCACAGAAATATGGCATATGTACATATATTCGATAGAATTTTCTTGCATTTCCTTAACAAACCTTTTTAAGAAGCTTCTGATGGCTCTATTGTACACACAGGTGTAATTTAGAAGACAAAACATTTCTCACACATATAATTCATTGTGGGTAGGTATGCTGTAGATTATTCACCGTTTTTCTGCTAAAATTGCATAGAAAAATAAACTCAGAAAGCTACAGTAATTTGTGTTACAGAATGAAAAATGTTTAAGTAGGTATCAAAATTGAAAATGAGTAAAGTTTGATTTAGGATTGCGGTATATCAAATCTCGTAATAAAAGCCGTTGCGCTATTGAATTTAATTTACAAACACAAAAATGTTAACTTCGAGTTGTAGAAATGTGCCGAAATTTTACATATGTAGCTCGTATTTCCCAAATCCTTTGACAAATCAGGTGGATACAAAATATTTTGGAATCCGTAAATCTATTTTTGACATTCTATGATTAGGAGTGTTTAAAGCGTGCACTTATGTACATAAATAAACAATAATTAGGCGCGCAGCGCACCGAAAAGTTTCAGAATTTTCGCCGAAAAATGCACAAAAAAACGTTAAAATCACTGTCATTTTGCGAGTCCTAAAAAAGACTTACATTGTACAGAGAAAGCTCCGAAAATCTTTTAAGTGCCCGATTTATCATTTTTATGAATTTCTCAGGCGCTTTATTTTATTTTTTGAATTTTTTATTTTTTTATTTTCTTAATTTTTTTATTTATCCATTTTTTATCTATTATTTTTATTTATATTTATTATTTTCTTATGGTATTTCTTTTTTAATTTATTTTATTTCTTAAACACATTATTATATTTTCATTAGGCAGCATTAGGTTAACTCAGTCGACTAGCCACGAAAAGGAAGAAATGCACGTGCTGATCGATTTATACGAGCCTTGCACCGTTACTTTCGCTATTAAATACTTGAACATTTTCGCGAAAGCTGCGCCTCTGGCTCCTCGTGTCATTTTATCAATGTCAAACGACGTTCCGATCGGTATATTTCGAGATATTTTCCTTTTGCTGCCTTTTTTCAACTTTTATTTCACGAAATAATGCTCTTATTTACACGCTTTTAAGGTTTATAACAAACCCTTAGCTGCGTTTTTGTATTATTACAGCGATATGAACAAATTTCGTGTTCATCCTAATACATATTTTAAAATTGTAAGAAAGTAAACTGAAAAATCTTAAGAAATTATGCGAAAAATTGTTCGGCTATCTTCCTACGAGGATTTTGTATATTCAGGCCAGTGTTTTTTTTTGTGTTCGGCAAAGATTTTTCCCGATGTACAACGATTTTTGGGGACCGTCTTTGTACATGTATGTTCAAAGATTTTTTGTAAGACAAAAACTGAAAAAAGGGTTTGAAATTCGCAAAAAATTTTGGCGCTTCGCGCCGAAATGAGTAATTGGGTGTTCTATCTTCATTATGTCAGAAATTGCATTTTGAAAGGAAAAATGTCAAATTTTTCGGGGCTTCGCGCCGTTTTGAGACGATTCTTAGTCATTTTTGCCATTGGAGACCCCGAAATTAGCTAAAATACATTACCAAAAAGTCGAAAAACTCTGTTTTAGCCACGCTTAAATTGCTACTGTACATATGTACAAGCGGACCTTGTGCAAAAAAACACTGACTCAGACCCGTATCCAGGATTGGCCAAGGGTGGGGGCAAATCCAACATAAATTGGTCTATATCTCGGGAAATTCGTTCGGATAGTTCGCAAAAACCGCATTTTTCGACGTTTTTCGACATGCTCTATCCATTAAGATCACAAAATTCAAACTTGTCGAAAAAATTTTTTCTCTCACTTAAAATGCTATAAAAAGTGTCGTTTTTTAGTCGCGCTTTAGCCAAATTTATGGAAATATTTCATATCTGGCGCGAAGCGCCGAAAATTTGAAGATTTTTGGTCAAAAACAAGCAATTTTTCCGTCTTTCCACCCATTATCTTATGTACATTTCAAAATTTTTTCCCGGCCAAGGGGGGGGCGCCCTCCCCTAAATACGGCCCTGATTCCTTGTATAGTGTAGTTTTTAAAGTGGACGCTGGAATTGGAATAAATTTTTTTTTTATTTTCGAAAGACATGATCACTTTAACAAATTTTCACTTTTAATATTTTCAAATTGATTAATCAATTAAATTTGTTCATTTTTGCAGTCGTGGAGTTCAAGATTGAAGAAATTGGATTCTTGCGCTTTTATTTGGCTCCGAAGATTGACGATGAAGACACGAAGAAAGAAAAGGATTAATTTTACGACGCATCTCAACTTCGCAAATTCTCGATATTCCATTTTTTCACTTTATCGTTAAATTTTCGTATGCGATTCGCTGTTTGTTTTCTTATGATGGTTGTCCTTTTTATCCGATTGAATAAAATTTCGCCCGTTTCATTCATTTTTGTCCAAATTAGCATACAGCAATGCAATATATGTATTAAGTAAGTTTCGTCTTTTGTTGCTATGGGCACATCTGGGCGTGGGGGGTTTCCAAAATACCCCCCCAGAATTCGATTTTTGAAAATTTTTTTCCGTTTTTTTCGCAATTTGTTGATGCCAATGGATAGTGCTTGATGAGAAACGTCGAAAAATGGTGTTTTTATCGCTATACCACCGTTTTTAAGGCCACTTTTTGACCTTCAAAAAATCTTGCACCCCCCCCCCCCCAGAATTTTCTTGCTGCCCACGTACGGCTATGGGTACTTGAACGTATAGTGTGCATATATTTCGGAATCTCATTCTTAAAGACCTCTGAATTGAAAAAGTTGTCGTTTTTTCCACGATTTATTCCTATAGCTGATTTTTAATACGAAGAAACGAAAGTCAGATTCGTGTCCAATGTAAGTTCTTCTACAGTCGAATTATTGTATATAGTCAGCAGTGACCACTTTTATCCCGAATCGCGTAAGATGTGCTGAAACCTATTATTCTTCAAAGCTGTAAAACAGATACTTTCTGGGTGGATTGTGACCTGATTTTTGAACAATCGTCGAAACGCCGATTTTATATCTAATTAAAAGACGGATTGATTAAAACTGAGAAAGGTGTGGCTCTCCATGAGTTTGAGCTTCCTTGTCTGCAGGTTGAGAAAAGATTAAAACGGCTTTGTATCAGGTGGGCAGCACCGAAATTCTGGGGGGAGGGGTGAAAAAATATTCAAAGGTCAAAAAATGGTCTTAAAAGTAGTCATGTGTCGAAAAAACACCATTTTTCGACGTTTCTTATCGAGCACTATCCAATGGCATCAAAAAATCGCTAAAAAAGCAAAAACAAATTCAAAATTTGAATTCTGGGGGGGTATTTTGATTTTTGGGGGTTGCATACCTCCCCCTTGCCCATGTGTGCTTTGTATGCGCGCTAACATTTACCTATTGCCTTCTTACTGACTCCTCTGTTACTGAGGGATGGATCATTCTGTATTCATAACTTTCATAGTCAAATGATCTAGTGATCGACCGGGGCGGCTTTTTTGGCCGGGGCCGGGGCGGTACTGGGGCTGAAAAAAATCCCCGGCCGGGGCCGGGGTCAGACAAGGAAAATATTATTGCATGACACATACTTGGGGTGGGCATGGGAAAAGAAATAATGAGCGACTATTCCATTCAGTAGTAAATGGCAAGCGCAAAGTTAGGTTCGCCTTTTCATATCAAGTTTTATTACTATTTATGTCACAAGAAACAAATTTAGTCCAGTGTTTCATTGTCTGAATCATCAATAAAGTCTATGTCGCTGCTATTAGCAAACTCTTTATCATTTGAATCTTCGCTACTGCTACTGCTGCTGTACTCTGTAGCGATTGGATGGAGTAGGTATTGGATGTAATAAATGAGACCTCACACATTCCCATAAGGGGAGGGTATTACCCCCCTCAGGATCCAAGACACAAGTCACTGTCAGACGATTTTTGGTGAAAACCTTTTGAATTTTTTTGAACTTAATTTTTTAGTTTGGCAAAAGTGTACCTAACTATCAGAATTTCACGAAGTGATACATTATTTTACAATGTGAGCTAGAGTAAATAGATAAATTATCACTATAAAACATGAATGTAATCGCTTAAAATTTTATGAGGGTCCCTCAGTATACATGTAACGGCTGGAAATCTAGGGTAGGGGTCCCTCGCCATTTTTAGAAGGAGGGGGTTAGCGACTAGATCCAAAATGGTAAAAACACATAAAAATCGCCAAAAAAGCGCAGGTTTTCGCCAAAAAATGGGGGAGGGTGGTCAAATATTATTCTGACTTTCGAGGAAGTTCGGGGCTTCAAAGCGTGGATGGGGGGATGGCCCAAACCCCCTGTCACTTGTATGTTTCTCGGCCATTTTCAGAGGAAGGAGGGTAGGCGGCTCCATTCTTGCAGCCGCTTACCACCCCTGAAAATCTTTAAAATAGTAGAATTTGCAATAAGGAATTCTACACCTTTTTGCAGTTTTTTTCTCCAAAAATCTTTGTACATGTACAAAGACGGTCCTGAAACGTCTTTGTACATCAGCAAAAATCTTCGCCGAATACAAAAAGACCGTGCTTCTAAATGTGATAATTCGGCCTGAATTTAGTTGATAATATTAGTATCGGCGCGGAGTGCCGAAATTTTTATGAGCTTTTGATGGAATTCACACATAAAACTCGACTGAGAAAGCTAAAACAACTTGTACTACAAAATCAGAAATATTACAAAAATTGTAATATGCGAATTAAATCTTGTAATGAGCAACACTGCGCTTAGAATGGAAAAATGGAAAAATGTCAAAAATTCAGAAACCCAAAAATTAGCCAAATACACTACTGAGGGTCGAAAAACTATGTTCTACCACACTGAAATCGTTACTGTACCTACCATATTAAAGTATACAAAAATTTGCATGTACAAACCAGTGTTTTTTTTGTATTCGCCAAAGATTTTTTCCGATGTACAAAGACTTTTCAGGACTATCTTTGTACATGTACAAAGATTTTTGGGAAGATAAAAACTGTTAAAAGGTGTGAAATTCCAAAAAATTTTCGGCGCCTTGCACCGATATGAAAAATTGTCTGTCCTATATATCTTTAAAATGGCAAAATTTGTATTTAGAATGGAAAAATGTCAAATTTTTAGGCGCTTCGAGCCGTTTTGAGACAATTTTAGTAATTTTTGGCGTTAGAAACCCAGAAATTAGCTAAAATATACAATCAAAAGTCAAAAGACCCTGTTTTACCACACCAAAATCACTACTGTACCATATTATAGTAACCAAAAATTTGTGTGTACAAAATGTACAAAGACTTTCGGGGACTATCTTTGTACATGCACAAACGGACCGTGTACAAAAAAACACTGGTACAAAATGTACAAAGACTTTTGGGTACCATCTTTTTCATGTATATACAAAGGTACATTGTACAAAAAAAAACACTGTCACATACTGATAGTATGCGAAAATGTGTATGTTTAAAAATATATTTATATAACATAGCTACAAAAATTTGTTAGCACATACAAAGACCTTTTCGGAGATCTTTGTACAAGCACAAGAAGCTCGTACAACAAAATAGGGTCGGCTAATAATAGTCCACCACTTAATTTTCTGGTCCTCCAAAACTATTTGAGACATATTTAGTTTATCGGATCGGACGCAATTCTGCAGCGTAGTTCACATTCGCCTATAATTAACCTCCGTCCTAATAACTATTACACAAGAAACGCGTTTTAAAGCACGCGGTTCCCATTCAATTAAATGTTAAAAGTGTTTTTTGTAAAAATGGTTTGTTGAAAACGTACAATTTCCAACTACAAATCGTATTTGTCAACTCTAAATCTTTTAGCCATAGCTATGAATGAATGAGTTAAAAGTAGCATTTAGTTTAAATAAAGTGAGTGGAGTAATCGAAAACATGCAGATTTTCCTGAACATTTATTCAGTAAAAGCTCATTTATACACAGTAGCAAAGTTGTAAGAAGGACTAAGTATACATATGGTCTAATCAGTACAGTTCTCAAAATTAACACTTGCACATTGATAAATAAGTGCCAGTATCACAGCCTGTATAAAATACGAATTACACTAAAGTTTTCCCCGGCCCCGGCCATTTTTTGACCTTGCCCCAGCCGGGGCCGGGGATGCTGAAAAATGGCTGGGGATTGCCGGCGGCCGGGGCCCCGGTCGATCACTAATAGAGACGAGTCTGTTTTTCGTGGTTAAATCAATGAAATTTAGAAGCAATTATTAAATAGGTATTTGCTTCCTTTATTTCAAACTAGTTGCCTAGTTCACGTAAAGAACATTTAGGGAAAAATATCTCGAATTTATAAATAAAGCAGATTATAGTAACTGCTTTGCTCTGTTTTAGTGAAAGCTCATTTTAATATCTATGCAGTACATCCTCGCGTTTATTACATTCGTAGAATGTGTGCTTATTTAACCTTGCACTAGATCAATCGTCATCCTGCGAGCGACCTAAAGTCGATTGACATCTGAATATATGATGACTGGTAAAGCGTTAAGGTAAACTGGCTCTTTTTTTGGTAGGTAGCAGCTACCTATGTAATGACTTATAAAGGACGAATACGAGATGGGGAAATATATTTACTTTCTGCAAGAATTACAATTTATTTCCTATTTTACCGATCGATCTTGATAAATTTGATGCATTCATTGATTCTAGCGCTTCTTCTATATTGCTTTTGTCTGAGCCTCAGATTATTTGTCTTCAGGGGAAAATTAAGAAAACAGACTGCAAAATTTTTAGCAAAGTCGTTGCTTAGGCTGAAGTTCATTCGAAGTCGCCTAAAACGAACTTGTTCCTGCATAATAACCAAACAGCATCATGCATGATTTATATACTGTTTTAGTCACAGTCTTTCTTCTTCATCTATACGCCAACACTCTTTCAGGGCTAGGACGCCGTACAAAAATTTCGGCAGTCGAGAACACTTAAATATGGATCCAGTTGAAGTACGTATGTGTTTGAACCACGCAATCTTGAAATAATTTATTCAAATTGCTTGTTGATAAAATAAGCTCCATAGCTATGTGAAAAATGTAGAATTCGGAAAAGTGTGCTTATTCAAATATGAATGTTGCAGTAACGTTGAATAAAAAAATGAGAACCAAACTGGAATAGGAATTTTTAATTAAGGAACTATTATGTATAGCACGAATGTATTATATTCATATTCATTACATTTATTTTAGGTACCTTTTCTTCCAAACTTCTTTAAACTCGGTTACTATTTTTATTCTTACATATGCTGTTTTATTCATTTTAAACTAACAGTTTTAAACTTTCAAAGTCTACATGTATGTGTACGGTTTACATGCATTACTTATATTTTACGTAAGTAATGTAAGGACATACCTATCGTTAAACATTTAAAATAATTTGCAAACAATTTTTTACACAAATTTGCTCGGCTTGGAAAATATAACAGTAGAGCCAATCACTGTTTGTTTTTGTACGAGCCTCTTTGTACATGTACAAAGATCTCCGAAAAAGTCTTTGTACGAGCGAAAGATTTTGTGTACATATGTATAATATATGGATACACTACGAATATACACATTTTACATACTACTAGAATGTTATCCGTGACCCGCACGCTTCACAAAAAGTGTTACTTTGTCCTAAATTCAGCTGGTTATGTTAGTTCGGCGCGAAGCGCGCCAAAATTTTTATTAGTCTTGGATTAAATTTACACATAAAATTCGACTCAGAAAGCTGAAATAACTTGTGTTACACAATGAGGAATAATACAGCGCTCGCAATATGCTGACTGAATCTCATAATAGAAACCAATTAGCTTATGAATTTAATGCAAGGCAAAGATAAAAAGGTCAACTTTATCTTCAAATGACAGAAAACAGTGCAAAGTTGTTTAACAGTTCTTTTTCTGTATAAAATGATGTAAAAGATGCTTAAACCTGTACAAAGATGCTTTAAGATGGATTTTGGAGTGTTCAGTGTCCCCGCTTGGAGCTTATATAGAATGTAAATCTGATATGTGTCGCAAAATTTATTGAAATTTTGCTAAAAAATACTCGAAAAAAGCGTTGAAATTATTATTACTTTGCCCCAAAAAGTCTTTTTACATTGCACAAAGATGGCTCAGAAAATCTTTAAACGAGCCTCAAAATTTTTGCCTCGTTCAAAAAAACAGTGGAGCCAATGTTCCTCAAACTTTATGCAACCCGCGATTAATTTTATCTATTATCGAAATTTCTATAATTATTTAAATCGTTTGAGATGCGCTTATTTCTGATAAAGTTTCCACTATTGAACGGACGACTGTAGTCGAGTAATCGATAAATTTAATTCTTACTAAGCGTGGAGGTTCCTCGATTAAAAATTACTATCCGAACGAAATTTTTTATCAGCCAGCAACGGATTTAATTCGCCATTTGCTTCTATCTCTTACATGTTTCTTCATTTTACTCTTTATTCTTTTTGCTTCACGTAGAACAAAATTCTAAGTCATGTATTGTTTTCTCTGACAATCAGTCTTTAGCACATTAAAACGTTGAAAAATTCATTACAATGATAAAATATTTCTTCTGTATCTGTTTGTTTATAAATTTAACCTCCTTTAGGTGTTCTGTCGTATCAGGCCAGTATTAGACAACAACGTTGAATTGTGTATCAAAGCAGTTGACGATCAAACGCTGCAGATCACAGAACCAGTCAGTACTAAGCCCGTAGCATCCAGCCAAGAGGATGACAGCCTTAAAGCTGTGCGTTTGATTAATCGTTTCGTTTTAGTATATTTGTGCGAAAGATAATTTAATGATTTGATTTTTTATATTATCAAATGACCACAATACATCGCAGTGAGAAACGCCATAAATTTGCTACACTAATACATGTCGAAAAACGCAGTTTCACTATACAAAACGTGTTACTGTACCATATTATAGTATAACATATTCAAAATGTGCTAAAACTTTCGGGACCGTCTATGTGTGTACATATATATGTGCTGATACGTACATACACAGGGATCTTGTGCAAAAAAGTTTGAATGTGCATTTATGTATGCTTCCACTGTAAGTGTCAATGAGTTATGACACCACAGATTTATGACTTAAAATATTGAAAAGGGGTAGTCGGATCGGCCTTTTTTAGGGAAGGGGGTGAATGCTCTATGTATCTACTAGAAATGTGCCGGTTAACCGGGACCGGAACCGGCTGGAACCGACCATTTTTTGGAACCGGAACCGAGAACCGATTTTTTGATTTTCTAAGAACCGGACCTGATTTCTTGGTTTTCTAAGAACCGGAACCGATCTTTTTTAAATTCGGTTATCGGTTTATTGAAAATAGAGTTAAAAATCGAACTCCATTAAATTTAGTGAAGACATGAAGCAGCGATTCAATCTTTTATTACCCAAAAGTGTACAGATCAAAATTGGACATTCTAAAAATATGCTACTGAGCCTAAAAATATAAAAGAGTGTTCAAATATATAAATATAAATATATATAAATATACGTATAAATATATATATATATATATATATATATATATATATATATATATATATATATATATATATATATATATATATATATATATATATATATATATATATATATATATAAATATACGTATAAATGTAACATTTATCAAATCAAATGACGACGGCAGATGGTTTTAAGATAAAAAATACACCAATTTACGAATTCTAATAAGCAAAGAACAGTGGAAACATAATGTTCAACTCAATGAAAGATCGTACAGACAAAGCCAGCCAAGAAACAGATAATATTCAGTGATTTATATGTAAATTGTCAACTCAACGTAAAACTTGTTTAAACGTGCAGTTGCCAAATTGAATAACTTCCTTGATAATTTAAGTTTTGATTATATTGTCATATGTTCCCGTGACGTCAGGCTATCAAGAGCGTACATACTTTAACACAGGAACCGATAACCGGAAACGGAACTTGAAGAACCGGAACCGGCGGTTCCAACTTACGCAAGAACCGAAACCGGAACCGAAGTTCTTGTTTTTCAAGAACCGGAACCGAATTTTTTTGAAAAATCTGGAACCGGAACATCCCTAGTATTTACAGTCAAAAATGACAAAATACACATGCTACTAGGAAGGGGTATGCGGGGGTATCCCCCTACCACAACTTTTGAGAAGCACACCCACCTTTGGCCATTTTGGACGGAAACTGGTTGTTTGAACCATTAAAAGCGTCAAATGACGGCTAATAGTGTAATTTAAAGTACGTATGCTTATTTTTCGAGCAATAGACAGTTCAGTTCGTTTATCCAGACACTTTTTTCCATTATTTTGCGTAAACTTGATTCTGTATGTCATTCCATTGCCCTTATTGTTATTGTTTTCATGCAAATTTAGCAATAAATATCGACGAAAAATGAAATACGACGAATTAAGTACAAAAATTTTGACATTAAATAGGTGTGAATTTGCTCACTTATTCCCGCCTCAGGAAACTCGGTTTGCCCCCTCCTAGAGCTTTTGACCGCGTGCATGTACATATGACAAAATAGTACCCAGAAATGGCTTGCAAACGCAAATTTTCGCCTAAAAGTCGGGAGAAGGGGGTAGGATGGGAGAAATGATAGACTTTCGGGTTTCCCCATTCCTCTGTCACATGCACATTTATACATGCACACATATGATACTAAATTCCATACTTATGTGTGCAGCTATTATGTATCTCCTCATCGTAACCCAACTATGCTTTGTTATTGTAATTTAATTTTGAAGACGCAGGCCAAGTTTACGCACCTTTTCGATATGGATTCGGAACAGAGTTTCATTTTCAACCGAGTGGCTTTAGACCTTTGCGAGGACGTCTTACGCGGATTGAGTGGTGAGGATTGAGTCGCTTTTCGTTAAAATACAAACTGTCGAAACGGAAGCATGCATGGGCAGCAAAGCAACCACATTTTATTTTGTCTGGGTAATATAAAACTGGTTGAAACCCAGAAAAACATGCCAATAAATTCGATTTGGAGGGGTCAATCAAGTTTAGGGGTTAGCGGATTATCGGGGTTCTAAACCTCCCCTCCCACTTCACGCCCACCATACATGCACATGGGGGTTGATGGAAAGGGGTATTACCCCGTACTTTTAAGATACTTTCTACTCAAAAAGCGCTCGAAATTAATACATTTTTTGCATGTTTTAGTGTTAAAAGTGGTATAATGCAGTCAAAATAGACTAAAAATGGTTTTAAGGTGCGATATTACCACGAAAAAATGTTTTATAGTCTATTTGACCATTTTGATTCTTAGAATAGCAAAAAAATGGTGAACATTAAATTTATTGTTTTGGATTTCTGGTATTTCACCCCCTCCCCTGCCGACCCTGATCCTTGTGCACCTATGTGAGAGGGGAGTATTACCCCTACCTGAGGTTTTGGAAAATCATGTACTGTCAGCGATTTTGAGAAAACGAAAAGTGCTGCACGAAAATTTTTGAGCTTGCTGCGTAAAAAAGCCGGCAATGGTTCCAGAAAAATGGGAAATTATCAAAATTTCGTGACGCTTCGCGCCGTATTGATAAATTTTTGTATTTTTCATCGCTATAAACCCGTAAATTGACTAGAATTCACTAGTAAGGGTCAAGAAACCCAGTTTACCGCATATAACGTGCTACTGTCACATGAATGGTATCCTAAAATTTACGTGCACATAATGTACACTGAATTTTGCGGACCGTCCTCGTACATGTACAAAGAGACCTTTTACGAAAAATAGTGACCTCAATTGAATATATGACCATTCCTGGATTTATCCCCCTCTGGCCGCCTCTATCTTGCGCATGTATGCTCACATGTACAACATCGCGGTCAAGTTTTGGCAGAAAATTGGTGCTTTATTCAAATTGACTAATTTTATAATTGTTTATCGTGCAGATTTATTTTATCATACTCGTATGTTCATTGTTTTGTTTAGGCCTTCTATTTACGTACGGTATAACGGGATCGGGCAAAACTTACACAATGACCGGTTGCCCGAGCGACAGCGGCATATTGCCCAGATGCTTGGATGTCATCTTCAATAGCATCGCCAAATTTCAAGCAGAGTCTTATGTAATATTGAAGTTTGATTTTTTATGTAATTACGTATATGTGCCTAGGTCTTATTCGCCACACTTATCTTAATAATTTCAATACTTTTAAAAAATAATATGTACATACATATTAATAAATCGTACTAATATCAGTAATAATAATAATTTTTGGGATTCTTCGAAATGCAGTCATAATCTCTTCGAAAGTAAGCAAAAAAGCCTCATAATATGCGTCCAGTAGTAGCCTTTATCACCGAAGCGGTCCTTCTATTATGGAAGCTTTTTAATTTAAGAGTAATTCGTAGATTTCGACATTTTTGTATTTGTATAGGTTTTTAAACCGGACGGAATGAATGGATACGATGTTAGGTCGAAAGCTTTGGCTGCTTTGGATAGGGTGCGCTATAATTTGTGTCCATCTAACGGAACGTTACGTCCCGGATGCGCTGGCACCCGAATGAAGTACTGTAATTTTGACGTATATACTATAGTATGCTTACATGTAACGGAAAGGGGTTTGGGGATCTCTCCACACAACGTTGGACGTCCCCCATCTCCCCCAAAGTCTGAAATTTTTTTACCTCCTTCCCTGATTTCTGGAGAAGAGTTGCGTTTTTTGGCCATTTTTACGTGTTTTTGGCGTGTTTGGCCAAAACATGGGGTTCATTGCCCGCCCCCTACATCTTAAAAATGGCCATGGACCCCTACCCAAAATTTTGAGCTGTTATATGTATGATAGCAGGCCCGTTTCAAGGATCCTGCCAAGATGGAAGGCGGACCCAAAGTTAATTGGCTAATATCTCGATAAGTTCGTCGGGTTAGCTCGTAAAAACCGCATTTTTCGACTTTTTTCCTACATGCTCTATCCGTTAAGCTAATAAAATTTGAACTTTTTGTGAAAAGTTTTCTTCTCTCTCTAAATAGGCTCTGAAAAGTGTCAGTTTTTACTCGCGTTGGACGCAAAATTATAGGAAATACTTCACATACAGCACGAAGCGCCGAAAATTTGACGATTTTTATGCAAACAGACGCAATTTTATCAGCCTTCAGTGCAAATATGCGGTGCGCTATGACAGTACGAGTATATATGAAATTTCGAAGAAATCGCTTATATAAATTCGACCTGTTTCTTATATTAATTTTGTTTTCTGCATCCAATTTAACTTCAAGTACCTAAACCCCTAAAAAAATTTTCGCCTTAGTCTTTGTTTCTATTTGTTTTTAAGCTGAATTTCACGGTGATATTAAACTCCATGTTTGTACAACCACTGATATTAGAGTATAAGTTTGGCGTAACTATTTTTCACTTCCTTTACGATGAAAGGTATAGTAAACTTGGCTATTGCATTAAAAATTTAAAAACGGCGTATTTTCGGATGAAAAATAGAAAAAATTGAATTATAAGGTGAAAGTGTGAGAGGGTTGAGCAATTTAAACAGCCTGTGTTATTGCGCGGTTTCTTCATTAAAAGTTTCCACTTTCTGAGCTATAAACTGTATGTAGGTGCACAGCGTAACCGTTTTGAAAGTATCGACCTAATCTGAGAACTCTGCAAAGAGCATGAGCTGAAGTGGTCTTAAAAGCTGATATAAATGTTGAAACAACACAAAAAGTACACCATTTTATACAGTAAGTAGACTATTTTAGCGACTTTTGCGAGACAATCGCTTTTTGGTTCTACTTGGCTTATTTTCCACAAAAAATTGCTTATTTGTTCTGAGACGTCTGGCTAAATAGCCGATCATTTTAATGGGCGATTCAAATTTTAATCAAAAACATCACTTAAAGAGTGAAAAGATCTTCGCTCAAATTTTTTGAGAATGAAAGAGAGGCCAATTTTCGACAGATATGTACTACATACACAGTTCTCGCCACTAAATCTTAACAATTAACATTCCTTAAAGGTCTTTTAAGGATTGAGTTGCCTATGTTATAACGTAGGATGTCGTTGTATGTATGTTTTAGCAGTGCAATGCAAAATATATGACGAAGTCCTGTCTTACGTGCTATAAAATAAGCACTCGATTCCTAACAGATCTTTGAGGAATGTTAATTGTTCAAATTTTGTGGCGAGAACTGTACATGAGTTTATCAAGCTTGAGTACTAGATGACTTGGGGGTTATTCTATCTATGAATGGCATTATTAATAAGACTTGGTAAAGCTAGATTTGAATTCTTTCAAATAACTTTTTAAAAATTTCAATTATCCCTCATTACCAAATATTCTTGTGAAACTTTCAGGAAAATTATCGAGAGCGAATGGGAAATTGGCAACCGGAGCGACGAACAGATTAAAATTCCATTGTCCAAGCTGGACGAAGATAATGCATTCGCAGTCTTTGTTTCATACGTCGAAATATACAACAATTATATTTACGACTTGCTGGATCCATCATTGGATAAGAACAAGTAATTTTATCGAAGTTAAAATCCTATAGAACAAATGATTGTTGGAAAGAAACCTCATTTGATTCCTCGTAGCAAAAGTTCACTTCGTGAAAGCCGAAAATAAGTATTGAAAAGTTTTGACAAAATATTTGCTTGCAAGCATACATGTAACGGCTCGAAATTTGGGGGTCTTGGGCTATTTCTGGGGGGGCGGTAAATGACCTGCAATTTTTGGCCATAAAAACGGCCTAAAAATTCAATTATTTCTGGAACTCGTGTGGGGGGGGGGTTCAAAAAGTTTCTAGCTCTGGGGAGATGGAGGGGAAGTCCGACCTTAAGTGGGGGAATCCCCCAACCCCCGGTTACATGTGTGCTTGCAAGATCACAGAAATAACTTAACATGGCCTGAAAAAATCCACGGAAAAAAGTTATCAGCATAAAAAAGTTCATTTTGTGTGATTCATTTTGGTGGAGGAACTCATTTTTACATTAACAAAATTTATTTATTTCTTTAAATTTTTGAATTCACACTCTTATTCGTTAGACAGTTACTAAAGACAATTATCCTTTTACGTTTGAAAAGATGATAATCACAGCAATACGTTAGATCGTATTTTGTAAGAGTTCAAGATTATTTGAATCGTGCTTCGTAAAAACGGTCGGTGTTTGCTTTAATATTATTCTTCTTCATATATGTATGTATGATCCTTTTAACTTTATTGTTTGCACTTATAGCTTCCTTAACTGAATCGAATTGAATTGAAATGAATTTCAATTGAATAAAAAAATTTCAATAAAATTGAATAAAATTCAATTCAGTAGACGTTTTTGACTACGAGTAGGTACTACGGTTTTTTTTGATTCGGCAAAGATTTTTCCCAATGTACAAAGACTTTTGGGAACCGTCTTTGTACATGTACAAAGATTTTTGGGAAGGCAAAAACTGCAAAAAAGGTTTGAAATTCGCAAAACGTTTTGGCGCTTCGCGCCAAAATGAGTATTGTATGTTCTATATATGTATGTATGTTTATAATGTCAGAAATTGCATTTCGAAAGGAAAAATGTCCAATTTTTCCAGCGCTTCGCGCCGTTTTGAGACGATTATTAGTGATTTTTGCCTTCAGAAACCCAGAAATTAGCTAAAATACACTACCAAAGGTCGAACAACTCTGTTTTTGCCACACTAAAATCGCTGCTGTACCATATTATAGTACCCAAAAATTTGTGTGTACAAAATGTACAAAGACTTTTAGAGACCATCTTTGTACATGTACAAACGGACTTTGTGCTAAAAAACACGGATAGGTCTCGTTTAGCAATAGATAAATTCAAATGGCTCCTGTTTTAGCTAGCATCTGTCCTTTAGCAAAGATTCATATTTTTTAAAAGCAAAATTTGGTTGCAGATTGCCTCAGAGCAAAATACTTCGCGAAGATCAAAATCGAAGTATGTACGTTAGCGGCGCAACGGAAGTGGAGGTTCGGAGCACTCAGGAAGCATTCGTGGTTTTAGCCAGTGGTAAATGAAGTTACTAATTATCGTGCATTTAATATCTAAAATTTCACTTCGTTCGGCTGACTATTTTCTGGGGAACTGCTAGCCGATAGGAAAAAATGAGAGTAAAATGGGAAAATAAATATAAATAAATTTATGACACTTTTCCCAGTAATTCGAAACTGACCAGGCAAAGTCTTTTAACCAGCTTATAAGGCTTCGTTGAATATAAAAGATCGTGATTAAAATGATAAATGTTCAAAATCATACATATATGAAATAAGTACATACATATGTGTATATACATACATAATTATGACGATTTTATCTTTATTTCAATGAAGGAAGGAGCATAAGTTGTACGCAAAGTTCATTGTTTCAGCACAGCCAAATTTATTTCGATTCGATTAGAGCCGTACCGGGGCCTGGCCCTGGCGCCCAGGTCCCGGCCCGGCACCGGGGCCTTAAAATTTTAATATGATTGTTAGACGTAAATTGTTGTATTGATTGATGCGGAAATGATTGAAACTGATGTAACACTTTCATTCTGTCATAGCTGTCGTGAACTAAGGCATTTACACTCTTTTGAAACAATAAAAGTGATGCAGGCAATTGATATTCAGTTCAATTATGTAATTATATCTTTAACACGTCGGTTCTATTTCCGCCCACGCATGACCGACGTATTAAACATATATCTTTTAACAAGCTCTATCATCTTGTGAAGCATATTAGAGCGTCAACATTCGTGGCGAGCACTGTACATGCATAGCATGGGAATTCGGAGGGGGTGTAATTATTAAAGTGCCTTTTTTGGGCCCAAAAATGGCTGGTGCGCATCAGTTTTTCAGCGTTTCTGACGATGCTCTATCTTTCTAGAGCATAAATACTAAAAAAATTTCGAAAAAAATCAAAAGGTCGAACAAAGTGTAATGGCGCAAAGCGCTGAAAATTTGGCTTTTTTTGAGCAAATAGATAGCTAATGGCTAGAAACGCTTCAAAAAGGGCCTTTTCTACAAATTAACCTCCCCCATGATCATGTACGCATGCGCTGTGCAACGGACAATAGATAAAAGATTAAATAGAAAGAACTTTAATGCGAGTTTTAAAAATGAATGTATTCCCATGACATGTATAGCTCAAATTTTGGGAGGCTCAGTCGGCCGTTAAGAAATTCCATTTCTGATTTTTGGCTCAAAATCGTAACAAAAAAAGCACTCAAATGGCGTAAAAACACAAGTTTTTGCCAAATGAGAGAAGATGAAAAATCTCAGTCTTTGGGCAGATGGATGGCATGTATGCACATAGGGGTGAGGGGCATACCTGGGCAATGGCCAGAGCTCTCGCCCCGTTGCGGCATCCAATTTTTAGGTTGGTTGGTCACTTTTCAAAAAAGGTTGCCCAATTTTTGGATACTCGGATACTGGACCATATTCAGGATTTTATTCCGGGGGAAGGCGGAAATTTTCGAAGTCAGATCATCTCGAGAATTATTTGGAGATGGGCTAAAATAAATGCATTTTTCCCGTATCTTGGCGAGCTCTATACAATGGCGAAGGAAAGCTGTTTCAAAAATTTCAAAAAATTTTCACTTTATTTTATTCTCATACAAAACAAATCTCTATCGTTTAAACTATCTGTACAAGTGATTTCTTACCATTCCATCGACAAACAATTTCTTAACTTTTGACCTTGTATTTAACGTTTGTGTTTTGCTAAGAAAAACAAAAGAGGAAATGGATAATTCGGTGCAGACTGCACGGTTTTTTTGTATTCGGTAAAGATTTTTCTCGGTGTACAAAGACTTTTGGGGGACCGTCTTTGTACACGTACAAAGATTTTTGGGAAGACATGCAAAATAGGTCTAAAATTCGCAAAAATTTTCGGCGCTTCGCGCCAAAATGAGTAATTGTGTGTTCATCTTTATAATGGCAGAAATTGCATTTTGAATGGAAAAATATCAAATTTCGCCGTTTTGAGACGATTATTAGTGATTTTTGCCCTCAGAAACCCAGAAATGAGCTAAAACACACTACAAAAGGTTGAATAACTCTGTTTTGCCACACTAGAATCGCTACTGTACCAGATTATAGTACCCAAAAATTTGTGTGTTCAAAATGTACAAAGACTTTCGGGGACTATCTTTGTACCTGTACAAACGGACCTTGTACAAAACAAAAACACTGGTGCAGAGTGCTAAAAAAATTTATTATTTTTTCATGTCCAACTCAAATTTGATTGGTTTTGAGCGGGCTTGAAGACAGAAACTATACATGAACAAAAAATTGCACCGCAATAAAATTTATGTCATTCATGTCATAAATCAAATTTGAGCAGTTTTGATCGAATAGAAGACAGAAGCTATAGATAAACGATAAATCCGGCGCAAGGCGCCGGAAAAAACTTATGTTTTTCATATCATATCTTAAAATTGATCGGTTTTGAGCAATTTAGAAGATATAAACTACACCAGAACAGCAAATCCTGTGCGGAGCGCCGGAAAAATTGACATGCTCTCAATGTCTAACTCAAATTTGAGTGATTTTGAAGCGGTTTAGAAGACCAAAATTGTATACACTATAAACAATAAATTCAGCGCGAAGCGCCTAAAATATTTGCGATTTCTTGCTCAAAATTACCTCAAAAACCTGTTTTGGCGATGTTTTAGACGCAATTAAGGAATTTATCATTTTTTCTTTCGGGAGATACTTGTGAATTCAGAAAAATTTTTTTATTTTGGAGAGAAGGCGGTCTGTTTTGGAAAAGGGCCTGCTCGGATATCGTAAAAAAATTAGTATACGCAATAATAAAAGCACTTTCAGCACTTCTTTGCAAGAAATTTTCAATGAAACAGAATAATTGCAAATAAATAAAAATTATATGCTCAATTTCGTAGTCAGACATAAAAATCTATGATTAAATTAACTTCACGGCTGATTTCTCAACATGTGAGTCGTAAGGTCGAAACTGTACCCTGATGAATTCGTAGATTTTTGTCAATGTTTATTAGGGATCGACCGGAGCTCTGGTTCTGGCTCTGGCTTCTGCTGTTTTTCGATTCCTGGCCTCCAGCAAACGGGAAACGAAAAATTGGTTGGAGCACGGTTTTTAACACCACACGGATACAAAGTCCGTTTTGGGCAAAAGTGTAGTAATTTTTATGCTTTTTTAACGTATTTTTCAGCAAAAATCCCAAGAAATTTTTGGCGCTTAACGCTGAGTATTATATTTACTCTTTATTTAGCCCCAACTGCACGATTTAAACACTCCACAGTCAATCTTCTTGTAATCTAAATGGTTATGCATTTTCCTCGTCTATTTGTTTAAAGGTTTCCAGCACAAAATAATTTACTTTCTGACAACTTCGCATTGTTTTCTGCTCATTGAAAACAAAATCAGCTTCCTAATGTTTGTTTACTTATCATTCAATTCATAGAGAAAGCGCAGTAGCGTCTGTTGTCAGATTAAATTAGTATATGGCAACTGCAGTGGCGGATCTGGGATTTTTCGTAAGGGGCGGTATCCCAACTTT
Organism: Mermis nigrescens; assembly: GCA_036768485.1. NCBI lineage: Eukaryota > Metazoa > Nematoda > Enoplea > Mermithida > Mermithidae > Mermis > Mermis nigrescens. The sequence continues at coordinate 337,769 of JAVLUZ010000665.1, forward strand.
TCCAAAAACAGTCGAAAATAGGTCCAAAAATTTGCCCTTAGCGCGCGAAATAGCGTTTTTTCATGGTTTTACATTGTATACTTCTACATAAAATCCCTTTTGGCGCAATATTTTTTCTATAACTTTTGAAATTTTAGACAATTTTGTGCGAAAAAATCATTGAAGTTTTTGACTTTAACAAAAATCTGGCGCGAAGCGCCAAAAAATTTGTAAAATTGAGGCGGATAGACATCTAGAAGCGTGATTTACTGCTTGATTTCCTGTATTTATAGCATTTGATGCAAAACATCGAAAATCTTAATTGAAAATAGAAGAAAACTATGCGAAAATAGCTGTTTCTGCTGTTAAAATTGTTTTGAAACCTATATACATGAACAGAAAATTCCAGGCAGTATTTTTTTGTACAAGGTCCGTTTGTAAAGGCACAAAGATGGTCCCTAAGACTCTTTGTACATTTTTTTACACAAATTTTTGGGTACTATGATATAGTACGGTAGCTACTTCGTGTGGTAAAAACAGTTGTTCGACCTCTGGTAGTGTGTTTTGGCTAATTCCTGGTTTTATGAGGGCAAAAATCATTAAGAATCGTCTTAAAACGGCGCGAAGCGCCCAGAAATTCTGACATTTTCCTTTCGAAATGCGATTTCTGCTATTACAAAGATATATAGGACACGCAATTACTCATTTTGGTGCGAAGCGCCGAAAAGTTTTGCGAATTTCAGACCTTTTTTGCAGTTTTTGTCTTCATAAAAATTTTTATGCATGTACAAAGACGGTCATAAAAGTCTTTGTACACCGGGAAAAATCTTTGCCGCATACAAAACAAAACCGTGCTTCCAGGTCGCCAAGAAAGTAAATAAATGTCATCAATAGGTATCATCCGACGGCGCGTAGCCCCGGAAAAATTCGAGAAATTATGGTCACTGATGGCCAAAAATCATTGCAAATTGCATATCCATTCTTTATCTCGCCAAATATTTTTGGCCAATGGGGGTGGGGGCGGCCGCCCCTCCCCCGCCACCCCCTTGAATCCGCCCCTGGGCAACTGCCTTTTCAATTCTGATTGTGGTAATAGATACGAAAGTCTCAGCTTTTTGTGTCCACTGAGCATTAAGAAGTCAATAATTGTGACTTAGCGTGAATTTTTTGATTGCTTCAAATCTAATTGTACTGACAATAACACAAACAAACCATTGATCTGCAGAATATCACGTCATTCTCAAACAGCTGTATTGAAAAACAAAAGAACATGCACCTTCTGACACCATATGTGTTATACAGGTAAAAAAGAGTGTGCTAATGTAAGTCATTCTGTGCTAATGGAAAAAATATTAGTTAGCAACAATGCTAATGCGAGTTGTGCTGAAAAAAGCTGGGCCGAAGGTGTTAAACCAGTGTTTTTTTGTACAAGGTCCGTTTGTACATGTACAAAGATAGTCCCCGAAAGTCTGTACATTTTGAACACACAAGTTTTTGGGTACTATAATATGGTACAGTATCGATTTTAGTGTGCTAAAAAGAGTTGTTCGAACTTTTGGTAGTGTATTTTAGCTAATTTCTGGATCTCTTAGTGCAAAAATCATTAAAAATCGTCCTAAAACGGCGCGAAGCGTTGATAAAATTTGACATTTTTCCTTTTGAAATGCAATTTCTGCCATTATAAAGATATATAGAACACACAATTACTCATTTCTGCACAAAGCACCGAAAATTTTTGCGAATTTTAGACCTTTTTTGCAATTTTTGTCTTCTCAAAATCTTTGTATATGTAAAAAGACGGTCCCGAAAAGTCTTTGTACATCGGGAAAAATCTTTGCCGAGTACAAAAAAGCTTGGTTTAAACTGAGGCAACAAACGTCGGTCGCACTAATTATAATTTAATTTAATTTAATTTTAATGCGTAAATGTTACTAAGCAAAATTCTACGTATATATGAGCAGTAGACGGGAGATTAGATGACGTGCAGTGTATCGTGCTTAGTGCTACACAGCTGGGTTACTCGAGTACATATAAATCAGCTTCAAATAAAATGAACAGTGCTCTCAAAAATGAGCGCAGATTCGGCGTTATTTTCCAATAGCCCAACATAATTTGCATAATAAAAATATGTGATGTAAATGGGTGCCATTAAGGCTTAATTTTCAAAATTTTTGACATTTGAGGTCGGACTATTACTTTATTGAGATTCTAAGCATTTAAACTTTAAACGTTTTCAAAATACTTACTCTGAAGCCAATACTTAAAATGCGACGAAAAACCTTGAATTTCGACTTGAAATATTAAATATTCTACTTGTTTTGATCCTTGTTTGTTTCAGAAGCACTATTAAATAAATTATAGTAGGGCAAACTTCTTAGACTGTGAACGTCGCTGGTTTGAGCATAACTTTTGACATCGCTGAAAATATTTCTTGCAATTCGTCGAAAAAATTCATTTCTACTCCACCCCATCCCCTCTAGAAATCGTGGATCTATGCAAAAATAATATGATTCACATCTAAAAAGCCCCTTGGCCAGGATTTTATTTCAGGGAGAGAGAATTGCTAATATCTCGAAAATGTATATGTATCACGTTTATAAGCCAGCTTATGCGATAAATCGACATTTTCTGACGTGTTTTGCGTCATGGAATCATATCCTTAGCTTGTGGTGATAAAATAAATAATAGTGATTTAAAAAATTTTTAAGCGTTTTTACTCTTTTGAGCTCAATTTTACAATTTTTTAGGACAAACAATGCATCAATGTGCACATTATAAAACTTTGCAGCAAAGTAATGGGAATTTTTGACTGCTTTTATAATTTTATCCCTTGAAGCTCAATTCTGAAGCTCTCTGAAGATAAGCAAAACAGAAATTGGATTTGGCGCAAAGCGCAAGAAGATTACAAACATTTTGTAATCCTTTTAACCTCAATTTTCCAGGTTTCTGAATATAAGCAATGCCGTAATTACATCTAGCATGAAGTACCAAAAATTTTTCAAACTTATTCATTTACACTAAATTATGCGACTTTCTAAATCAGTGGCGGATGTAGGATTTTCCTAAGGATGGCAGTGCCCCATCTATTTCAAAAACAGTCAAGAATAGGCCTGGATTTTAAAAGATGTTACGTGTTTCTTTGCGAGGTTATCTGTTTTCTGAAAGAAAAGGTTGCCTGATCCTTGAAAAAGGTTGCCCGCTTCTTTAAAAAGGCTGACTGGTTCCAGAAAAAGTTGTCCATTTTTTAAGAAAATATTGTCTGGCTCATGAGGAAAAGTTGCCTGGTTTTTGAAAATAAGGTTTTCTGTTTTCTAAATAAGGTTGCCCGGTTCCTTAAAGTTGCCTCGTTCTTGAAAAAGGTTCCCTGGTTTCTGAAAAATGGTACATAGTCTGGTTTTAGAATAAAAAGTTGTATGCTTTCTAAAAAAGGTTGCCTGGTTTGTGAGAAAAGGTTGTCTGGCTCGTGAAAAAAGGTTGGCTGGTTCCTTGAAAAAGGTTGGTTAGTTCCCAGAAAAGGTTGGCTGCTTCCATGAAAAAGTTAGTTGGTTCTCAAAAAAGGTTGCCTGCTCCCTTAAGAAGGTTGGTCAGTTCCCAAAAAGGTTGGCTACTTCCATGAAAAGTTCGGTTGGTTCCCAAAAGAGGTTGCCTGCTCCCTTAAAAAGGTTGGTCGGTTCCCAAAAAAGATTGGCTGGTTCCTTAAAAAAGTTGGTTGGCTCCCAAAATAGGTTGGCTGGTCCCTTAAAAAGGTTGGTCGGTGTCCAAAATAGGTTGGCTGCTCCCATGAAAAGGTTGGCTGGTTTTCAAAAAGGTTGCCTGCTCCCTTAATAAGGTTGGTCGGTTCCCAAGACAGGTTGGCTGGTCCCTTAAAAAGGTTGGTCGAAAATAGGTTGGCTGCTCCCATGAAAAGGTTGGCTGGTTTTCAAAAAAAGTTGCCTGCTCCCTTAATAAGGTTGGTTGGTTCCCAAGAAAGGTTGGCTGGTCCCTTAAAAAGGTTGCCTGCTCCCTCAAAAAGGTTGGTTGGTTCCCAAGAAAGGTTGCTGGTCCCTCAAAAAGGTTGCCTGCTCCCTCAATAAGGTTGGTCGGTTCCCAAGAAAGGTTGGCTGGTCCCTCAAAAAGGCTGCCTGCCCCATTAATAAGGTTGGTCGGTTCCCAAGAAAGGTTGACTGGTCCCTTAAAAAGGTTGGTCGGTTTCCTAAAAAGGTTGGCTGCTCCCATGAAAAGGTTGACTGGTTTCCAAAAAAGGTTGCCTGCTCCCTTAATAAGGTTGGTTGGTTCCCAAGAAAGGTTGGCTGGTCCCTTAAAAAGCTTGCCTGCTCCCTCAAAAGGCTGGTTGGTTCCCAAGAAAGGTTGCTGATCCCTCAAAAAGGTTGCCTGCTCCCTTAATAAGGTTGGTCGGTTCCCAAGAAAGGTTGGCTGGTCCCTCAAAAAGGCTGCCTGCTCCCTTAATAAGGTTGGTCGGTTCCGAAGAAAGGTTGACTGGTCCCTTAAAAAGGTTGGTCGGTTTCCAAAAAAGGTTGGCTGCTCCCATGAAAAGGTTGACTGGTTTCCAAAAAAGGTTGCCTGATCCCTTATAAAGGTTGGTCGGTTCCCAAGAAAGGTTGGCTGGTCCCTTAAAAAGGTTGCCTGCTCCCTCAAAAAGGTTGGTTGGTTCCCAAGAAAGGTTGCTGGTCCCTCAAAAAGGTTGCCTGCTCCCTTAATAAAATTGGTCGGTTCCCAAGAAAGGTTGGCCGGTCCCTCAAAAAGGCTGCCTGCTCCCTTAATAAGGTTGGTCGGTTCCCAAGAAAGGTTGACTGGTCCCTTAAAAAGGTTGGTCGGTTTCCAAAAAAGGTTGGCTGCTCCCATGAAAAGGTTGACTGGTTTCCAAAAAAGGTTGCCTGCTCCCTTAATAAGGTTGGTTGGTTCCCAAGAAAGGTTGGCTGGTCCCATAAAAAGGCTGCCTGCTCCATTAATAAGGTTGGTCGGTTCCGAAGAAAGGTTGACTGGTCCCTTAAAAAGGTTGGTCGGTTTCCAAAAAAGGTTGGCTGCTCCCATGAAAAGGTTGACTGGTTTCCAAAAAGGTTGCCTGATCCCTTATAAAGGTTGGTCGGTTCCCAAGAAAGGTTGGCTGGTCCCTTAAAAAGGTTGCCTGCTCCCTCAAAAAGGTTGGTTGGTTCCCGAAGAAAGGTTGCTGGTCCCTCAAAAAGGTTGCCTGCTCCCTTAATAAAATTGGTCGGTTCCCAAGAAAGGTTGGCCGGTCCCTCAAAAAGGCTGCCTGCTCCCTTAATAAGGTTGGTCGGTTCCCAAGAAAGGTTGACTGGTCCCTTAAAAAGGTTGGTCGGTTTCCAAAAAAGGTTGGTTGGCTGCTCCCATGAAAAGGTTGACTGGTTTCCAAAAAAGGTTGCCTGCTCCCTTAATAAGGTTGGTCGGTTCCCAAGAAAGGTTGGCTGGTCCCTCAAAAAGGCTGCCTGCTCCATTAATAAGGTTGGTCGGTTCCGAAGAAAGGTTGACTGGTCCCTTAAAAAGGTTGGTCGGTTTCCAAAAAAAGTTTGGCTGCTCCCATGAAAAGGTTGACTGGTTTCCAAAAAAAGGTTGCCTGCTCCCTTATAAAGGTTGGTCGGTTCCCAAGAAAGGTTGCTGGTCCCTCAAAAAGGTTGCCTGCTCCCTTAATAAGGTTGGTCGGTTCCCAAGAATGGTTGGCTGGTCCCTTAAAAAGGTTGGTTGGTTTCCAGAAAAGATTGGCTGCTCGCATGGAAAGGTTGGCTGGTTTCCAAAAAGGTTGCCTGCTCCCTTATAAAGGTTGGTCGGTTCCCAAGAAAGCTTGGCTGGTCCCTTAAAAAGGTTGCCTGCTCCTCAAAAAGGTTGGTTGGTTCCCAAGAAAGGTTGCTGGTCCCTCAAAAAGGTTGCCTGCTCCCTTAATAAGGTTGGTCGGTTCCCAAGAAAGGTTGGCTGGTCCCTCAAAAAGGCTGCCTGCTCCCTTAATAAGGTTGGTCGGTTCCCAAGAAAGGTTGACTGGTCCCTTAAAGAGGTTGGTCGGTTTCCAAAAAGGTTGGCTGCTCCCATGAAAAGGTTGACTGGTTTCCAAAAAAGGTTGCCTGCTCCCTTAATAAGGTTGGTTGGTTCCCAAGAAAGGTTGGCTGGTCCCTTAAAAAGCTTGCCTGCTCCCTCAAAAAGGTTGGTTGGTTCCCAAGAAAGGTTGCTGGTCCCTCAAAAAGGTTGCCTGCTCCCTTAATAAGGTTGGTCGGTTCCCAAGAAAGGTTGGCTGGTCCCTCAAAAAGGCTGTCTGCTCCCTTAATAAGGTTGGTCGGTTCCGAAGAAAGGTTGACTGGTCCCTTAAAAAGGTTGGTCGGTTTCCAAAAAAGGTTGTCTGCTCCCATGAAAAGGTTGACTGGTTTCCAAAAAAGGTTGCCTGCTCCCTTATAAAGGTTGGTCGGTTCCCAAGAAAGGTTGCTGGTCCCTCAAAAAGGTTGCCTGCTCCCTTAATAAGGTTGGTCGGTTCCCAAGAAAGGTTGGCTGGTCCCTCAAAAAGGCTGCCTGCTCCCTTAATAAGGTAGGTCGGTTCCCAAGAAAGGTTGGCTGGTCCCTTAAAAAGGTTGGTCGGTTTCCAGAAAAGGCTGGCTGCTCCCATGAAAAGGTTGGCTGGTTTCAAAAAAGGTTGCCTGCTCCCTTATAAAGGTTGGTCCGTTCCCAAGAAAGGTTGCTGGTCCCTCAAAAAGGGTTGCCTGCTCCCTTAATAAGGTTGGGTCGGTTCCCAAGAAAAGTTGCTGGTCCCTTAAAAAGGTTGGTTGGTTTCCAAAAAAGGTTGGCTGCTACCATGAAAAGGTTGGCTGGTTTCCAAAAAAGGTTGCCTGCTCCCTTATAAGGGTTGTTGGTTCCCAAGAAAGGTTGGCTGGTTCCTTAAAAAGGTTGGTTGGTTCCCAAGAAAGGTTGCTGGTCCCTCAAAAAGGTTGCCTGCTCCCTTAAAAAGGTTGGTCGGTTTCCAAAAAAGGTTGGCTGCTCCCATGAAAAGGTTGACTGGTTTCCAAAAAAAGGTTGCCTGCTCCCTTATAAAGGTTGGTCGGTTCCCAAGAAAGGTTGCTGGTCCCTCAAAAGGTTGCCTGCTCCCTTAATAAGGTTGGTCGGTTCCCAAGAAAGGTTGGCTGGTCCCTCAAAAAGGCTGCCTGCTCCCTTAATAAGGTTGGTCGGTTCCCAAGAAAGGTTGGCTGGTCCCTTAAAAAGGTTGGTCGGTTTCCAGAAAAGGTTGGCTGCTCCCATGAAAAGGTTGGCTGGTTTCCAAAAAAGGTTGCCTGCTCCCTTATAAGGGTTGGTTGGTTCCCAAGAAAGGTTGGTCTGGTTCCTTAAAAAGGTTGGTTGGTTCCCAAGAAAGGTTGCTGGTCCCTCAAAAAGGTTGCCTGCTCCCTTAATAAGGTTGGTCGGTTCCCAAGAAAGGTTGGCTGGTCCCTCAAAAAGGCTGCCTGCTCCCTTAATAAGGTTGGTCGGTTCCCAAGAAAGGTTGGCTGGTCCCTTAAAAAGGTTGGTCGGTTTCCAAAAAGGTTGGCTGCTCCCATGAAAAGGTTGACTGGTTTCCAAAAAAGGTTGCCTGCTCCCTTATAAAGGTTGGTTGGTTCCCAAGAAAGGTTGCTGGTCCCTCAAAAAGGTTGCCTGCTCCCTTAATAAGGTTGGTCGGTTCCCAAGAATGGTTGGCTGGTTCCTAAACAATGTTGGTTAATTCCAAAAATGGTTGGCTGCTTCCATGAAAAGATTGGCTGGTTCCCAAGAAAGGTTGGCTGGCTCCCAAGAAAGGTTGGCTGTCTCCTTAAAAAGGTTGGTCTTTTCCCTAAAAAAGGTTGGCTGGTTTCTTAAAATGGTTGGTTAATTCCCAAGAAAGGTTGGCTGGTCCCTTAAAAAGGTTGGTCGGTTCCCAAAAAGGTTGGCTGGTCCCTTAAAAAGGTTGCCTGCTCCCTTAAAAAGGTTGGTCGGTTCCCAAAAAAGGTAAGCTGGTTCCTAAACAAGGTTGGTTAATTCCCAAAAAAGGTTGGCATGCTTCCATGAAAAGGTTGGCTGGTTCCCAAGAAAGGTTGGCTGGCTTCCTTAAAATGGTTGGTCGGTTCCCAAGAAAAGTTGGCTAGTTGCTTAAAATGGTTGGTTAATTCCCAAAAAAGGTTGGCTGGTCCCTTAAAAAGGTAGGTTGGTTCCCAAAAAAGGTTGGCTGCTTCCATTAAACGGTTGGCTGCTTCCCAAGAAAGGTTGGCTGGTTCCTTAAAAAGGTTGCCTGCTCCTCAAAAAGGTTGGTTGGTTCCCAAGAAAGGTTGCTGGTCCCTCAAAAAGGTTGCCTGCTCCCTTAATAAAGTTGGTCGGTTCCCAAGAAAGGTTGGCTGGTCCCTCAAAAAGGCTGCCTGCTCCCTTAATAAGGTTGGTCGGTTCCCAAGAAAGGTTGACTGGTCCCTTAAAAAGGTTGGTCGGTTTCCAAAAAAGGTTGGCTGCTCCCATGAAAAGGTTGACTGGTTTCCAAAAAAGGTTGCCTGCTCCCTTAATAAGGGTTGGTTGGTTCCCAAGAAAGGTTGGCTGGTCCCATAAAAAGGCTGCCTGCTTCATTAATAAGGTTGGTCGGTTCCCAAGAAAGGTTGACTGGTCCCTTAAAAAGGTTGGTCGGTTTCCAAAAAGGTTGGCTGCTCCCATGAAAAGGTTGACTGGTTTCCAAAAAGGTTGCCTGATCCCTTATAAAGGTTGGTCGGTTCCCAAGAAAGGTTGGCTGGTCCCTTAAAAAGGTTGCCTGCTCCCTCAAAAGGTTGGTTGGTTCCCAAGAAAGGTTGCTGGTCCCTCAAAAAGGTTGCCTGCTCCCTTAATAAAATTGGTCGGTTCCCAAGAAAGGTTGGCCGGTCCCTCAAAAAGGCTGCCTGCTCCCTTAATAAGGTTGGTCGGTTCCCAAGAAAGGTTGACTGGTCCCTTAAAAAGGTTGGTCGGTTTCCAAAAAAGGTTGGCTGCTCCCATGAAAAGGTTGACTGGTTTCCAAAAAAGGTTGCCTGCTCCCTTAATAAGGTTGGTCGGTTCCCAAGAAAGGTTGGCTGGTCCCTCAAAAAGGCTGCCTGCTCCATTAATAAGGTTGGTCGGTTCCGAAGAAAGGTTGACTGGTCCCTTAAAAAGGTTGGTCGGTTTCCAAAAAAGGTTGGCTGCTCCCATGAAAAGGTTGACTGGTTTCCAAAAAAAGGTTGCCTGCTCCCTTATAAAGGTTGGTCGGTTCCCAAGAAAGGTTGCTGGTCCCTCAAAAAGGTTGCCTGCTCCCTTAATAAGGTTGGTCGGTTCCCAAGAATGGTTGGCTGGTCCCTTAAAAAGGTTGGTTGGTTTCCAGAAAAGATTGGCTGCTCGCATGGAAAGGTTGGCTGGTTTCCAAAAAGGTTGCCTGCTCCCTTATAAAGGTTGGTCGGTTCCCAAGAAAGCTTGGCTGGTCCCTTAAAAGGTTGCCTGCTCCCTCAAAAAGGTTGGTTGGTTCCCAAGAAAGGTTGCTGGTCCCTCAAAGAGGTTGCCTGCTCCCTTAATAAGGTTGGTCGGTTCCCAAGAAAGGTTGGCTGGTCCCTCAAAAAGGCTGCCTGCTCCCTTAATAAGGTTGGTCGGTTCCCAAGAAAGGTTGACTGGTCCCTTAAAGAGGTTGGTCGGTTTCCAAAAAGGTTGGCTGCTCCCATGAAAAGGTTGACTGGTTTCCAAAAAAGGTTGCCTGCTCCCTTAATAAGGTTGGTTGGTTCCAAAGAAAGGTTGGCTGGTCCCTTAAAAAGCTTGCCTGCTCCCTCAAAAAGGTTGGTTGGTTCCCAAGAAAGGTTGCTGGTCCCTCAAAAAGGTTGCCTGCTCCCTTAATAAGGTTGGTCGGTTCCCAAGAAAGGTTGGCTGGTCCCTCAAAAAGGCTGTCTGCTCCCTTAATAAGGTTGGTCGGTTCCGAAGAAAGGTTGACTGGTCCCTTAAAAAGGTTGGTCGGTTTCCAAAAAAGGTTGGCTGCTCCCATGAAAAGGTTGACTGGTTTCCAAAAAAGGTTGCCTGCTCCCTTATAAAGGTTGGTCGGTTCCCAAGAAAGGTTGCTGGTCCCTCAAAAAGGTTGCCTGCTCCCTTAATAAGGTTGGTCGGTTCCCAAGAAAGGTTGGCTGGTCCCTCAAAAAGGCTGCCTGCTCCCTTAATAAGGTTGGTCGGTTCCCAAGAAAGGTTGGCTGGTCCCTTAAAAAGGTTGGTCGGTTTCCAGAAAAGGTTGGCTGCTCCCATGAAAAGGTTGGCTGGTTTCCAAAAAGGTTGCCTGCTCCCTTATAAAGGTTGGTCCGTTCCCAAGAAAGGTTGCTGGTCCCTCAAAAGGGTTGCCTGCTCCCTTAATAAGGTTGGTCGGTTCCCAAGAAAAGTTGCTGGTCCCTTAAAAAGGTTGGTTGGTTTCCAAAAAAGGTTGGCTGCTACCATGAAAAGGTTGGCTGGTTTCCAAAAAGGTTGCCTGCTCCCTTATAAGGGTTGTTGGTTCCCAAGAAAGGTTGGCTGGTTCCTTAAAAAGGTTGGTTGGTTCCCAAGAAAGGTTGCTGGTCCCTCAAAAAGGTTGCCTGCTCCCTTAAAAAGGTTGGTCGGTTTCCAAAAAAGGTTGGCTGCTCCCATGAAAAGGTTGACTGGTTTCCAAAAAAAGGTTGCCTGCTCCCTTATAAAGGTTGGTCGGTTCCCAAGAAAGGTTGCTGGTCCCTCAAAAAGGTTGCCTGCTCCCTTAATAAGGTTGGTCGGTTCCCAAGAAAGGTTGGCTGGTCCCTCAAAAAGGCTGCCTGCTCCATTAATAAGGTTGGTCGGTTCCGAAGAAAGGTTGGCTGGTCCCTTAAAAAGGTTGGTCGGTTTCCAGAAAAGGTTGGCTGCTCCCATGAAAAGGTTGGCTGGTTTCCAAAAAAGGTTGCCTGCTCCCTTATAAAGGTTGGTCGGTTCCCAAGAAAGGTTGCTGGTCCCTCAAAAAGGTTGCCTGCTCCCTTAATAAGGTTGGTCGGTTCCCAAGAATGGTTGGCTGGTCCCTTAAAAAGGTTGGTTGGTTTCCAGAAAAGATTGGCTGCTCGCATGGAAAGGTTGGCTGGTTTCCAAAAAAGGTTGCCTGCTCCCTTATAAAGGTTGGTCGGTTCCCAAGAAAGCTTGGCTGGTCCCTTAAAAAGGTTGCCTGCTCCCTCAAAAAGGTTGGTTGGTTCCCAAGAAAGGTTGCTGGTCCCTCAAAAAGGTTGCCTGCTCCCTTAATAAGGTTGGTCGGTTCCCAAGAAAGGTTGGCTGGTCCCTCAAAAAGGCTGCCTGCTCCCTTAATAAGGTTGGTCGGTTCCCAAGAAAGGTTGACTGGTCCCTTAAAGAGGTTGGTCGGTTTCCAAAAAAGGTTGGCTGCTCCCATGAAAAGGTTGACTGGTTTCCAAAAAAGGTTGCCTGCTCCCTTAATAAGGTTGGTTGGTTCCCAAGAAAGGTTGGCTGGTCCCTTAAAAAGCTTGCCTGCTCTCTCAAAAAGGTTGGTTGGTTCCCAAGAAAGGTTGCTGGTCCCTGAAAAAGGTTGCCTGCTCCCTTAATAAGGTTGGTCGGTTCCCAAGAAAGGTTGGCTGGTCCCTCAAAAAGGCTGTCTGCTCCCTTAATAAGGTTGGTCGGTTCCCAAGAAAGGTTGACTGGTCCCTTAAAAAGGTTGGTCGGTTTCCAAAAAAGGTTGGCTGCTCCCATGAAAAGGTTGACTGGTTTCCAAAAAGGTTGCCTGCTCCCTTAATAAAGGTTGGTTGGTTCCCAAGAAAGGTTGGCTGGTCCCTCAAAAGGGCTGCCTGCTCCATTAATAAGGTTGGTCGGTTCCCAAGAAAGGTTGACTGGTCCCTTAAAAGGTTGGTCGGTTTCCAGAAAAGGTTGGCTGCTCCCATGAAAAGGTTGACTGGTTTCCAAAAAAGGTTGCCTGCTCCCTTAATAAGGTTGGTTGGTTCCCAAGAAAGGTTGGCTGGTCCCATAAAAAGGCTGCCTGCTTCATTAATAAGGTTGGTCGGTTCCCAAGAAAGGTTGACTGGTCCCTTAAAAAGGTTGGTCGGTTTCCAAAAAGGTTGGCTGCTCCCATGAAAAGGTTGACTGGTTTCCAAAAAAGGTTGCCTGATCCCTTATAAAGGTTGGTCGGTTCCCAAGAAAGGTTGGCTGGTCCCTTAAAAAGGTTGCCTGCTCCCTCAAAAAGGTTGGTTGGTTCCCAAGAAAGGTTGCTGGTCCCTCAAAAAGGTTGCCTGCTCCCTTAATAAAATTGGTCGGTTCCCAAGAAAGGTTGGCCGGTCCCTCAAAAAGGCTGCCTGCTCCCTTAATAAGGTTGGTCGGTTCCCAAGAAAGGTTGACTGGTCCCTTAAAAAGGTTGGTCGGTTTCCAAAAAGGTTGGCTGCTCCCATGAAAAGGTTGACTGGTTTCCAAAAAAGGTTGCCTGCTCCCTTAATAAGGTTGGTCGGTTCCCAAGAAAGGTTGGCTGGTCCCTCAAAAGGCTGCCTGCTCCATTAATAAGGTTGGTCGGTTCCGAAGAAAGGTTGACTGGTCCCTTAAAAAGGTTGGTCGGTTTCCAAAAAAGGTTGGCTGCTCCCATGAAAAGGTTGACTGGTTTCCAAAAAAGGTTGCCTGCTCCCTTATAAAGGTTGGTCGGTTCCCAAGAAAGGTTGCTGGTCCCTCAGAAAGGTTGCCTGCTCCCTTAATAAGGTTGGTCGGTTCCCAAGAATGGTTGGCTGGTCCCTTAAAAAGGTTGGTTGGTTTCCAGAAAAGATTGGCTGCTCGCATGGAAAGGTTGGCTGGTTTCCAAAAAGGTTGCCTGCTCCCTTATAAAGGTTGGTCGGTTCCCAAGAAAGCTTGGCTGGTCCCTTAAAAAGGTTGCCTGCTCCCTCAAAAAGGTTGGTTGGTTCCCAAGAAAGGTTGCTGGTCCCTCAAAAAGGTTGCCTGCTCCCTTAATAAGGTTGGTCGGTTCCCAAGAAAGGTTGGCTGGTCCCTCAAAAAGGCTGCCTGCTCCCTTAATAAGGTTGGTCGGTTCCCAAGAAAGGTTGACTGGTCCCTTAAAGAGGTTGGTCGGTTTCCAAAAAGGTTGGCTGCTCCCATGAAAAGGTTGACTGGTTTCCAAAAAAGGTTGCCTGCTCCCTTAATAAGGTTGGTTGGTTCCCAAGAAAGGTTGGCTGGTCCCTTAAAAAGCTTGCCTGCTCCCTCAAAAGGTTGGTTGGTTCCCAAGAAAGGTTGCTGGTCCCTCAAAAAGGTTGCCTGCTCCCTTAATAAGGTTGGTCGGTTCCCAAGAAAGGTTGGCTGGTCCCTCAAAAAGGCTGTCTGCTCCCTTAATAAGGTTGGTCGGTTCCGAAGAAAGGTTGACTGGTCCCTTAAAAAGGTTGGTCGGTTTCCAAAATAGGTTGGCTGCTCCCATGAAAAGGTTGACTGGTTTCCAAAAAAGGTTGCCTGCTCCCTTATAAAGGTTGGTCGGTTCCCAAGAAAGGTTGCTGGTCCCTCAAAAAGGTTGCCTGCTCCCTTAATAAGGTTGGTCGGTTCCCAAGAAAGGTTGGCTGGTCCCTCAAAAAGGCTGCCTGCTCCCTTAATAAGGTTGGTCGGTTCCCAAGAAAGGTTGGCTGGTCCCTTAAAAAGGTTGGTCGGTTTCCAGAAAAGGTTGGCTGCTCCCATGAAAAGGTTGGCTGGTTTCCAAAAAAGGTTGCCTGCTCCCTTATAAAGGTTGGTCCGTTCCCAAGAAAGGTTGCTGGTCCCTCAAAAGGGTTGCCTGCTCCCTTAATAAGGTTGGTCGGTTCCCAAGAAAAGTTGCTGGTCCCTTAAAAAGGTTGGTTGGTTTCCAGAAAAGGTTGGCTGCTACCATGAAAAGGTTGGCTGGTTTCCAAAAAAGGTTGCCTGCTCCCTTATAAGGGTTGTTGGTTCCCAAGAAAGGTTGGCTGGTTCCTTAAAAAGGTTGGTTGGTTCCCAAGAAAGGTTGCTGGTCCCTCAAAAAGGTTGCCTGCTCCCTTAAAAAGGTTGGTCGGTTTCCAAAAAAGGTTGGCTGCTCCCATGAAAAGGTTGACTGGTTTCCAAAAAAGGTTGCCTGCTCCCTTATAAAGGTTGGTCGGTTCCCAAGAAAGGTTGCTGGTCCCTCAAAAAGGTTGCCTGCTCCCTTAATAAGGTTGGTCGGTTCCCAAGAAAGGTTGGCTGGTCCCTCAAAAAGGCTGCCTGCTCCCTTAATAAGGTTGGTCGGTTCCCAAGAAAGGTTGACTGGTCCCTTAAAAAGGTTGGTCGGTTTCCAGAAAAGGTTGGCTGCTCCCATGAAAAGGTTGACTGGTTTCCAAAAAGGTTGCCTGCTCCCTTATAAAGGTTGGTCGGTTCCCAAGAAAGGTTGCTGGTCCCTCAAAAAGGTTGCCTGCTCCCTTAATAAGGTTGGTCGGTTCCCAAGAATGGTTGGCTGGTCCCTTAAAAAGGTTGGTTGGTTTCCAGAAAAGATTGGCTGCTCGCATGGAAAGGTTGGCTGGTTTCCAAAAAGGTTGCCTGCTCCCTTATAAAGGTTGGTCGGTTCCCAAGAAAGCTTGGCTGGTCCCTTAAAAAGGTTGCCTGCTCCCTCAAAAAGGTTGGTTGGTTCCCAAGAAAGGTTGCTGGTCCCTCAAAAAGGTTGCCTGCTCCCTTAATAAGGTTGGTCGGTTCCCAAGAAAGGTTGGCTGGTCCCTCAAAAAGGCTGCCTGCTCCCTTAATAAGGTTGGTCGGTTCCCAAGAAAGGTTGACTGGTCCCTTAAAGAGGTTGGTCGGTTTCCAAAAAAGGTTGGCTGCTCCCATGAAAAGGTTGACTGGTTTCCAAAAAAGGTTGCCTGCTCCCTTAATAAGGTTGGTTGGTTCCCAAGAAAGGTTGGCTGGTCCCTTAAAAAGCTTGCCTGCTCCCTCAAAAAGGTTGGTTGGTTCCCAAGAAAGGTTGCTGGTCCCTCAAAAAGGTTGCCTGCTCCCTTAATAAGGTTGGTCGGTTCCCAAGAAAGGTTGGCTGGTCCCTCAAAAGGCTGTCTGCTCCCTTAATAAGGTTGGTCGGTTCCGAAGAAAGGTTGACTGGTCCCTTAAAAAGGTTGGTCGGTTTCCAAAATAGGTTGGCTGCTCCCATGAAAAGGTTGACTGGTTTCCAAAAAGGTTGCCTGCTCCCTTATAAAGGTTGGTCGGTTCCCAAGAAAGGTTGCTGGTCCCTCAAAAAGGTTGCCTGCTCCCTTAATAAGGTTGGTCGGTTCCCAAGAAAGGTTGGCTGGTCCCTCAAAAAGGCTGCCTGCTCCCTTAATAAGGTTGGTCGGTTCCCAAGAAAGGTTGACTGGTCCCTTAAAAAGGTTGGTCGGTTTCCAAAAAGGTTGGCTGCTCCCATGAAAAGGTTGACTGGTTTCCAAAAAAAGGTTGCCTGCTCCCTTATAAAGGTTGGTCGGTTCCCAAGAAAGGTTGCTGGTCCCTCAGAAAGGTTGCCTGCTCCTTAATAAGGTTGGTCGGTTCCCAAGAATGGTTGGCTGGTCCCTTAAAAAGGTTGGTTGGTTTCCAGAAAAGATTGGCTGCTCCCTTATAAGGGTTGTTGGTTCCCAAGAAAGGTTGGCTGGTTCCTTAAAAAGGTTGGTTGGTTCCCAAGAAAGGTTGCTGGTCCCTCAAAAAGGTTGCCTGCTCCCTTAAAAAGGTTGGTCGGTTTCCAAAAAAGGTTGGCTGCTCCCATGAAAAGGTTGACTGGTTTCCAAAAAGGTTGCCTGCTCCCTTATAAAGGTTGGTCGGTTCCCAAGAAAGGTTGCTGGTCCCTCAAAAAGGTTGCCTGCTCCCTTAATAAGGTTGGTCGGTTCCCAAGAAAGGTTGGCTGGTCCCTCAAAAGGCTGCCTGCTCCCTTAATAAGGTTGGTCGGTTCCCAAGAAAGGTTGACTGGTCCCTTAAAAAGGTTGGTCGGTTTCCAAAAAAGGTTGGCTGCTCCCATGAAAAGGTTGGCTGGTTTCCAAAAAGGTTGCCTGCTCCCTTATAAGGGTTGTTGGTTCCCAAGAAAGGTTGGCTGGTTCCTTAAAAAGGTTGGTTGGTTCCCAAGAAAGGTTGCTGGTCCCTCAAAAAAGGTTGCCTGCTCCCTTAAAAAGGTTGGTCGGTTTCCAAAAAAGGTTGGCTGCTCCCATGAAAAGGTTGACTGGTTTCCAAAAAAGGTTGCCTGCTCCCTTATAAAGGTTGGTCGGTTCCCAAGAAAGGTTGCTGGTCCCTCAAAAAGGTTGCCTGCTCCCTTAATAAGGTTGGTCGGTTCCCAAGAAAGGTTGGCTGGTCCCTCAAAAAGGCTGCCTGCTCCCTTAATAAGGTTGGTCGGTTCCCAAGAAAGGTTGACTGGTCCCTTAAAAAGGTTGGTCGGTTTCCAAAAAGGTTGGCTGCTCCCATGAAAAGGTTGACTAGTTTCCAAAAAAGGTTGCCTGCTCCCTTAATAAGGTTGGTCGGTTCCCAAGAAAGGTTGGCTGGTCCCTCAAAAAGGCTGCCTGCTCCATTAATAAGGTTGGTCGGTTCCGAAGAAAGGTTGACTGGTCCCTTAAAAAGGTTGGTCGGTTTCCAAAAAAGGTTGGCTGCTCCCATGAAAAGGTTGACTGGTTTCCAAAAAAGGTTGCCTGCTCCCTTATAAAGGTTGGTCGGTTCCCAAGAAAGGTTGCTGGTCCCTCAAAAAGGTTGCCTGCTCCCTTAATAAGATTGGTTGGTTCCCAAGAATGGTTGGCTGGTCCCTTAAAAAGGTTGGTTGGTTTCCAGAAAAGATTGGCTGCTCGCATGGAAAGGTTGGCTGGTTTCCAAAAAGGTTGCCTGCTCCCTTATAAAGGTTGGTCGGTTCCCAAGAAAGTTGGCTGGTCCCTTAAAAAGGTTGCCTGCTCCCTCAAAAAGGTTGGTTGGTTCCCAAGAAAGGTTGCTGGTCCCTCAAAAAGGTTGCCTGCTCCCTTAATAAGGTTGGTCGGTTCCCAAGAAAGGTTGGCTGGTCCCTCAAAAAGGCTGCCTGCTCCCTTAATAAGGTTGGTCGGTTCCCAAGAAAGGTTGACTGGTCCCTTAAAGAGGTTGGTCGGTTTCCAAAAAAGGTTGGCTGCTCCCATGAAAAGGTTGACTGGTTTCCAAAAAAGGTTGCCTGCTCCCTTAATAAGGTTGGTTGGTTCCCAAGAAAGGTTGGCTGGTCCCTTAAAAAGCTTGCCTGCTCCCTCAAAAAGGTTGGTTGGTTCCCAAGAAAGGTTGCTGGTCCCTCAAAAAGGTTGCCTGCTCCTTAATAAGGTTGGTCGGTTCCCAAGAAAGGTTGGCTGGTCCCTCAAAAAGGCTGTCTGCTCCCTTAATAAGGTTGGTCGGTTCCGAAGAAAGGTTGACTGGTCCCTTAAAAAGGTTGGTCGGTTTCCAAAATAGGTTGGCTGCTCCCATGAAAAGGTTGACTGGTTTCCAAAAAGGTTGCCTGCTCCCTTATAAAGGTTGGTCGGTTCCCAAGAAAGGTTGCTGGTCCCTCAAAAAGGTTGCCTGCTCCCTTAATAAGGTTGGTCGGTTCCCAAGAAAGGTTGGCTGGTCCCTCAAAAAGGCTGCCTGCTCCATTAATAAGGTTGGTCGGTTCCGAAGAAAGGTTGACTGGTCCCTTAAAAAGGTTGGTCGGTTTCCAAAAAAGGTTGGCTGCTCCCATGAAAAGGTTGACTGGTTTCCAAAAAAGGTTGCCTGCTCCCTTATAAAGGTTGGTCGGTTCCCAAGAAAGGTTGCTGGTCCCTCAGAAAGGTTGCCTGCTCCCTTAATAAGGTTGGTCGGTTCCCAAGAATGGTTGGCTGGTCCCTTAAAAAGGTTGGTTGGTTTCCAGAAAAGATTGGCTGCTCGCATGGAAAGGTTGGCTGGTTTCCAAAAAGGTTGCCTGCTCCCTTATAAAGTTTGGTCGGTTCCCAAGAAAGCTTGGCTGGTCCCTTAAAAGGTTGCCTGCTCCCTCAAAAAGGTTGGTTGGTTCCCAAGAAAGGTTGCTGGTCCCTCAAAAGGTTGCCTGCTCCCTTAATAAGGTTGGTCGGTTCCCAAGAAAGGTTGGCTGGTCCCTCAAAAAGGCTGCCTGCTCCCTTAATAAGGTTGGTCGGTTCCCAAGAAAGGTTGACTGGTCCCTTAAAGAGGTTGGTCGGTTTCCAAAAAAGGTTGGCTGCTCCCATGAAAAGGTTGACTGGTTTCCAAAAAGGTTGCCTGCTCCCTTAATAAGGTTGGTTGGTTCCCAAGAAAGGTTGGCTGGTCCCTCAAAAGGGTTGCCTGCTCCCTTAATAAGGTTAATCGGTTCCCAAGAAAAGTTGCTGGTCCCTTAAAAAGGTTGGTTGGTTTCCAGAAAAGGTTGGCTGCTCCCATGAAAAGGTTGGCTGGTTTCCAAAAAGGTTGCCTGCTCCCTTATAAGGGTTGGTTGGTTCCCAAGAAAGGTTGGCTGGTTCCTTAAAAAGGTTGGTTGGTTCCCAAGAAAGGTTGCTGGTCCCTCAAAAAGGTTGCCTGCTCCCTTATAAAGGTTGGTCCGTTCCCAAGAAAGGTTGCTGGTCCCTCAAAAGGGTTGCCTGCTCCCTTAATAAGGTTAATCGGTTCCCAAGAAAAGTTGCTGGTCCCTTAAAAAGGTTGGTTGGTTTCCAGAAAAGGTTGGCTGCTCCCATGAAAAGGTTGGCTGGTTTCCAAAAAGGTTGCCTGCTCCCTTATAAGGGTTGGTTGGTTCCCAAGAAAGGTTGGCTGGTTCCTTAAAAAGGTTGGTTGGTTCCCAAGAAAGGTTGCTGGTCCCTCAAAAAGGTTGCCTGCTCCCTTAATAAGGTTGGTCGGTTCCCAAGAAAGGTTGGCTGGTCCCTTAAAAAGGTTGCCTGCTCCCTCAAAAGGTTGGTTGGTTCCCAAGAAAGGTTGCTGGTCCCTCAAAAAGGTTGCCTGCTCCCTTAATAAAATTGGTCGGTTCCCAAGAAAGGTTGGCCGGTCCCTCAAAAAGGCTGCCTGCTCCCTTAATAAGGTTGGTCGGTTCCCAAGAAAGGTTGACTGGTCCCTTAAAAAGGTTGGTCGGTTTCCAAAAAAGGTTGGCTGCTCCCATGAAAAGGTTGACTAGTTTCCAAAAAAGGTTGCCTGCTCCCTTAATAAGGTTGGTCGGTTCCCAAGAAAGGTTGGCTGGTCCCTCAAAAAGGCTGCCTGCTCCATTAATAAGGTTGGTCGGTTCCGAAGAAAGGTTGACTGGTCCCTTAAAAAGGTTGGTCGGTTTCCAAAAAAGGTTGGCTGCTCCCATGAAAAGGTTGACTGGTTTCCAAAAAAGGTTGCCTGCTCCCTTATAAAGGTTGGTCGGTTCCCAAGAAAGGTTGCTGGTCCCTCAAAAAGGTTGCCTGCTCCCTTAATAAGGTTGGTCGGTTCCCAAGAATGGTTGGCTGGTCCCTTAAAAAGGTTGGTTGGTTTCCAGAAAAGATTGGCTGCTCGCATGGAAAGGTTGGCTGGTTTCCAAAAAAGGTTGCCTGCTCCCTTATAAAGGTTGGTCGGTTCCCAAGAAAGTTGGCTGGTCCCTTAAAAAGGTTGCCTGCTCCCTCAAAAAGGTTGGTTGGTTCCCAAGAAAGGTTGCTGGTCCCTCAAAAAGGTTGCCTGCTCCCTTAATAAGGTTGGTCGGTTCCCAAGAAAGGTTGGCTGGTCCCTCAAAAAGGCTGCCTGCTCCCTTAATAAGGTTGGTCGGTTCCCAAGAAAGGTTGACTGGTCCCTTAAAGAGGTTGGTCGGTTTCCAAAAAAGGTTGGCTGCTCCCATGAAAAGGTTGACTGGTTTCCAAAAAGGTTGCCTGCTCCCTTAATAAGGTTGGTTGGTTCCCAAGAAAGGTTGGCTGGTCCCTTAAAAAGCTTGCCTGCTCCCTCAAAAAGGTTGGTTGGTTCCCAAGAAAGGTTGCTGGTCCCTCAAAAGGTTGCCTGCTCCCTTAATAAGGTTGGTCGGTTCCCAAGAAAGGTTGGCTGGTCCCTCAAAAAGGCTGTCTGCTCCCTTAATAAGGTTGGTCGGTTCCGAAGAAAGGTTGACTGGTCCCTTAAAAAGGTTGGTCGGTTTCCAAAATAGGTTGGCTGCTCCCATGAAAAGGTTGACTGGTTTCCAAAAAAAGGTTGCCTGCTCCCTTATAAAGGTTGGTCGGTTTCCAAAAAGGTTGGCTGCTCCCATGAAAAGGTTGACTGGTTTCCAAAAAGGTTGCCTGCTCCCTTAATAAGGTTGGTTGGTTCCCAAGAAAGGTTGGCTGGTCCCTCAAAAGGGTTGCCTGCTCCCTTAATAAGGTTAATCGGTTCCCAAGAAAAGTTGCTGGTCCCTTAAAAAGGTTGGTTGGTTTCAGAAAAGGTTGGCTGCTCCCATGAAAAGGTTGGCTGGTTTCCAAAAAGGTTGCCTGCTCCCTTATAAGGGTTGGTTGGTTCCCAAGAAAGGTTGGCTGGTTCCTTAAAAAGGTTGGTTGGTTCCCAAGAAAGGTTGCTGGTCCTCAAAAAGGTTGCCTGCTCCCTTATAAAGGTTGGTCCGTTCCCAAGAAAGGTTGCTGGTCCCTCAAAAGGGTTGCCTGCTCCCTTAATAAGGTTAATCGGTTCCCAAGAAAAGTTGCTGGTCCCTTAAAAAGGTTGGTTGGTTTCCAGAAAAGGTTGGCTGCTCCCATGAAAAGGTTGGCTGGTTTCCAAAAAGGTTGCCTGCTCCCTTATAAGGGTTGGTTGGTTCCCAAGAAAGGTTGGCTGGTTCCTTAAAAAGGTTGGTTGGTTCCCAAGAAAGGTTGCTGGTCCCTCAAAAAGGTTGCCTGCTCCCTTAATAAGGTTGGTCGGTTCCCAAGAAAGGTTGGCTGGTCCCTTAAAAAGGTTGCCTGCTCCCTCAAAAAGGTTGGTTGGTTCCCAAGAAAGGTTGCTGGTCCCTCAAAAAGGTTGCCTGCTCCCTTAATAAAATTGGTCGGTTCCCAAGAAAGGTTGGCCGGTCCCTCAAAAAGGCTGCCTGCTCCCTTAATAAGGTTGGTCGGTTCCCAAGAAAGGTTGACTGGTCCCTTAAAAAGGTTGGTCGGTTTCCAAAAAGGTTGGCTGCTCCCATGAAAAGGTTGACTAGTTTCCAAAAAGGTTGCCTGCTCCCTTAATAAGGTTGGTCGGTTCCCAAGAAAGGTTGGCTGGTCCCTCAAAAAGGCTGCCTGCTCCATTAATAAGGTTGGTCGGTTCCGAAGAAAGGTTGACTGGTCCCTTAAAAAGGTTGGTCGGTTTCCAAAAAAGGTTGGCTGCTCCCATGAAAAGGTTGACTGGTTTCCAAAAAAGGTTGCCTGCTCCCTTATAAAGGTTGGTCGGTTCCCAAGAAAGGTTGCTGGTCCCTCAAAAAGGTTGCCTGCTCCCTTAATAAGATTGGTCGGTTCCCAAGAATGGTTGGCTGGTCCCTTAAAAAGGTTGGTTGGTTTCCAGAAAAGATTGGCTGCTCGCATGGAAAGGTTGGCTGGTTTCCAAAAAAGGTTGCCTGCTCCCTTATAAAGGTTGGTCGGTTCCCAAGAAAGTTGGCTGGTCCCTTAAAAAGGTTGCCTGCTCCCTCAAAAAGGTTGGTTGGTTCCCAAGAAAGGTTGCTGGTCCCTCAAAAAGGTTGCCTGCTCCCTTAATAAGGTTGGTCGGTTCCCAAGAAAGGTTGGCTGGTCCCTCAAAAAGGCTGCCTGCTCCCTTAATAAGGTTGGTCGGTTCCCAAGAAAGGTTGACTGGTCCCTTAAAGAGGTTGGTCGGTTTCCAAAAAAGGTTGGCTGCTCCCATGAAAAGGTTGACTGGTTTCCAAAAAAGGTTGCCTGCTCCCTTAATAAGGTTGGTTGGTTCCCAAGAAAGGTTGGCTGGTCCCTTAAAAAGCTTGCCTGCTCCCTCAAAAAGGTTGGTTGGTTCCCAAGAAAGGTTGCTGGTCCCCAAAAAGGTTGCCTGCTCCCTTAATAAGGTTGGTCGGTTCCCAAGAAAGGTTGGCTGGTCCCTCAAAAAGGCTGTCTGCTCCCTTAATAAGGTTGGTCGGTTCCGAAGAAAGGTTGACTGGTCCCTTAAAAAGGTTGGTCGGTTTCCAAAATAGGTTGGCTGCTCCCATGAAAAGGTTGACTGGTTTCCAAAAAGGTTGCCTGCTCCCTTATAAAGGTTGGTCGGTTCCCAAGAAAGGTTGCTGGTCCCTCAAAAAGGTTGCCTGCTCCCTTAATAAGGTTGGTCGGTTCCCAAGAAAGGTTGGCTGGTCCCTCAAAAGGCTGCCTGCTCCCTTAATAAGGTTGGTCGGTTCCCAAGAAAGGTTGGCTGGTCCCTTAAAAGGTTGGTCGGTTTCCAGAAAAGGTTGGCTGCTCCCATGAAAAGGTTGGCTGGTTTCAAAAAGGTTGCCTGCTCCCTTATAAAGGTTGGTCCGTTCCCAAGAAAGGTTGCTGGTCCCTCAAAAGGGTTGCCTGCTCCCTTAATAAGGTTGGTCGGTTCCCAAGAAAAGTTGCTGGTCCCTTAAAAAGGTTGGTTGGTTTCCAGAAAAGGTTGGCTGCTACCATGAAAAGGTTGGCTGGTTTCCAAAAAAGGTTGCCTGCTCCCTTATAAGGGTTGTTGGTTCCCAAGAAAGGTTGGCTGGTTCCTTAAAAGGTTGGTTGGTTCCCAAGAAAGGTTGCTGGTCCCTCAAAAAGGTTGCCTGCTCCCTTAAAAAGGTTGGTCGGTTTCCAAAAAAGGTTGGCTGCTCCCATGAAAAGGTTGACTGGTTTCCAAAAAAGGTTGCCTGCTCCCTTATAAAGGTTGGTCGGTTCCCAAGAAAGGTTGCTGGTCCCTCAAAAAGGTTGCCTGCTCCCTTAATAATGTTGGTCGGTTCCAAGAAAGGTTGGCTGGTCCCTCAAAAAGGCTGCCTGCTCCCTTAATCAAGGTTGGTCGGTTCCCAAGAAAGGTTGGCTGGTCCCTTAAAAAGGTTGGTCGGTTTCCAGAAAAGGTTGGCTGCTCCCATGAAAAGGTTGGCTGGTTTCAAAAAAGGTTGCCTGCTCCTTATAAAGGTTGGTTGGTTCCCAAGAAAGGTTGGCTGGTCCCTCAAAAAGGTTGCCTGCTCCATTAATAAGGTTGGTCGGTTCCCAAGAATGGTTGGCTGGTCCCTTAAAAAGGTTGGTTGGTTTCCAGAAAAGATTGGCTGCTCGCATGGAAAGGTTGGCTGGTTTCCAAAAAGGTTGCCTGCTCCCTTATAAAGGTTGGTCGGTTCCCAAGAAAGCTTGGCTGGTCCCTTAAAAAGGTTGCCTGCTCCCTCAAAAGGTTGGTTGGTTCCCAAGAAAGGTTGCTGGTCCCTCAAAAAGGTTGCCTGCTCCCTTAATAAGGTTGGTCGGTTCCCAAGAAAGGTTGGCTGGTCCCTCAAAAAGGCTGCCTGCTCCTTAATAAGGTTGGTCGGTTCCCAAGAAAGGTTGACTGGTCCCTTAAAAAGGTTGGTCGGTTTCCAAAAAGGTTGGCTGCTCCCATGAAAAGGTTGACTGGTTTCCAAAAAGGTTGCCTGCTCCCTTAATAAGGTTGGTTGGTTCCCAAGAAAGGTTGGCTGGTCCCTTAAAAAGCTTGCCTGCTCCCTCAAAAAGGTTGGTTTGGTTCCCAAGAAAGGTTGCTGGTCCTCAAAAGGTTGCCTGCTCCTTAATAAGGTTGATCAGGTTCCCAAGAAAGGTTGACTGGTCCCTTAAAAAGGTTGGTCGGTTTCCAAAAGAGGTTGGCTGCTCCCATGAAAAGGTTGACTAGTTTCCAAAAAGGTTGCCTGCTCCCTTAATAAGGTTGGTCGGTTCCCAAGAAAGGTTGGCTGGTCCCTCAAAAAGGCTGCCTGCTCCATTAATAAGGTTGGTCGGTTCCGAAGAAAGGTTGACTGGTCCCTTAAAAAGGTTGGTCGGTTTCCAAAAAGGTTGGCTGCTCCCATGAAAAGGTTGACTGGTTTCCAAAAAAGGTTGCCTGCTCCCTTATAAAGGTTGGTCGGTTCCCAAGAAAGGTTGCTGGTCCCTCAAAAAGGTTGCCTGCTCCCTTAATAAGGTTGGTCGGTTCCCAAGAATGGTTGGCTGGTCCCTTAAAAAGGTTGGTTGGTTTCCAGAAAAGATTGGCTGCTCGCATGGAAAGGTTGGCTGGTTTCCAAAAAAGGTTGCCTGCTCCCTTATAAAGGTTGGTCGGTTCCCAAGAAAGCTTGGCTGGTCCCTTAAAAAGGTTGCCTGCTCCCTCAAAAAGGTTGGTTGGTTCCCAAGAAAGGTTGCTGGTCCCTCAAAAAGGTTGCCTGCTCCCTTAATAAGGTTGGTCGGTTCCCAAGAAAGGTTGGCTGGTCCCTCAAAAAGGCTGCCTGCTCCCTTAATAAGGTTGGTCGGTTCCCAAGAAAGGTTGACTGGTCCCTTAAAGAGGTTGGTCGGTTTCCAAAAAGGTTGGCTGCTCCCATGAAAAGGTTGACTGGTTTCCAAAAAAGGTTGCCTGCTCCCTTAATAAGGTTGGTTGGTTCCCAAGAAAGGTTGGCTGGTCCCTTAAAAAGCTTGCCTGCTCCCTCAAAAAGGTTGGTTGGTTCCCAAGAAAGGTTGCTGGTCCCTCAAAAAGGTTGCCTGCTCCCTTAATAAGGTTGGTCGGTTCCCAAGAAAGGTTGGCTGGTCCCTCAAAAAGGCTGTCTGCTCCCTTAATAAGGTTGGTCGGTTCCGAAGAAAGGTTGACTGGTCCCTTAAAAAGGTTGGTCGGTTTCCAAAATAGGTTGGCTGCTCCCATGAAAAGGTTGACTGGTTTCCAAAAAAGGTTGCCTGCTCCCTTATAAAGGTTGGTCGGTTCCCAAGAAAGGTTGCTGGTCCCTCAAAAAGGTTGCCTGCTCCCTTAATAAGGTTGGTCGGTTCCCAAGAAAGGTTGGCTGGTCCCTCAAAAGGCTGCCTGCTCCCTTAATAAGGTTGGTCGGTTCCCAAGAAAGGTTGGCTGGTCCCTTAAAAAGGTTGGTCGGTTTCCAGAAAAGGTTGGCTGCTCCCATGAAAAGGTTGGCTGGTTTCAAAAAGGTTGCCTGCTCCCTTATAAAGGTTGGTCCGTTCCCAAGAAAGGTTGCTGGTCCCTCAAAAGGGTTGCCTGCTCCCTTAATAAGGTTGGTCGGTTCCCAAGAAAAGTTGCTGGTCCCTTAAAAAGGTTGGTTGGTTTCCAAAAAAGGTTGGCTGCTACCATGAAAAGGTTGGCTGGTTTCCAAAAAAGGTTGCCTGCTCCCTTATAAGGGTTGTTGGTTCCCAAGAAAGGTTGGCTGGTTCCTTAAAAAGGTTGGTTGGTTCCCAAGAAAGGTTGCTGGTCCCTCAAAAAGGTTGCCTGCTCCTTAAAAGGTTGGTCGGTTTCCAAAAAGGTTGGCTGCTCCCATGAAAAGGTTGACTGGTTTCCAAAAAGGTTGCCTGCTCCCTTATAAAGGTTGGTCGGTTCCCAAGAAGGTTGCTGGTCCCTCAAAAGGTTGCCTGCTCCCTTAATAAGGTTGGTCGGTTCCCAAGAAAGGTTGGCTGGTCCCTCAAAAGGCTGCCTGCTCCATTAATAAGGTTGGTCGGTTCCCAAGAAAGGTTGGCTGGTCCCTTAAAAGGTTGGTCGGTTTCCAGAAAAGGTTGGCTGCTCCCATGAAAAGGTTGGCTGGTTTCCAAAAAAGGTTGCCTGCTCCCTTATAAAGGTTGGTTGGTTCCCAAGAAAGGTTGCTGGTCCCTCAAAAAGGTTGCCTGCTCCCTTAATAAGGTTGGTCGGTTCCCAAGAATGGTTGGCTGGTCCCTTAAAAAGGTTGGTTGGTTTCCAGAAAAGATTGGCTGCTCGCATGGAAAGGTTGGCTGGTTTCCAAAAAAGGTTGCCTGCTCCCTTATAAAGGTTGGTCGGTTCCCAAGAAAGCTTGGCTGGTCCCTTAAAAGGTTGCCTGCTCCCTCAAAAAGGTTGGTTGGTTCCCAAGAAAGGTTGCTGGTCCTCAAAAAGGTTGCCTGCTCCCTTAATAAGGTTGGTCGGTTCCCAAGAAAGGTTGGCTGGTCCCTCAAAAAGGCTGCCTGCTCCCTTAATAAGGTTGGTCGGTTCCCAAGAAAGGTTGACTGGTCCCTTAAAGAGGTTGGTCGGTTTCCAAAAAGGTTGGCTGCTCCCATGAAAAGGTTGACTGGTTTCCAAAAAAGGTTGCCTGCTCCCTTAATAAGGTTGGTTGGTTCCCAAGAAAGGTTGGCTGGTCCCTTAAAAAGCTTGCCTGCTCCCTCAAAAAGGTTGGTTGGTTCCCAAGAAAGGTTGCTGGTCCCTGAAAAAGGTTGCCTGCTCCCTTAATAAGGTTGGTCGGTTCCCAAGAAAGGTTGGCTGGTCCCTCAAAAAGGCTGTCTGCTCCCTTAATAAGGTTGGTCGGTTCCGAAGAAAGGTTGACTGGTCCCTTAAAAAGGTTGGTCGGTTTCCAAAAAAGGTTGGCTGCTCCCATGAAAAGGTTGACTGGTTTCCAAAAAAGGTTGCCTGCTCCCTTATAAAGGTTGGTCGGTTCCCAAGAAAGGTTGCTGGTCCCTCAAAAGGTTGCCTGCTCCCTTAATAAGGTTGGTCGGTTCCCAAGAAAGGTTGGCTGGTCCCTCAAAAGGCTGCCTGCTCCCTTAATAAGGTTGGTCGGTTCCCAAGAAAGGTTGGCTGGTCCCTTAAAAAGGTTGGTCGGTTTCCAGAAAAGGTTGGCTGCTCCCATGAAAAGGTTGGCTGGTTTCAAAAAAGGTTGCCTGCTCCCTTATAAGGGTTGGTCCGTTCCCAAGAAAGGTTGCTGGTCCCTCAAAAGGGTTGCCTGCTCCCTTAATAAGGTTGGTCGGTTCCCAAGAAAAGTTGCTGGTCCCTTAAAAAGGTTGGTTGGTTTCCAAAAAGGTTGGCTGCTACCATGAAAAGGTTGGCTGGTTTCCAAAAAGGTTGCCTGCTCCCTTATAAGGGTTGTTGGTTCCCAAGAAAGGTTGGCTGGTTCCTTAAAAAGGTTGGTTGGTTCCCAAGAAAGGTTGCTGGTCCCTCAAAAAGGTTGCCTGCTCCCTTAAAAAGGTTGGTCGGTTTCCAAAAAGGTTGGCTGCTCCCATGAAAAGGTTGACTGGTTTCCAAAAAAGGTTGCCTGCTCCCTTATAAAGGTTGGTCGGTTCCCAAGAAAGGTTGCTGGTCCCTCAAAAGGTTGCCTGCTCCCTTAATAAGGTTGGTCGGTTCCCAAGAAAGGTTGGCTGGTCCCTCAAAAAGGCTGCCTGCTCCCTTAATAAGGTTGGTCGGTT